>JARHVA010001669.1:2380000-2805000 GCA_037957365.1 Torreya grandis | reverse complement strand
CGTGATAAAATAAATAAAATATCCAAACCAATCCTTTTTAATCACTTTAAAACAATTTATTTCACATTGGGTCACTATTGGGTTCTTTGAGGGTTTAAACCATCTTACAATCTTAACAATCATTCATAAAGCTTAGCCCCTTATTCAAGAAACCATTGCTTGTAAATTTTATCTAGGAAACTTCCCCATATAACATGAATATATTGGGTTATCATTCATATGTTACATGTGCCAATGAACACTATAAAGTTCTTTTTGGGTTGAGAACCTTTCATTTTGTACACATGAGAGACCTCAAAACACTTTTTCTTGCCTTAACCTTCAAATTTTGGCCTGAAACTTGGTCAAAATAGTTAAAAAACATGAAATACCTCTTTAAATTCATAAATAATCACACTTTCCTTGGAAATTAATCTTGATACCCCATCTAGACATAATCTTTCTCTTTTCTTTATTAGGCCTTTGACCTATAAGTCACATTAGGCCTTGAAACTAACCTTTTGGCACTATCAAAGCTATCAAAAACTCATGTTAAAAATTAAAAAAACCCATATCATGCTCAAACACTATAAATTATTATTCATATGTCTTATCAACAACTCATGCTAATTCATTAGGCCAAGCAGGGTCTAGAGGTAGTCTAGTTGCATACTAGGTCTATAGGTCTTGTGTATGCTTACCCTGAGACTCACCTAAGTGATTCAAATCCTTACATGTATGATCAAATAAAATAATCCATAATTTTTGATGGATATTCAATAAAACATGTTTGTATCTCAATGGAGTATATTTGGAGCTACTTATGCAGATTGGAACTCGACTAAGGATCTTCGTATCTCACTATGTTCTATGTTAAGTCTTCAAAAATATTAACAAAATTATTTATGACTTTTTAAGCCTTAAAATTATCTCTTATAAGAGAGACATTAGGTTGCCTAGCTTCCTTGTCATATCAGGCATACAATATCATACCCCACATACCATGCATCTTGACATTAATGACATCAACCTTGACATCCAATGATATCAACCTTGAAATCAATGATAAATTTTAATGCCAAACCTCAACAATAGAAATAATGATAAAAAATATCCCTCTTTTTCATTGATGGCAAACCATACTAAACACTAATCATCCTTATCTCCCCATATTGGTCTTTCTCCCCCTTTGACATAAATGACAAAGTGATGTTTATAATTCTTTGGATCATACTCCTAACAACCAAAATAATTAACACACATAATTATGAGTTTATGAGACATAAAAAAACATGCTTCCCTATATCCACACATACCTTCTTGTAATAACTCACTTATTCTTGGAGATAATGATCATGATTAGGTCACCATTAGTACTTGACTTTTTTAATGATTTCTAGGGGTAGGAGTTACACCCAATTCCTATCTTAGGTGTTCAAAAGTTACCTTTGGAATTGGTTTAGTCGAGATGTTTTCAATATGATCATATGTATAAACATATTCAAGTTTGACACTTTGTTCACTTACATGCTGGAATATGTTGGGTCCTTGAGTTCATGACAGGGTTTTTTGAGATTCTTATAGCACTTGTATTGTCACAGTAGATAGGGCTAGGACCATCATACTCCATCATATAGTATTTTAGGTTATATCTCATCCATAAGACCTAAGTGTAACATGAAAATTATACAATGTACTTAGCCTCACAAGTGGACAAGTCTACTAATGGTTTCTTATTGTTTATCCATGAAATTATGCACCCACCTAGGAAGAAGGATTATCCACTAGTACTCTTCTTATTATCTATACTTCTTGCCCAATATACATCTATGTAAGATGTCAAATTAAACTCCTTGCTTATTAGATACCAAAATCCATACTCCATATTCCCCTTGAGATACCTAAGTATCCTTTTGTCTACTTGCAAATGATTCTCATTTGGATCTACTTGAAACTTTACCATAAGACCTACTAATTGCATGATTTCAAGTCTAGAGGCATTGGTATACAACAAAATTCTAATCATTGACCTATATGACATTTGATTGACATTTTAAGGCTCATCTTCCTTGATTATCTTATATCTTGTGATCATGGGTGTATGTAGTCATATAAAATGCAAAAATTGGTAACATAAGCATGGCTAATGACACCCAACCCTTAGGTTCCTCTTTCTTGCTCTCACAACCCTCATAGGCATCATTTTCATTGATTATTAATCATTCATAGCCTTTTAAACCTGATCTCAACTGATTCAAACTCCTATTTTCATGATATATCAATCCCCCCAGGTCCCATATACTTAGGATAATAATGTCATAGTAGGACTATAGCACTGGTGCCACTCTTGTCTACTTTTTGTGTGCTCTTGTCCAAATCTATTTTTGGCCTCAATAGTTAATTTCTTCTAGTTCCCCATATTTTTCCTTATCAGCCTAATGTGAGTAGATTCAACTCATGACCAATAGATCCCTATAAAATCACATTTAATGATCATTTGGAAAGGCTTGGCTATTATCACTAAGCAAACAAGAATACAAGCAAGACTACTCAAACAATCTTCCCTATTCTCTACATATAGCTATCCAACACACTTAGAAGATTATTCAAATCCTTTTACCAATTCCTAACCACCTCAAACACATCTAGTTTAAAATTTTTCATCTTCATACACAAAACTACACAAATCACATCAAGTGGGAGAACAACATATGGCTTGATCCCTCTTCAGAGTATTTGTATGTAGGCAACATGCCCACATAAGGGGTGTGGATCCATGTCTAGTGAATCTTGCACACACTAACCCACCCTATTTATCAAAATTGGTCAAAGCATAATGGAACATAAGGTTTTAGGAAATAATCTTCTTTATAGGGATCTCTACAGACTTCCATCTATCATAACTTCATAGGCATGGTCACACAAACATAGTGAACAAAACCCATAAAGCTCAAATCCTTATGATAATAGTGGTAAAGGTGGACTATAGTAATGATGCCACTCTTGTCTAATTCTATCACTCTTATCTAATCATAAAACAAAGTTTAGATCTTAGTTTGTGAGTGTCTTTGTCCTGCACAATGAATTCTAACCTTTGTCTCAGTCAGATCAATCAATTTCCAACTAAGTCTTGTTTTCTTCCCCTTATTACTATTTTTATAAAGGTTTAAACTATAATCAAATTATACATATTATAAGCTTAATTATTCCATATTTATTTACTAATTTTATTGCTCTAAACCCTTAACAAAATTAATAATAATACACCAATATTTCTAAAATTGTTAAATCATTTAGTGAACCTAACTTACTTCATTTGTGCATAAAATCCTATAATCCCTAGGGTAAATTTCCTACTGATTTTTCCTATATTTTTATAATTTTTTACATGTATAATAAAATAATAAATCAGAATTAAATTTTAAAAATTTGTAGTAATTTTAATATAATTTTATTTCAAACCCTAGTTACCCATACTAGGTCCCAGTAATTTTCCAATAATTTTCTAATTTTTTACTAGCATATTAAAAATCATAAATCCACTTCAAAATTCAAAATTCAATAGTAATTTAAAAAAAAAAAATTAAAAACCCTAGTTGCATCTACTAGGTCCTGTAAAATCACAAATTTTCTAATAAATTTATGATTTTTTACTTTCATATCCAACTCAAAAATACACCTAAAATTTTAAATTTTCATAGTAAATTTTCAAAATAATTATCTTTCAAACCCTAGTTAACAATTCATATTTGCTTCTTAGGGTATCACCTTACATGTGTGTGAACTTCATATCCTTTTTATGCCTATTTCAAATCCTTATTTAGATTATATCCATTTAATCTTTTTTACTATTATCCAAGTTGTTTTCCTTATGCCACCTAAGTTTCTTGCATATCTTCCTTCAAGATGAAGTGCAAGACTTAATGGAAATCCTCTTGGATTCACCTAGATTCTTGCAACTCAACCATATACCATGGATAAACAACCAAATCAAGTTCCTATTATATGTACACATCCAAATTACACTAATTTTAGTAAAAATAACTCTGATAATGAGCATTATGAAAATAATAAAGATGATGTATACATTGATGCTCATGTTCCACCACATTGGACTATTGATCCACTTCCACCAATTGTTGATAATGATGTTGTCTTCAACAAATATTTGATCCTACAAATTTTTCAAGAAAGACTATAGGACCAACCCCAGGATCATACTCTTATCTTGCAATCTATCATGGAAATTAAAAAGGCTAAGCAATTTGAATCTTCCATTCCTTCAGAGAAACTAGTTAGAAATGATACTATGGGGGTAACTATGTCTCAACAACCCCATATAATAGCCCAACCTACCTCTATACCACCATTTATAAATAGTACATATTTGTCTCTTGATGTGGTTTCTCTTGTGCAAGAGATACAATTTCTTCAATCCAAGGTGATACATCTTGAGCAAGGTACTTCTAGACCTACATTGCTTTGAATTATTTTGTTTTACTACATACACCATTAGTACATAACATTGATTATACACCCTTGCCACAATGTTTTGTTCAACCAAAGAATACTCTATAGATGGCAAGGGTGATCCATAGACATATTTGAGAGCTTTTCACACAGCATTCTTAGACTATTTACCTAATGACTAGCTACTTACCAAGTTATTCCCATGGAGACTAAAGGATTATGCTTTATAATGGTTCTATAATAAATTGAATCAGTCTATCATTGCATTCAATCTTTTAGTTGACATGTTCTTAGCTCATTTCAACATTAACATTGGTGATAAGGATTCATATGCCCAAGTTACACAATAGAAACAAATGTCAAATGAGCATCTCATAGATTATGTTCTCCAATATAAGACTATTTTGGCTAAGATGACTAGTCCCATGGTTGATCAGAGCTATAAGATCTCTTAAAATAGAGTCTTCTATTAGATTTTCATGAATCAATTAAGTTTAAAATATTCTCTTCCTTGATTGAATTATGTCACACACTAAAGGAAAGAGAAGTCAAACTAATATCAATGGGTAAACTCAAGTACACAAGTATCGTAGACACAACAAACAAGAGTAACAACAAAGTCCCATATAAATTCAAGGTCAATAATAACAAGAGTCAAAATCAATTGATAATTAATGCAGCTTCCAAACCCCCTCAATGAGTGGTTTTATCATCACCTCCTTGATAAACCTTCATCAATGTATCAGTTTCTTCAGCCAAATTTTTATAATAGTAATTGGAATGTAACATCATATCTCTCCATCCTATTCAAGAAGCTAACCCAATAAATCCTCTTTGATGGGGATATGATTAGCATGTATTTTTCAAGTTTCATAGGGCACTAGACCATATGATAAATAGGTGCATTAGTTTGAGACATAAGATATAGGATTTGATAAATGGTAATCTAATGATCTTGGCACTTAAGTTGAGCCTCCTCAAGCAAAGAAAACATGAGATAAAGCTTTAAAAATCTTCTCAAATCCCTTCCCATAACATTGTAAATAAGATATGAGGGACACATCAAGGGTTCACCATGCATATCATGTACATCCACCACTAGATACATATAGAGCACCTTCAGTTGAGACATATCCTTTGAGCAACATGATTGGTATATACAATTCTAAAGTTCTAGATAGACCTTCCATCTCCTTTTTAGAGTAGGAGATCATTATGATGATTTATATTATCATGCACTCTTTATCAAAGCTTACATTCATAATAATCTTATTCGTGGTGTTCTTATAGATAATGGATCTAGTGTGAACATGTTCACTATGAAATTATTGCAGCATTTAGGATATTCAAAACAATTTATTACCATAATGGACATAGTTATCATTGGATTAAGTGGGCACATATAGAGTTCATTGGGTGAGATTTTACTTCCTTTATAGGTTGTTCCAACACACATGGCCACATCATTCACTATAGTTCCAAGTGTAGGAGTTTTTGATATGTTACTTGGTCAACCATGGATCTAGAAACTATGAGTAATACCTTCTATAGTTCACATATGCATGAAATTCATTCATGATAATCAAGTTGTTATAGTTGGTGTAGTACCATATGAGTTACAACTCCCCACTTCAGAACCATCTTCTACTTTGTGGTCACCATTTTAGTTTTGCCACCAGTTATAGTTTATCCTCTAGTTCTAATTCAAACATAGTTGAGGTATCAATTACAAACACCAAGAGTTAATACACATCCATAGATTAAAGATTTTAGATAACTTCTAACTACAATATTCATACCCAAGGTAGTATCATTAAGATCTCATGCATCTAATCATAGAGCACTTGTTCAGAGAACATATCCTACTACTAGATGGGTCCCTAAGAATCTTATAGTTACATTCACTTCTCAAAGTTACAGAGGGAACCCATACTTAGTTTTTAATTAAAAAAATTTAGAGCATTTATAGCATATACATCTCTTAGAGGCATAATATTAGAATTTCCATTGTGATTCATGATTATTCATAATTCCTCTCCTTGATACAAGACACCATTATAGGGAGTCTCCTATGAGACTCATCAATTAGTTTCATATTTTCCTAGCTTACCTGTACATAGCTTCTTATGCTTTATTATACATAGCTTATATCAAAATACTAAAAACAATACAAAATATCAAAATACCAAAAACATCCAAATAGTTAAAATTATCAAAAACATTCAAATAACTCAAAAAACACCAAAAACATTTCAATTGTATGCATTATCCATGATTTACATTTATAATATCATGCTAGACTTCCATCTGCTATTGTATGTTAATGTTTATTGATTTATCTATTTATGATACTTTACTTGATAACTTTTGAGTGTGTGTAGTGACATCCAACTTTTTGATTGCTTCACTCTACCCATTGAGAGAACATACTAATTCTACATTGAGACATACATCGATATGCATACCCATTAGGGGCATCTTCTACATGACTACACCATCCATGTTATGTCATTCCTACACCAAACACTCTAGTTATAATGTTGATGTATATTATATACTAGCTTACATAGATTACAATATCAACATCTCACTAGTATATAGAACTTGTGTATTTCTCAGCATATACCTAGTCTTATACTAACATGTCTTGCATATTTTACCTCTTGATTTTATTAGTTAGATGTGATTGTATTTCTAGTATTTTCATTCTTTCATTTCTTGATTTATGTAGCTAGATGTGATTGCATTTATTAGTTTCTATTTATCTCCTATATGTGCCATAGGAAACTTGCTAATGTCCTTTACTTATATTCATGTGTGTGCCTTATGAAATTTGCCTATACTCTTATATGTGATTGTAGATTTCATGATAAATTTTCTTATTTTAATTGAATGTTTATGTGGCATTTCAACATGCCTTGTATGCTTACTTTCTAGTTTGAGTGACATGTGCCTATGTCCCTTGTTTGCTTGGCCCCTTGACTACTCTTGTATGATTCTTGACTTGTGCACTTGATTGTTTATTTTTCCTCATTGTTTACAATGCCATGATCCATATCATGCATTATCTTTATTTTTTGGATGTAATGATGAGCATCATGATCCATCCCTCCTTGACAACTAAAAACTAATATCTAACAACTAACACTTCTAGTTATAGTTTAGTATATTGCACATGCTATTACATTGTTACATCTATCTAGGCATACCCTTGTTGATCTAATAATATCTCATTACAAACCATGTTATATCTTGAGATATCTTATCCATTGTCATTTCTATATCATGTATCTTTGTAGAATAACTCAACTTTAGGGATATTTCTTCTAAGGGTAGTCATTATAGGGTCTTCATTCCTACCCTTAGAAGAGGGGGCAATAAATAAGGGTTTTGTCATAGAGATCAAAACACCTAACAATAAAAAAATACAACATTTAGCACACCTAAAACAACAACCAAATATCAAAATAGACTAGGTAAATATGAAGAATATCAAAATAGTTACCATATTTGGCTCAACACAATAGCACCCAACCTAGACTATAGCATCAGTGCCACTAGTGTCAACTTTTGGTTCTCTTGTCTAAATAGAAAAAAACTAGATTTTATAGAAGTAGGTAGAAAAGTAGGTTTAGCTATGGTTTTACAGAGCTAGAATAAATCAAAATTAGAAGTTTAGTAGACTTTTTCTTAAATAATATAGATATAAGGGGCATCATGCACAGTATGATGTATCTCACTTCTAGTTTTAGACACAATAGTTGATATGACTTTTAGATTAGAATCAATATTTTAGACACCAGTGATTGGGGGTAATGTGCATGGCACATTTTTTTATTTTCTTTTAGAGTTCAACATTATCCAAGCATTCTTAGTAGTTTTATAACTTATTCTATTTGTAGGTGGTTGGCATAATTTTGGAATGGCTTTCATACAAGCCTAACTTTCATGTTCTTGAGTTCCCAAATTCTTGAGTGGATTTCATACAAGCCTAGTGTACCAATTCAAAGTGGCTTTCATACAAGCCTAATCTCCATATTTTAGAGTGGCTAAGAGTGGCCTAGTTCCCATCATACATTTGGCTATCCATGCCACCATTATTAGACTATAGATCATTCATGGGATTTAGGATCCATCTCATATGACACACATTTTATACTAGTATCAATTTATAGCTTCACTTCATTTGGCAATGATAGATATAAAGTAATTGCTATCCTTTGTATTATTGAGACACCTATTCAGAGGGATTGGACATAGTCTAAACATTTATCAACACACACATGATCACCTAGCTTCACTTAGTGGGTGATGATGGAGCCAAAGGGCTAACCTTTGCAATCTTGATCCACTCTTAGGTAATTGAGCACTCAGCTCCATTCATGATATTACTCTTGGTTCAACACACATTCAATATCATTTATCATCACCCAACATCACAATAGGTTTTGTATTAGTTCACGTACCCATTGAGGTGTATTCATTCCTTTCTCTCTTACCTAGCTTTGTACATTCTTATTTTAGATGTAGCATATCTAGTAAGAATTGATCTACTCTTTATTTTATTGAAGATTCATACTTCACAATGTGTTCTCTCTATGCACACCCAACATCACATAGCTTCATGAGATTCACTCTTACAAGTAATTTTAGGTATGCTTTCTATTTTTCCTTTATCCTAGTATTTCTCTTTGTTGCATCACTAAAATAAAAGGGGGAAAAATTTAATCATATGAAATGCAAAAATTAGTAATTTGAGTGTGGCTAATGACACCTAACCCTTACTTCCCTTTTGCTTGCTCTCACGACCCTCATAAGCATCATTTTCACTGATTCTTAGTCATCCATATCCTTCCAAACCTAATCCGAGATGAGCCATATTCCTCTTTCCATTATAGATCAATTCCCCTAGGTCTTGTCTGCTCAAGAAAATAGCACAACACTAAGACTAAAGCACTAGTACCACTCTTTTCCACTTTTAATACTCTTGTCCAAGTCCATTTCTAGCCCCAAAAGTTAATTTATTTCAATTCTCCATATTTATCCTTGTCAACCTAATGTGAGTATATTCAACCAATGACCAATATATCCCTATAAAATCCCATTCAAATATAAGTTGCAAATGGTTAGAAATTGTCACCAAGAAAGAAAGAATACAAGCAAGACTAATCAATTAATCTTCCCTATTCTCTCCATATAGCCTACCAACAAACTTAAGAACTTATTAAAATCATTATACTAGTCCCTATCCACCTCATTCACATTCAATTTAACATTTTGCATATTCATACACATAATTGCATAAAGTACATCAAGTTGGAGAACTACATATGGCTTGATCCTTCTTCAAAGTATTGGTATGTAGGTAGAATGCCCATACAAAGGGTGTAGATCCATGTCTAGTGAATCTTACACACACTAACCTTCCCTCTTTCTCAAAATTGGTCAAAACATAAAGAAACATAGGATTTGAAGAAATAATGTGCTCTACAAGGAGCTCTATAGACTTTCAGCTATCAAAAATTTGTGGATAGGATCATAGACATAGAAAACAAAACCTAAAAATTTCATATCCTTAAGACAATAGTAGTAGAGGTGGACTATAGTGATAGTGCCAATATTGTCTAGTTTTGACTATGTTATCTAGTTTTTGTCACTCGAACTTGCACCCCTTAAGGAGATGACAAGTCTCTCCTAATTCAAGTGGCACAATGGAAACTCTTTAGGGATATGGGTGACTTAAATTTGAGGTGAATCTCTATATTAGGGCTAGTTTCCTTGATGTACCACTTAGGATTGAACACATTCCTAAATTTGAGGGGTAAAAAGGGAGAGAAATAATGAAAATAAAATCTAAAATAAGGAGGTGATACACCAAATCAATTTGATGGCTTCTAACCAACTACATTATACTCTTGAGACCAAGAAACTAACCAAAAATACACATTTCCAATCCAAGTCTTCTTGCATCAATAGTACATTATAAGGTTATGGAAGAATGTCTTATGTTAGGAGGACTAGAAAAGAGGCCTTGAATAGAAACAATGAAAAGACAAACTCACTTAAACATGGAAATTTCTTGGAACACTTCACATTCCCTATAAAAAGAGGTTGCAAATAGGTGAAATAATGTGACAACTTGCTAAGGAATCCATAGTATTCACTAAGAAAACCTAAAATTCAAGTAAAAACACTAATTACAGTCATGATAAAGGTAAAAATTATTCATTTTATTTATAAAAAGGTATACAAATGAGCAGGGCTTCACCATACTCAGGTGGAACATCGAATATAATGTTAAAATGACCAACTCTGAGAGAGAGAGAGAGAGAGAGAGAGAGAGAGAGAGAGAGAGAGAGAGAGAGGTCCAAGGGACAAAATGACACTTGTAAATCTGATCCAAGGAGTTAATTATGCATGTGATAAGGACATTGGATGAAACATGTAAGATTTCAAAGTCCAAGTGTTCATATAAGTCATCAAAGTTATGCCAAGTGGCCTAAAATTCCTTTTCTTACATAGAAAAATTGCCTTCATGATTAGGCATGTTTAAACATCTTGTACCTAATGAGTATTCCAAATAATTGGATTAGAAGTGAAATCTCTCATAAATTCCTCTCCATGTATTGGTTTCATGTCTAGTCTTCTAGAATTACTTAAAAGAGAGTCATCATCACCTACACTCTAGAAAACCTCCTTCTCATGCACCTTGCACACTTGTCTTAAAATTTGGCAAAGGTTTCACATTAAAACCCATAAAATGTAATGGTTTATATTTTTAAATACCATTAATGTCCTTGGAATCATCAGGGACACCTTAAGATCACTTTACTTGAAGATCTCCTCCCTTCTCTCTAGCTTGCCCATTATGCTAGATTTGACTGATTGAGTTGAAGGACCTATTTGAGGAACTTAGGAACATTTTCAAGGCATAAAAATCATAATGGGAGTTATCTTAAGTCTCAATATTTCCATCCATGTGTTTTTTATTTCATGGAACAATATTTCTATCCATGTGTTTTACATTTCTTAGAAATTATTAAAACCTATAAAACACATAAAATAGTGAAAAAATACTATTTTGCCTCCATACCTATAATTACCTACATATAGATAGCATGGGAAGGATCTTGGAAGAGTCTTTTCTAAGTTAAACTAGGTTTCCTAATCAAACTAGTCCATTTAGTGGCATTTCCAACTCCATTTTCCAAGACTGGTCCTTAACAAGGGTTTAGTAGGGTTTTAGGCCTATTTTTGGTCTTAACAATCATTCATAAATTTTGGACATTAAAATTAAGAAAAATTTACACAAATATGTCCTTTAATACCCATAATAACACACCCTAACTCATCTGGCTCCCATGTATGGCTTCATGAAATAAATGAGCATCACAACTTGACCTATTGAGCTTTTTTTCACTAT
The DNA here is from genome assembly GCA_037957365.1 of Torreya grandis. NCBI lineage: Eukaryota > Viridiplantae > Streptophyta > Pinopsida > Cupressales > Taxaceae > Torreya > Torreya grandis. Next base: position 2,793,128 of record JARHVA010001669.1, on the reverse strand, counting down.
TTTACACAAGTCTAAGTTAGTTTTGGACCAAAAATGGTTTATTATTGGTTTTATCTACAATATTATATCTTTAACATCTATATATCAACCCTAATAACATCTTCCAATTCATCATAATATTCATATCATTCTATAAATGTGAGTGACTCCTCATTGCTCATTAGGTTTAGTCTTTGCCTAGTGGGGTTGACTGCAACCTTGACCTTATAGAAAACATTGCTTGGTTCTATACTCCTATGATGTGTTTTAAACTTTCTATTAGATGTATTTAAATTTTATACACCTTTATCCTAGGTATAAACAACTTATGGATCACCTCTTTTATCCATTCCTCAAGGTTGTAGGGGTCTATATATTGGGAAAGTACCCCCAATTTGAGACAAAATAAGGGGTGTTTTCCCAATTTTATTAAGAAAAATATATTTTTAAAAATAATATCCATGTATTATACATTTTTAATACCAATTTTGAGCTCTTTTTTAGGTCATTATACTCTTAAACCTCCTTCATTTATCAAACAAACTTTTCATAGGCAAACTATTTGCAAGGTCCTTGTAATAGACTATGTTTGCACCATTTTAAAGATTTAATTTGCTCCATATATATTTCAAGAAGTATATATATGTTTATATTATCACATATAGTGTCTCCAATCTCCTTCTAACACCCTAACCTCTTTAAAAACCTTCATACTCTCAGATTTCCAAGATTGAGTCTCTTCTTGATTGTACCTTATTTGTGCTTCTTGATTTAGAAGGTCCTGTAGGTGTTTATGGTTTCAAGTCAATTTTGAAACATTGTAATATAATTTTTTAAACATTTATAATTAATTTTAAAGCTTTATAATTAATTTTAAAGTGTTTTTATTTCATTCATACTTGGAGTATACTATTCAACCAAAGGTATTTCTCAGCTCACTATTCCCACAGTCATAGCTAACTATGCTATCACTTGGAAAGGACCTTTATAGGTATTAATACATGAAATAGGCCTTGAAAACAATTTCAAAAACCTATTATGTTTATATTATATTAATTTTATGTTTTTATGTCTTATATTCATGCTTAGGCCAAGCCTAAACACCCTTAAAACCTATCTTTTCAACTGACTATTTGTCCACAATCACCTACAAGTGACTATAGGGGTACTATAAGTGACTTTTACCCTAAAAATCCATGATAACATATTACTATAAATAATTTATTTTCTTTTGGATCATTCAAATTTTATTGGACTCATCTATATGTCTTGTTTGAGCTCAAATTGTGCCTTCCACTCTTGATTGAGACCCTTTCTTTGAGACCCTACCTATAATTTATCATAGGGGTTTGGCTGGGTGATTATGATGAGAAAAGATCCTTTTGAATTCAATTTGATACTAACTATCATCACCTAAAAATTACATTGGATGAGCTTTCCTCCAACCAAAACATGCATAAACCATTATTTCTTCATTTAACATGTCTGACCCTTATAGGTAATAATTATATGCTTGAAAGGGGGGCCTATAGATGATAATGGGTACATATAACCTTGTTTTAACATTCTATTAATTCCCTTGATTTTTGTTGTCCTCACTATATTATTATAGTCATCTCATGCTTAAATTTCTACTTTATATTTTTCCTTGAAGTGACAAAAGGCTATTTTCTCTTGTAGGCCTGACTATAGGTTATTTAGGGACCTATTGTAGGTAATGTATCATGTTTAGACATCAAATTAAATGTACAAAACCTTATAAATATCCCCAAGTTTCATTTGAAACTAATTTGGATTCACTTGTTAGAATTAGTTATGTTAGACCTCATAAAAAAAACTCCTTACTTTCTGCCTATGTTTTAGTCAGAGAGTGTTGGTTGTAGGTTATTTATTATCATAACAATGACACATATCACCTACAAAATTATGAGGAATCCCTAGAGTAATTTTAAGCTTGTTTGAGCTAAATTTAATCTTCCTTTATGCATTTTTATTCCTAAACATGACTCATGTGTGCTCACTATATGATGATTGAGACAATAGTTCTTAAACTTTGTTGTAGATGAGTATTCTCCATAGAAAAGACATTGTAGGTAGTTATGAGGTTCCCAAGGAACCTTCCAATAATTATTGTATTCTAAACCATCTGACCTTATCTCATTTGTTTCAAACACATTATTCATTATAATGTTCAATGTTTTTCCCCTAAAAATACAAAAGGATATTTGCCCTTACAGGCCTATAAAGGTTATTGAAGTTTTTTAGTGTTCTTAGAAACAACTTTGAGGCTCCCAAACACCATCTTACCCTAGCCTCTTATCCTCCAAACTTTACAAGGTTAACTTGTTATATGATATCTATAAGTTATATTATCCAATAGTCATCAAAACTTTGGATAACCTTATTTCATAATCATGAGAAAAGGTGCTAGGTTCTCTATTTTGTCTCTTTAGAGACTTAGTCCTAAAACTCAGAATTGTTCACTTTTGTAGTAACACTCCACTCTCTTTAGATTTAAAATAAATCATAGCTATAAAAATCACCCACATAACCCCATTAATACCTTTTATATCTTGGTATTCTCATTTTACATCCATGTCAGACCTTTGTTGGAGGGAATCCTTTAGGTGTTTATTCTATACTATAGATAAGGAGCATATATATATTAATACAAGCAATGAGACATTGATTAGAGGAGGAGGATTAAAAATTATGATAGAAACAATATAAATTTTAAAACATGTACATGGTATTAACAAAACCACCTATAACCATTCACAAAGCATGGAAACTCAAAAAATCATGGAAACCTGCTCATCAACATAGAATGCAATAGCATGCAAAACCTTCAAGTATTAGCTTGTAAAAACAACATAAAACTTGAAACCAATAATTTTAAATTTTATATAAGGATTTGAAGATCTTATATAATAAATATCAACATCTAAATAATATGGAGTTGCTCAAACAAGAATAAAACCTTAAGGGTACACCAAACAACTAGCAAATTTGTATAGTCCACTTCAAATGGATGGTTCATGAAGCATAGTTGGCCATTTATCAAAATTATTATCTTTATTTTAATTTATCTTAGTTTATAATCATCTCCCAAAATCATTTTATGTAAAACCTTTTTGCTTTTTGTACCAGGTGGAAACCTACAAGTCCCTTCTTTATGCGAAGAAGGATGAAAAAGAGAGAATGATTTTGTATTCAAAATGGAATTTATAGATCAAACAAAGCATGTATATTATATTTAGTAATATGGAGAGACATTACATGTCCCCCTCACATGTGGCACACTTCCTAAGGAACCATACATGTGTCATTTTACTCATTTTCTTTAGGAAAATTGATTTTATTCTTATTAACCTACAAATTTTACTTTTATAAATTATGTAAGACCTTTTTGGACACATGAGGTATTACATCACCCATTTAAACTTTCACATTTCCCAATAAACCCTTATAAATCATTAAATACACCATTTTTTACCCTTAAAATGATAAATAGACCTAGAAAACAAATGACCAAAGCTAACAAATCATTAACTGGCATATCATGACCTATAAAACACCTCATGACATTAAATTATACCCCCTTATAGGTCTAAAAATAATTTTTTTACTAAGGGTGACACAATTTGACCTAAAAGTCAAATTTGGTCAATAAATTATAGACTCATAGGGGTAGTATGCCTGCTATAGTAACTAGAGCAATAGCCTTATCTATCCATTGGGATTATGGATTCATCTAAGGACTAAGAAAAATAAGAGACTTTTAACATTGACTCAAATTTGGTCAAAACAAGACAATTAAGACTACCTCAATCACACAAAGGAGAAAGACACACACAATAAATAAAGTAAACACACAAGACACACACATATGCATAAGCACTTAGGGGAATTAGGAAACAACATATTATACACAAATAGAAATTAAAGATATATCTTTTCCTATATCAAAAGGAAAACTTTTTGAATCATTTTCATGGTGAGATGAAATAAAGTGTCAATCATGCTTCTCTTTGGATTAAGTGCTTTGTGGACCAGACCTCTTCCTTGGCACTTCACTTGATATGATATAAAATATAAAATCCTAAAATATGTCTCCAATTAATACATAAACCTCTTTAAAATGGTCACACACTTCATACTTCTACCCACTTTTTATCTCATGCTCAACTTGCATCTCTTTACTAGACATGTCTCCAAGAGGATTGGTTTCATGTTCTTTAAAAGACTAAGGACAATAAGATATTTCTCCATCTCTCACTATCTGATGTGTTTCTCCCAATTTAATTATAATATTATATCTCATATTTATTACTTCAAACATGTCATCATCAAATGCATACGCTTCTTGGAAAGGTAGACTTTAAAGGATGTTTTCCCTTTACATACTTACTTGTGTACCAATGTTTCCTTCTCCATATTTGAATAACTGATAGCCTCCTTGAAGAGGAGTATAGCCTACTTTAATGACTTCCAAAAATTCATCCAAATTATGATTAAGAACCTCACCTAGTCCATCCATGGTATCTTGCATAGTGATAAAAGAATCAATGATCATTTCTTCCTCATCAAATATGGAGGTAAAAGCTTGTGAAATATCTTTTTATTCACCAATGGGAGTCCCTATTGTGATTTATTACTCATTAAAACTCATGAGTTATTCTTTATCAGCCATGAATTTATCATGTTCCTCTTTATTTTCCTCTCTCAAGATAGGTTCTTGAACACAAAGAAAACATTCTTCATCATCAACCAAGAAAAGAGATTCAACACAATGACTTACCTTTTATTCATCACTTAAGACCTCTTGAGGGATTTAAAAAATAACTTAAGATTTCACAATCTGATCTCTTTAGTCAAGGACTAAAATATTTTCAACCTCCTTCATGGTAATCCCAAGACTAGGCATCTTGAAATCATGTGATCTAGCGCAACTAGGTTGTCAAGGAGGTAAGTTTTCTTCAAGAAAGAGTTCTCTTTATTTATCAACCATATGATATTACTTTAGTTCCCAAACCATATTTCCACTAAGGTAAAGGGTAATATGATGAGGGAAAGATTAATTAGTTGGTGGATGTGGCACATAGACCTCAAAATTAGATTGGGAATGGAATGTAAGGGGTTATTTTGAAAGGTCATGAAAAAGAGGAGACAAACCTTAGGCCAAAAACACTTGATTATATTCCTTTAACTTAACAAACACTTCATTACAATAAATATTATCTTGAGTATTCTATTTATTAAGGTTATATGGGGTCTGTTTAGGCATAGGGTCATTTTTTGGGTTTAAACCTTCCATCTCACCTTGACTAAGCAACTTCATCTTTATCTCTAATTCTTCAATTTGTTTATCTAAGTTCTCTTATAAGAGTCTTTATTGGAGCTCATATGAATCATAACTATAAGGAGGAGTAAAAGAGGCTTGAAATTGAAGATGAGGTTTATTGAGGAAGGGTGGGAGGGACTTGGAAAGGGTTAACTTCACTTTCCACTTCACACTCTTTAATACTGATTTTCCCCTCTTTCTTTCCCCATGATTTTAATATTTTACTCCAGCTTAGCATCTTATTATTATAGGCCTCTTTTTGAGGTGGTGGGGATGGTATGTGAGAGGGAAAATTAGGATTAAACTCCACTTCATTTGCTGCCAACATAGACTGCTGCATATGCATGTTAGCTAACTCAATCTACCTATTAATATTGGCTTTAAACATAAGACTTTTTGTTTCAATACTCTCCTCTAACTGATTAGGAATAATATGACCTTGATATGCTTGGTTTGGCTTATGAGTAGGGGTAATATATGGCTGATATGGAACTTTGGGAAGTGGGTACAAAGGCTGATAGGTTTGGTAAGATTGCCTTTCATGGGATCCTAGCTTATCCTCCAAAGAAGACACTAAGCCACTCACATCAAGCAACTCACTTGTGAGTCTTTGCCAATTATCTCTCTCAATAGGTACCCATTATATCTTGACCAAATCCAATGCATCTATTAAATTTTGAATTAAATGATTAGGAACTTATATACCACATCCTCTTTGTGTGTTAACATCTAACATGTATCTTTTATATCCCAAAAGTGCTTACTTGAAGGTGGAAATGGGCTGATTAGAGAAAGGAATAGGTTGTCTAAGAGGAGAAAAACATTGATAATTTTGATTATAATACTACTCAAAACTCATGATAGGGATGAATATGGTCATATTAGGATTGACAATGATCATAAAAAGATTGACCAAGAACTTGTTCATATTTATAGGGAATGGGACAAGATGGATATGTTTCACCAACTTATAGAGAACAAATCTCAAATTCAAGGTCATCAATGAAACTTAATTGAAATAAATGACATAAATAAATATGTTACCATCAATATTCAAAGGACAACTTGGGATACTTTACCAGTTAATATGTCTTTAGATTCACCATTGGTGCTTTCATGCATGCCTTTAAATGCCTATTATTGAGAGATAACACCAAAAATCTCTCAATCTCTTGGAACAAGAGTTACATTGGGTATTAAAAAAAACTATTTTAACCTTAAATTACAACCCTTCAGGAGATTACAAGTCTCTCCTCATTCAAGTGGCACAATGGAAACACCTTAGGGTTGTGGGTGACCCAAATTTGAGGTGAGTCTCTAGATTAGGGCTAGTTCCCTTGATGTACCACTTAGGATTGAACCTAATAATAAATTTTGGGGTTGAAAATGGAGAGAGATAACTTAAATAAAATATAAACTAAGGAGGTGATACACCAAATCAATTTGATGACTTCCAACCAATTGCATTTTACACCTGAGACCAAGAAACTAAGCAAAAGTACACATTTCCAATCCAAGTCTTCTTGTATCAATATTACATTATGAGGTTATGAAATAATGTTTTATGATAAGAGGAATATAAAAGAGGAATTTAATGGAAATAATGAAAATACAAACTCACTTAAACATGGACATTTCCTAAAACACCTCACATGCCCTGTAAGAAGAGGCTATAATTAGATGAAATAATGTGACAACTTGCAAAGGAATCCATAGTCTTCACTAAACAAACATAACATTAAAGTTAAAAAACTAAGTATATTAGTGTAATAGGTAAAAATTAGTTATTTTATTAATAAAAATGTAAAAAAATGATCATGGCTTTGCCATACTCAGGTGGAGCATCTAATATAATGCCAAAATGGCCAACTCTTATAAAGTTTGAGAGGGAGAGAGAGAAAGAGAAGTCCAAGTGTCACAAGGAAAACTATAAATATTATATAATGAGTTAATTTTTAATTTTATAAGTAAATTTAATGAAAAAATGAAAGGTATATAAGTCCAAGTGTCCATACAAGTCATCAAAGTTATTCGAAGTGGGATAACACTCATTTTCTTGCATTAAAAAACTACCTTCATGATTAGTTTTATTTTTACACCTTATAACCAATGATGAGTAGTAAAAATAATTATATTGGAAGGGTAGGATCTTATAAATTCCTATCCATTCATTGGTTTCATGCCTAGTCTTCTAGAATCACCTGTAAGAGAGCCATCATCACCTACACTCTAGGAAATATCCTTTTCATGCACCTACACACTTGTCTTAAAATTTGGCATCAATTTCCCATAAAAATCCATAAAATGAAATGTTTTACATGTTTAAATACCATTAATTGACTTGTAATCATTATGATCACATTAAAATTACTTTACTTGAATATTTCCTCCCTTCTCTCTACCTTAAAAAATATGCTAGATTTGATTGGCTAAGTTGAAGGACATATTTGATGCATGTTGGAACATTTTATAGTAATTAAAATAAAATTAATATTTATATTAAGTCTCAATATTTCCATATATGTGTCTTTCATCTCTTGGAACTTACTAAAACCTACAAAAAACATAAAATAGTGAGAAAAATCCTATTTTTACCTCCATCCATACAAGTATATACATTTAGATAGAATGGGAAGGATATTGGGTGAGTATTATCTATGTTACAATATATTAATTTATAAAAATCATCCATATGGAGGCATTTATAACTCTATTTTCCAAGACTAGTCCTTAGCAAAGGTTTTAGGCCTATTTTTATTCTTACAGATTGTTCATAAAAAAGTCCAAATTGAGAAAAATTTCAATAAATATGGCCTATAATACCCATAATAACATCCCCTCACTCCTATATCTCCCATTAATAACTTCATGAAAGATATGAGCATCACAACTTGACGTATCGAGCTTGTTTTCACCATTTTGCATAAGTCTGAGTTGGTTTTGGACCAAATATGGTTTCTCCTTGGTTTTTTATATAATATGATAGATTTTAAACCTCTATATAAACCCAAATAACACCATAAAATTCATATTAATATTAATATCATGATATAAATGTGAGTGACTCCTCATTTCTCATTAGGTTTAGTCTTTGCCTAATGGGGTTGACTGCACCCTTAATCTTATAGACAACTTTGCTTGGCTCTCTACTCCTGTGATGTGTTTTAAATTTTTTCATAGATATATTTCAACTATATACACCTTTATTCTATGTCTATACATCTTATGGATCACCTCTTCTATCCATTCCTTAAGGTTACAGGGGTCTGTGTATGGGAAAAGTACCCCCTATCTGAGATAAAATAGGAGGTACTTTCACTATTTTATTAGGATAAATGAATGTTTTAAGAGAATATCCAAGTATTATACATGTTTTATACTAGGTTTGAGTTCTTGGTTACGTCATTAGACTCTTAAACCTCCTTCATTTCTCAAATAGACTTTTCATAGGCAAACTATTTGTAGGGTCCTTGTAATAGACTTTGTTTGCACCATTTCAAGGCTTTCCTTTATTCCATATCTATTGTAATAAGTATATATATGTTTCTATTATCACATATAGTTTCTAAAATCTCCTTTTAACACCCTAACCTCTTAAACATCCTCCATACTCTTGGATTTCCAAGACTGAGTCTCCTCTTGATTGTACCTTATTTTTGCTTCTTACTTGAGGAGGTCATGTAGGTGTTTATGGTTTGAATTCAGTTTTGAAAAAAAATTACTAGACTTTTTAAAGCATTTCTAAGTAATTTTTAAGTGTTTGTATTTCATTCATACTTAGAGTATACTAGTCAACCAAATATCTTTCTCAACTCGTTGTTCCCGATAGTCATAGTTGATTGTGTTATCACTTGGAAAGGACCCATGTAGGTATTAATACATTAAATAGGCCTTAAAAATAATTTTTAAAACCTCATATATCTATATTATATTAATTTTATGCTATTAGGTCATGTATTCATCCTTAGGCCAAGCCTAAACACCCTCAAAACATATCTTCTCAACTGATTGTTTGTCCATAGTCCCCTGTAGGTGACTAGAGGGGTACTATAAGTGACCTCTACCCTCAAAATTCACGCTAATAGATGACTATAAATAATTTATTTTATTTTGGCTCATTCAAAATTTATTGGACTCATCTATATGTCTTGTTTGAGCTCAAACTATGCCTTCTACTCTTAACTAAGACCCTTTCTTTGAGACCCTACCTATAATTTATCATAGGGGTTTGGTTGGGTGATTGTGGTGAGAAAATATCCTTTTGAATTCACTTTGAAACTCACTAATTTTCATCACCTCAAAATTACTTTGGATGAGCTAAACTCTAACCAAAATATGCATAAACCATTATTTCTTCACTCAGCCTGTGTGACACTTATAGGTAGCAGTTCTATGCTTGAAAGGGGGCTTGTAAATGACAATGGGTACATGGAACCTTGTTTTATCCTTATATTAATTCCCTTGATTCTGATTTTCCTCGCTATATTAGTCTAGTCATCTCATGCTTGAATTTCTACTTTATATTGTTCCTTGAAGTGACAAAAGGCCATTTGACCTTGTAGGCTTGACTATAGGTTATTTAGGGCCATGTTGTAAGTTGTGTAGAATGTTTAGACATCAAATGTAATGTTAAAACCTTCTCAATATCCCCAAGGTTCACTTAAAACTAATTTATATTCACTTGTTAGTATTATTTATTCTATACCTCATCAAAATAAAAACTCCTTGCTTTCTACCTATGTCTCAATCAAAAAGTGTTGGCTTTAGGTTATTTACCATCAAAACAATGCCACATATCACCTATAAACCTATTAGGACTCTATAGAGTAATTTTACACTTATTTTATCTCTATTTACTCATCCTTTATGCATGTTGATGCCTAAATATGACTCATGTGTGCTCATTGTATGATGACTGAGATAATCATTCTTAAACTTTGTTGTAAATGAGTATTCTCCATACAAAGGACACTTGTGGGTTGTTATGAGGTTACCAAGGACCCTTCCAATCCTTTCTTGTGTTCCAAACAATTTGACCATATCTTATTTATTGAAAACACCTTAGTCATAATAATGTTCAATGTTGTTCCCCTAAAATGACAAAAGGCTATTTATACTTACAAAATTGTAGAGGTTATTGAATTTTTTTAGTGTTCTTAAAAACAAATTTGAGGCTCCCAAACACCATCTTACCCTACCCACTTATCCTCAAAACTATTTATAGTTAACCTGTTATATTAGAGATATAAGGTATAGTATATAGGATGCATCAAACCTTTGGATAACCCTTTTTCATAATCATGAGAAAAGGTGTTAGGTTCTATGTTTTATCTCTTTAGAGACTTAGTCCTAAAACTCAAAAAAATTCACATTTGGAGTAACACCCCACTCTCTTTGGATTACAAATAGATCCTACTTATCAAAATCACTTCCATAACCCCATGAAGACCTTATATATCTTGACATTCTTATTGTACATCCCTATCAGACCTCTCTTGGAGGGAATCTTGTGGGTATATATTTTTTACTATAGATAGAGAGCATATACATACATACATACATACATATATATATGTGTGTGTGTGTGTGTGTGTGTGTGTGTGTGTGTGTGTGTGTGTGTGTGTGTGTGTGTGTGTGTGTGTGTGTGTGTGTGTGTGTGTGTGTGTGTGTGTGTGTGTGTGTGTGTGTTTGTGTGTACATATGTATTGATACAAACCATAAGATATTTCTTGGATGAGGAGGCTGAAATATGAAGAGAGAAATAAGAGAACATTGAATTTTTTTTACATTAGATTAACACAACCCTTATAACCATTCACAAACCATGGAAACATGATCATCAACATAAAATACACTAGTATGCAAAACCTGAGGGTATTAGCTTGTCAAAAACACTTCAAAATTAAAACCAAGTATGGTAAATGTTAGATAATGAGTAAAACATCATATATAATCAATCTCAGTATTTGACTCATATGGAGTTGCTCAAATAAGTCCAAAACTTGAAGGGTGTACCAAATAGCAAGAAAATTTCACAGTACACTTCAAATGGATGGTTCATGAAGCACATTTGGCCATTTATCAATGGATTTTAATGTATCTTAGTTTATATTAATCTCACAAAATAATTTTGTTTAAAACCCTTTTTGCTTGCCATATCAAGTGGAAAATTGTAAGTCACTTCTTTATGGTAAGAAGGATGAAAAAGAGATAAAATGGTTTTGGCTTAAAACTAGCATTTCAAGATCAACCAAAGTATGGAGATGTGATTTAGGAATATGGAAAGAAATTACATGGCCTCCTCACATGTGGCACTCTTCTGAAGGAGCCATACATGTGTCATTTTCTTCCTTTTCTTTAGGAAAACTAACTTTCTTCTGATTAACCTATAAATGTTAGTTTTAGCAGTTACTTAAGACCTTTTTGGACACATGGGTAATGACATCACCCATTTACAATTTCAAATTTCCAAATAAACCTATACAAAGCATTAAAGACACCATTTATGACCCTTAAAATTACTTAAAATGATAAATATACCTAGAAAATAAAAGACAAAGCTAGTACAACATTATTTGACATATCATGACCTATAAAACACCTCATAAAAGTACACTATACCCCATTATAGGTCTAAAAATCAATTTTTTTACTAAGGGTACCCAAAATTGACCTAAAATTCAAATTTGGTCAACACCAATCATAAAATGAATTTTAGATCTTAGTTTGAGTTAGTGTCCCAATCTGGCATAATGAATTCTAGCCTTTATCTTAGTCAGATCAATTAGTTTCTAGTTAATTCTTTTTTTCTTCCCCTTATCACTATTTTTAGAAAGGTTCAAATTATATTCAAATTATAAAAATTATTAGCTTAATTATTGCATATTTATTTACTAATTTTATTACTCTAAACCCTTAACAAAATTAGGAATAATACACCACTATTTCCAAAATTATTATATCATTTTACTAACTACCTTATAATCATCCATCTCAAACTTATTAAGCATCTCTCTTATGTACTTTGATTGTGAAATGAATATACCTTTTTTAGATTGAATTATTTGTGACCCAAGAAAAAATTATAGTTATCTAGAATGGACATCTCAAATTATTTCTTCGTCACTTCTACAAAGGCCTTTGTCATGTTCTTACTATTTCTACCAAAGATGATGTCATCCAAAAATAAAAATACTATAAATTGATGGTAATATTATATCTTGATATATAGATTACTATTTTCAACTCCTCTTTGAATCCTTGATCTAATAGATACTTATCTAACCTAGCATACCAAACTCTAGGATCTTGATTTAGATATAGAGAGCCTTTTTCAATATGTAAACATACTATTTATCATATAATAGTGATAAAACTTTAGGTTTCTCAATTTACACTTCTATATTCTCATTCAAAAAGATATATTTGATATTCGTTTGGTATAACTTGAATCTTTTGAATCTTACATAAGATAGAAACAATCTGATGGATTTCAATCTTGCCACTGGTGCAAAGTTCTCCACAAAGTATACCCCTTCCACTTGTGAATATACCTTACATAAAAGTCTACCCTTGTTCCTAATAACTTCTCCATCTTCATTAAACTTTTTTCTAAATGCCCACTTTGTGCTAATGATATTCTTGTCTTTAGGTTAGGAACTAGTTCCCAAGTCTCATTCTTCTCTATTTGATCTAAATCCTCATTCATCACACCTATCTATAATTTATGTGTGCTTGATTATATAATAATCTTAATTTAAATAAAGTAAAATTCTCTTGATTTATATTAATTACCAATCTTTCCCTTGTTTGCATACCTGCATTCTTGTTTCTAATAATTTGAGATTAAGATGATTTCTTTGAATCTATCTTGAGGTTCCTTTTGAGTCTTATCTCTCTTAAAATTATTCTTCCTCCTAATTAACCTCTATAGTATCTTCTTAATTATTGAAATCAAAATTCTCTAAAGTATTCATTGATTGTGAGCGATATTTTCTTATCTCATCAATCTTCACATTGGTACTTTCTGTATACACATAATATTTTCAAAATTTTATTGATTACTGACATTCTTTATCTTAAAGGAACCCATCAAGTTTAAATATCTATAAGTACAAACCTTAAGGGGTGTACTATAAAATGGGTGGATAAGCCATTGGTGCTTCATAGGATTGTTGTTTCTTTTTCCACTTGTTATCTACACACTTGTCTCCTAAAAACTTTATCCATAAGATTATTCTCTTCTATTTCAGACTCTTCAGTTATTTTCTAAATTTTTGACCCCATTTTCTTATCTTTAATCCCCATTTGAATATTCACTATACTAGGTCAACCGGGTTAACCCTATATAGTTTTGGGTGAAATTCATTTAGGGTCTAAATTCGCTCTTGGCTGACCTAATTTGTGACCTAGTGAATTTTTGTCCATAACTATGCTAGGTCGATTGGGTTGACCTTGTCAACCAAAACTTTTGGAAGATATTAGGGTTAAATATGCTTATATATACAAGTTCATTTTTCCATTATTTAGAGAAAAAAAGAATAAGTAAGAGCTCTTGCACATCTACTTATCCACCATTGTACTTGAGGAGCAAGCTTAGGGTTTCATACTTTCTTTGGATATATGAATCTTGTCTTGTGGAAAAGTATTTTGGATTCATTCATAGGTTATGTATCTTAGATATGATTTATCCTTGTCATCCTTACATATGATAACAACATCTTTCAAATCACCTTGGCCAAGGGAGAGATTAAGGCTTGATGGGTTCATCTTCAAAGGTAAGTAATCCTAACTTTGTTCATCCTTTGTAAGAATAGATAGATATTCATTTGTACTTTTCTTACATGAATTAGGATTGTGTATACATTGATTTGAGTATATGTCTTCTATGCATGTTTACTTGTGTTGTCTATTACCCCCACTTTATGTCACAAGCTTTGGTGAGCACTAGATTAGACTTTCCTTATTACTAGTTTAGTGAATATAAAACATAGGACCTAGTTAGGGTTATTACATGATTGTGATTGATTAGAGGCTTTATAACCCTCCATAGAATTAGGTATTATGATAAGAGATCCCATAATTGGGTCTAGTGGATCCTCATATTAGTCATGTTCTTGATTATTTAATGTATCCCCAATCGAAAGTGTAATTATGATCTATCTTCTATGAGTTAGGATTTATTTATAGACATGATGTATTTTTGATTGAATACATTATATTCAACCCGATGTGAATCTAACCCTTGTAGGTTTTACATCATGTTTTTCATTATTTGATTATTTTATTTTTCTATATTTACAATACTATGTCAATAGTGTTGGTATAGTTTTAACTTATGTGCATAGGTTTAACACATAGTCACATCACTATGACTATTATTTTTGTGTAGGTTTTTGATTAGGTATAGGCTACTAGGTCTACTCTGTTGACACATTACACTTTTAGACTTCTAAATAGACTAGTAGGTCAACCTTGTTAGCGTAATACACTTTTCAAACTTCTATAAAACATACTAGGTCAACCTTATTAATGCAATATACTTTATAGACTTCAATAGTAGGGTTTTACAAAACTAGGTCGACCTAGTTGACTTAGTTGGCAAAAATTTCAAGTAGATTAAACATAAATTTTTCAAATTTTAATCATCTTCCAACCCACCAAGGTTAATTTTTCTCCTTCTCTATCATTTGTATTATTTATTTATAATTCTATTGTTCACAGTTTATAGTCTTTAAAATTACCCCCATACAACAAACTAGGTTGACCCTATTGATGTAGTTATGTATGTTCTCTTCTATCTATAAAAATAGGTTGACACTATTGATGTAGTTCTTTTTTAGACCCTTTCTCTAGTAGTATATTATCAAAACTATCAATTCTATTATATAATTTCTACATACACTTTCATATAAAATAACACTATACTATGTTTTAAAGTTGGAATTAACACTTATATGCTAGTAATTAGCTCACACTTTTATTTTTATTTTTTTTCATGCTTGGAATAGATCACATGTTCTAATTATGTGGTTTTTAAATATACCATTTAGTTTTAATATTTTTTATCTTTTATACAAACTACCAAATCACATAATCTTAAAATACATTTTAACAATTGTCTTCCCAAGGCCTAATTACTTGGATTTAATCACAAATGGGGAAGAAGACTTGGTTTTTTAACCAAGTATAAACATGTGGTTAATGTTATATATTGGAAAAGAACTCAACATCCTTATCACTATGGTGTGTGAAGTGAGGGGGTAGGCCCCAATACCAAGCTAGTACCATTACCAATACAAATCCCTTTCAAACTAAACACCTTGAAACCATCCATAAATTGATTTGTATTTCCTTTCTTATAAAAAACTTTATATCACACTTAAAATCATATTTTAATAATCTAAAAACATTCAGGATGACCATTTGGTTAGCATTTAATTTCTAAGTTAACTACTTGTTCTTTGCTCAATTATATATTGTATTACCAAAACTTGCATTAGCCATTTTTGGTGCAAGGTTTTGTGTTTTATACATCAATGGGATCAACCTTATTAACCTAATTTATTGTGTTTTTCCTTTCATTTATTAATTTTAAAATTAATTGAATATTTTTTTCTATTTTAGTACATAGTCATTTTGCTTGACACATTCTCTTATAGACTGTCTGGTTTCCCTGCCTATAGTAATAGGTCAACCCTATCGACACAATACTCTTTTGATTACAAGGATACAAAACTAAGCTAAATCTATCAACTCTATATCTTTTTATCTCTTATTTGTTTCCCATGTTATAGAACTAGGTCAACCTAATCGACAATGTGTTCTTATTTTCTTAACTTTTAGACCCTATTTTTTATACTAAGTCAACCTAGTTGACTCTGTACTTTTATTTGATTCTTAATATTTCCTTGATTTTGCATCACTTTTGCCTTATCTATTCCTCCCTCATCATGAAATTTATATTTAAAAACAACACTAAGTTAAATTCAATGGATATGATGAGTCTTACCAACCCTCATAGGGTCTTTGATAAGCATATTAGGGATCCTCTCCTGAATGAGTGTAATTTTCATTTATCCACTCATACAATGAATTATGGGACCCCTCCTCATTCTTATTCACTATGTAATCCTCTCTTATTAATCAAAGATTATACCCCTAAAATGGTCTTCTTTATCTCTAAATTTCCTCAACATCAAGGAAATGATGCTTCTACCATTTACCATCTCATGCTTAGTAGTTAAGTTGAAAAGCCTCATTCACCTTCTCCTACATTCTCACATGCATTTAGGGATACTAGTTTTTTTTATTCTTAGCCTCTTCCCTCTATCTTGACCCCTTCTCATACCATGATTTCTTCTTCTTTGACTTCTACCTCCATGCATATTATTTTCAATAACATGGTAGGTTCTACATCTAGTGGTCCTCTCCCAATACCTAATCTCCTTAACTATTACAATAATGCATCATTTTATACCTTTTTTAATCATAGTTTTAATGCTCCCTCTTCTCATCCCTTCACTAGTGCATATTTTGCTACACAAGTAAAATTTTACACTGGTGTCTCACATTTTAATAACTCTTCTCAAGCTCCTACAAACACCAATAGTGGTACCCAAACCACTACTTCCAATTCTAATGCTTTAAATAATTCCAATAATATAAATCAAACCCACCAAATTTTATTTCAAAAACTTAATCAAATGAATACTTTTCAAGATCATAATAGAAATCAAATGTTGGGAATGTAGAACCACCTTATCCATCTTCAAACCCAACTTCAATAGATTACTTGGGGCATGCATAATAAAAACTCCCCAACCTCCTCTTAAATATTTCCATCGTAATATTATCCCTCAACCTCCTCTTGTCAACAATAAAATTAAGCATCTTCAAAATGAGTCTCTTACATCTTAAATTGATAATATTGATATAGGAGGTATCACACCTACAATTTCTTACAATAGATCAATTAATCCTACTCTTCATCTAAAAACATTTGTAAATGTCTATAAAGATTGGGTTAAATTATATACATTTGCTGCTACTAAGATATTACCCAAAACCCTCATGGGTCATGCTTTCTACTGGTACAACCAACTAAAACTCATTCTATTACTAGTTTGGAAGATTTAGTAAATGTTATATTCTAAGAGTTCCAAACTATTGATCTTCCTGAGAGTACCTTGGTTCATTTTATCAATTTTATACAACTTGAAAAAAAATACCTAAGATTTTTTTAAAGGTGGAAAACATTGTCCAAAAAATGTGAACATAACATGGTTGATGATAACCATTTTCATCTCTTTACCAATGTTCTTTTTCCCAAGTTGCAATAATAGGTCTAGACTCTCTCTCCACATACTATGGAGGAGGCCATTAACCAAGAAAATTTTCAAGATTTATTTATGCATCAATTCAAGCCACCCCAACATTCTACAAGTCCTTGTATCTTACTTAAAAACAAGAATTATCATGCTAATAATGATGGTGTCATGGACTCTTATGATTCCATTTACACTATTCAAGTTTTTATTCCTAACTAATATTCAAAACCAACTACTTATAAATAATTCACCAATCCTCACTTATCTTCACCTAATAAAACAAAAGGTGATAAACCTTTATCCTCAATTAAATTACTTAAATGTCTACCTAGGCCTCTTCCATGATAACTTGATCCCATTCATCATATGAAATCTTGGTTTGATCCCAAAAACATTTGTTGGTTTCATGCTAGTTGGGTTTATACTCATGAGACCTATAGGCATCTTAATAATTTAGCTATGGGTTTTATTCTTGGTCTTAATTTTGATCATGATTCTATCATATGAAAATATCAACAAGCCTATGACATTGCTTTTAAATCCCATGAAACTAATAGAAAATCTCAATCTTTGAATCAAGTTAATGCTCATTTTGCCATCTATAAAGACCCATCCCTTCCACCAACAATGTGGATAGTATTATTGACACAACTAATGAATAAAATTTAGTTAATGTGACTAATATGCAAAGAGTGGTTGCTTTCATTGATCCTCAACCTATTTACACACCTTCATTGCCTTGCACATTTCATGTTATCCAAGTTTCTTCTCCAAATAATTTAAATGAGTTGGGGTAAAATGACCTTATAAATTTTGATGAACCAATTCCAAATCCTCCCTTAGATAACACTTCCCATTCTATTTTATCCATCCCTCTATCTTCTTTACCTAAGACCAATGATACTCAAACTTCTATCAATACTTCTTCTAATGATTCTCAAAACTAGCCTACACCAGCTACTTCAAGTTTTCAACATAATTTACAACATTTTTCTAAACATTCTACCTCATATCAATATAAATTAAAATATACTTCAGCTCCTCCTTCTCATGACCTCCTTCAACACTATGCACCTATTTTTAACAACCTTATTATGGGTTATGATGAATGGGATCCCATCATGTAACTCACTAATCTCCCATCTCAAATTCCATTTCTTGAGATTATGAGGTCCTCTCTATATCATCATAACCATATTATGATTTTTTTTTTTTTTGAAATGCACATCCCTCATCTTGCCCTATCAGGATGTGAAGCACCCTTATCTATATTTAAAGATAACATATTACAACCATGCAAAGAGATGTCCATACATGTTGATGAAACAATGACCACTTCTCTTTTCCTCAAGTTTACCATTACGTCTATGATTATAATTGATATTATATTTCATTTAGAAGATCCTCTTATACTCATTAGTATCCAAATTGGTAATATCCAAGTCAAGCATGTGTTGATTGATGAGGGTTTTGGCACTTGTGTTTCCTCTCTAGATTTTATCAAAACTCTTGGATATTCCCAATGAATTCTTAAATATACATGGAGCACATGTCAAGGATATGATCAAAGTCAAATTCCTCCTTTAGGTTATGTGTGTCTTCCCATTACCATCCTACCTATCATTTTTCACGTGAAAGTGATGATATTTAACTTTCCTCTATCTTATAACATTCTATTTGATAGGCCATAGACTCACCTTATGAGAATAATTGCTTCTTCTACCTATAAATGTATTAAATTACCTCATAATAGAGTTATATATAGGATTCAAGGTGATATTAACCCTTGTAATCTTGAACAATTATAAGGACATGATATTTTCAAGATTCCTACTCTTGAACGTTTGTCCAATATTTCATTTCATGAGTCTCAACGATTCAACTTTCCTATTAATTCCACTTGAGGTTACAACGATCATCCTAAACTTATTAGGAATATTCCCCCTAACATCATAGATTTTTTATGATGATTAACTTGACAAGATGAATCTCAAGATTATACTTCCAATCTCTCAGCTTCTTACTTATTTGTAACCTCATTCTCATAAACCACCTTGTGATGACATCCATGTTATCTTGACTAATAATTAACATTCCATTCATCACACCACATCATATGATAATGTCATCCCTACCTACACCATTGAGCTTCATACACTTGAGTATGATGATGGTTATACTTTAGATGATCCATTTTTAATAGTTCTTGTTTAGGCTCATAATGCTAAGATTATCCATTATAATTCCTCTTTACTTCACTATTTTAGCATATCTTCCCATATTCCATCATATATAATTCCTAATTTTAGAATTTTTCCTATTTATCATAGGGTATAGATGGTGTGGACACCTCCAGTTTTTGAATAACCTTATAAGAGTGTGCTTATGGATTATGTCATGACTGGTCCCTATCTCTTTGCTAGGTACCAAACCCTTATAGCCTACTTATCCCTAAATGTACACAACTCTCCTTCTAACTTATATAGACCCCATCATCCCTTAGTAGATCTTGATTTAGATCCCATTACTACTCCTACATTAGTTAAGTCTATTCTTACTTCTGATATGATCACTCTTTTCATTGATCTTAGTCCAATCCCTTTACCACCATCACATTATTTTGGTGATGGTTTGTTTCCTTTACCATAGATGGCTCTGTTTCCCACTAAATGGGCCAATGAGAATTTGCTAACTCCTTCCTATATTACACCTCCTATTATGAGTACCTCTACTAAGACTACACACAAGTGTATCTATTGATTTCATGGTATATATAATCATTCATCCACTCATTATCACAAGGTGTGATAATATATTGATACTTTGCATCCTTCTACCCCTCAGTCCTCAAACAAGGACATACCTCCCTTAAAGTTACTAATTGAGTATATTCCTAAATATGAAGAAGTGTATTATCTTTGGCACTAATGTGGCACCCATCACATCAATCATTATTGCATCCTTTAGCAACATCTTCAATATTATATTTAAACTACTCCCATACCTTCTACCATTCCTCTAATATGTTGTTCCTACAAGAAGGATCCCTTTCTTCCCACATGGTTCCATCCCCTCTTGTGGTCCCTTATTCACCTCCTATTCCTCCATTTGTTAATCTTTCACCTATGGACCTTCACTTACATTTGGATCCTTCTCCACCTATAAGTCATGTTATCACTCTGGAGTGCACCCTATTCAAAGATGTGCAAAACACACCCTCACTCTAGTTGATACAATTGGAACTTATTAGAGTTTGGGTGACTCTATATTGTGAAGAACCTCTAGAGAGGGTTGTTTCCATTAAGATTTATCTCTAAAACTAATCTACTTTTTGGGATGAAAAGGGAGAAGGAAACTAAAATGGGAAATCCTTCTAATGGGGTGATGCACCTAAATGATTGGTATTCTCTAAAATATTTTTTTAAATTGAGTAAGGCACACATATGAACCAAAAATAAATTCATTATTAAATCCTAAACATAAGTGTTTCAAAACAAGGCTTGATAGAAGTTGTAAAGCAATTTATGTTCCTAGCTCTTCAGTTAACCTAAAGAGGATGAGATTTTCATAATATCCATGGAAAGGACCTACAAGAAGGGTATATATATATATATATATATATATATATATATATATATATATATATATATATATATATATGACACTTAAATGATATTACATAGTCAAAATACACTCTACTATAATATCAACTCATATGCATAATATTTATTTTATTGATAAATGGTGCCAATTATAATTTCTTCTTTAGCTCCAGGAATTATCCCCAAAATGGCTTGAAAAAGCTTATATATATACATATATATATATACATATATACATATATATATATATATATAAGATATATATATATACATATATATATATGTATATATATACATATATATATATATATATATATGATAATGTATATATATATATATATATATATATATATATATGGATATATATATATATATATATATATATATATTTGCAAAACATAAATATAACCAATGTGGCATTGAAAAGGTAGAAGGATTAGTCTTGGTTGACTAACTCATTTTAAATTATTTAAAACAAGTCCTCAATAATCTTCAAAGTATCCAAAACATGCAAAAATCTTCATCTTGGAGTAAAAAAGAGGTGGTGGGCCCATGTTTGACAATTCAATTCTTTTTATGAAAATATAAGCTAACCTTTTGAATGGATAACTCAATCTTGAAGTTCTTTAAATATTTTAATTAACAAGATCACCAAGAATAGACATGGCACTTGATAATTAGTCAAGTGAAGGAAAAAAGTAGTCAATCCCAAAATAGCCCTCCTTTGCATGAAAATGGACCTTGAAGAGTGAGAAGTGAATTAATATGTTCATGGAATAGTATATATGAATCATGTAAATCCATTTATAACTCTTTGCTGGCCAACTCCAATACCAATCTCAAATTTTACTATTTGAACAATTAGGCCAACTAATCCAAATAGGCCTATTAGCCAACTTGTGCACTTGAAATCCATGAAACCAAGAACAAGACACCATGAAACCTAAAAAATAATGAAATTAAACTTGAAACAACTTTTATTATAACAAGATATGTGATTTTGAAGAGAAAATTCTTGTCATTTAGTCAATAGGGTTGACTAGGCCTAATTTTCACCATTTTCCTATAGACTAGACATTTTGATCAATCCATTAGGGGAATTTTTGGAATTATTTATGACCAAATTAAGTTTTTATGATGAATAAAAAGTCTTAGGTTTTGAGATCCATTTATTATATTTCATTGAACTGCTCTATATTTCATTTTACATGTTTTTTCCACAAAAAACATGATTTATGCCCTCATTTGTACAACTCCATACATAAAATTGACATTTATGGAATCCTATATAAGTTTAATTTATGTTTTAAAAGTTTTTAGGTTGATCAATGATGTTTTTATGGGAATAAAATTAACTTTTTTCAAAACTAGTTTTTTGATGGTTTAAGAGGGCTTTGAAGTTGAATCTTAAAAATGATGATTCATGAAGTATAGACCTCCAAATATTTAAATATTTCCATTTTTTCATATAAAATTTACCCCTTTGACATTCCTAAAAATATTGGGTTCCCATGCAAAATATATGAAAATTTACCACGTGAATGAAATATGCCTGTGGGGTTATGACCCTTGTGCATGGAATATTTGAATATTTGAGTGAGTTTTACTATTTTGGAGGTGATTTCATGAGTTTGAGAGATTTTAAAGGTCAAGAATATATTTATATGGCTCATAATTCTCTTCAATAACTTGGAAAACTCCTCTACCCCTATTTTCTAGCATACTTAACCTTCAAACAATGCATTTTAGGCCTTTTACTAACAAATTTTATAAAATAGGTCACTACTATATCATTTCGAAATTAGAAATGATTATTAGTATATTTTATCAGGGTCTTGATAAGGTCCATTTTTGACTACCTTGACCTCTTCCTTGCATTGGATATCTCTTAAAGAGATCACTAACTCTCAAGTTACATGAATTAGTCTTGGGGGTGACTATATTCTCAAGTGAATGTAGGGGTATTTGAAGGGTAATTCAACTTAAATATGTTAATTTAATTTTTATGATCATTATGATTCTTTATTTTGTTACTAACTCTTTATTTATTTAATAAATTTATTAAGCATATTAACCTTCTTTGACCACTGATTATGACCTTGATACAGGCTTAAGAAAAAGCTATACTCTTATAACAGTTGTAGCATGGTGTTCAAGGGTTGAAACTACTATATATGATTATTTTAAGTTTCTATTTCATGACCTTTCATTCCTATTATCTTATAGGTTACCATTATAACCCTTTACAACTTCATGAAGCCCTTTGTGTACCATTAGCCCTTAGGAAAACCTTCAAGACTGTGGTGACTGTGTTTCTTCATACTGACTGTAGGTGCATACTTTTGGTGTCACTATAGCATTATGTATTGAAACCCTCACTGTTATGCCCTTTTAAAATTCATCATCCCATTTTAAAACTTTATCCACCCCTTGAGATGGCTGTATTTTCCCAAAATCAATCATTTCCTCATTATCACTGACCCCATATTAAGCTTTTGATTATGTTTTTTTAGTAATCTACCCTTGTACAGATAGGGAACTATAGGTGCACCTGAGTATGATTTTATCTTTTATTTATATAAATGGTACATCTCTTTAGTCCCCGTATGGAATTCGTCATGATCCTTATCTAGTAGTTCCTAGGTCCACATCCTCTTTGTTAGGTTTCCTTGCTCAAAACCCTACTTAACTATAGGTTTTATTATGATGTGACTGTAGGTTACATTTTGTATCTCTAAACCACATAAAAATTATTTCCTATCCCTAACTTGAGGCTATAATTATTCATTTAAATCAATCAAACTAGTAGGCTTAATTTTTCATAGCCTTGAAGGATCCATAATGACCCAACCCTCACTGTAGATAGTGATCCAAAGGGTAGCATGTAGGGCATCAATTGACACTATAGGTTATCATTTATATGATAAGGATTTTGAATACTTTTGATCCTAAAATTTTTGAAGTGTTTAATGAAGCTAATCATCCTTATGTGACTAGTCCAATCTCCTGCTTACTTATTTTGACCCTAGGAATAAGACATTAGGTGTTTTTAGCTAACTGTAGGTTAGTTTTATGTTGGCTATAGGTGGCCTTTTCTTCAATTTAGGCTTTCTTAAAGTTTTAAAATAGTATTACTCCATGATAATCATGTAACAATTTCTCTTAATACCAAGTATTTCCTTACATAACTTCACTCCCTTATTAAAACCCGTAGAAGTCTAATTCATATGCAATGAGGCTTCCCTATAGTGCATAGACCTATAGGTGAATTTTAGGCAATGTAGGTTAATACTAGAATCCTTTAAAATTTCTAAAATACTCTTTAAGCCCAAAATATATTTACAAGAAACCTCATGTCCAACCATGCATTTCAATCTCTCCAAGAAGCCTCTTCGAAACCAAAACCCTTGACAAGTAATAGGGTTTCACCATGAGGTGACTATAGGTGCATTTAGGGTTTTAGTTATAGGTATCCTTTATAGGGGAAAGGTTATAGGTGTTCTTTCACCCTTTTAAGCCCTTTATGAGACTTATTATGCTTTTTACCCCTTGAGACATCATAAAGTTTCATATTTAAATAATATTGCCTCTTTGAAACCTAGGAAGTCCTCCATTCCACCAAGTAGGCCTCCTTTCAAAGCACATGATTATAGTTTATCACTTTTATAGTGGATTTAAGGATATATTTGTACTTGAAACATACTTCCTAACCTTTTTCATAACCCTCTCTTGAATTTGGCAATGTTCCTTATGATACAAGTAATCAAGTGGGCCTAGTAATCTATTTCCATCTTCACACTTGTTGAATAGGCCTTCTTGAGATAGACCAGGCCTATAGGTGATCAAAAGTATCATTTGTATAGACTTATTCATTTATGTGAAATAAAGGACCTAAAAACCCTCTTCAATAATTTCAAATATACCCATTCTCTTGATTAGAAAATTTGAAGCTTCCACTCTCCCTTTAGGTAGCTTCTTTGAATTAGGCTTAATATTGAATCATCTACAACTATCATGGTTGTAGGTCATGATTTTTTGACTGTGTATAATGTTTGTATGAGACTATAACCTCTTGATTATGTTAATATGTCCTCCATGATTGATATATTATTATGACAATGATGTTCTTGATAAACATAACCTTAAATAAGGTTTATTACATAATTGATCATACACTAGACCTTCATGATTAGTTGTTTGATTGGTGTACTACTATAGAATAGCATTCTTGACTGAATGTGTCCCTGAATGATTAATAAACACTCTTTATCATGCTCATAATTATCCTTGATAAATTTTAGGCTCCTTGATGGTGGTACTATGAGGTAAAGATGATTGTGAGGGTGGAAAACATGAAAATGTGGATAAAAACAACATGGAGGGTGAGACAAAAGGAAGAAAACATAGTGAAAAGATTGAAAGTATGACAGTGAAATGAGGTGAGAGAGATGGGGTGAGAAAAAGCATTGGGAAGCATGATAAGACCAAGGAAAGGAGTTATAGACAAAATTATCACATGATCATCATGCCATATCAAAATGGTGACCATTGAAGGAGAGCTATAGTCTAAGAATGAATCACAGTTTTCTTCAAAAACCTCAAAATATGCAAAAAATTCCTTAATTTATGTTAAACTAGCTTATTTAAGTACTTTTAGAGCATGGAGATGGGCCTTCTTAGCCATGAAAATTGAATAATATCTGATGATTATGTATTGAAACCATGAAAACTTGATGTAAACCCTAAAAAACACAAAATATTGACAATTTGAGGTTGCCTTCTTCTTAGATTGTACAATTCACCCTTGCAAGCTTGCCAACTATAGATTTGAACTGGGTGAGTTTGTGAAATTTTAGTGACCTTGAATTGTATTAATAACACATAAATGATACCATGGAAAGGTATATCAAGTCATAAATATTATGGAACAAGTTGAATTTCTCTAAAACTCTATGCAAGTGAGGAGAAATTAGGGAAAATTAGTTGCCTTCCTAGATGCAAGGTAGCATAATTTAACCTAAATTCAATTAAATGGTTCATGATATTGTATAGTCTAATTGAAAAATCACTTATACCACCAAGAATCCCTCTGATTCTAGTTTCTTCACCCCAAATTTGAGAGCTTTACCTCTCTTCAGCAATTTGTACCACTAGAAAACCTACAAGTTGGTCCCTCTATGCCAAGAAGCAAAGTGTCAATAGAAGGTTGGTTTAGGGCCTAAATGGACATGAACAAATATGAAAATATTTTTAAAGCTTGGATATTACATGTAGATGATCTCCCCCTACCTTGGCTATATGGAGTCCTTATGGAATATGTACTCCTCTTGCAAAATGAAGGAAAAACTCCTATTTTGCCCATTTAAATGCCAAAACAAGTCTTCCACCACCAATTTTATAATATTTTAGAATTATCACGTGATATAACATGGAAAAATATAAACTTTTGACCTTTTCATGTTTTAATTTGGTAATTTGGCACGTGTGGGGTGAAATAGGGGCCTTTTTGGCTATTTAACATATCAAATGACCTTTTCATGACTTGAACTTTTAGACGTAGGCTATTTTTATGATTTTGAATATATTAAAATCCTTTTTTAAATGACAATGACCCATTTTTAATCTAGGTTTGATTTTTTTGCTCAAAAATTACATGTTTAGGCTATAATTTTCTAGTTTGACCAACTGTAAAGGCTAATGATCAGATTTAGGAAAGTTTTATATGATAAGAGTAGTAATTTAACCATGACATGTAAAATTACTAACAATTTTAGAAACTTTTATGGTTTGACCAGCTTGCTGGTCAAAAGAACTCATAAACTCTGGCTAAAACTAACTTAAATATACACTAAATATTGAAAGATACTTTTGCAGACAAAGACACAAAAAAGGCAAATGACATTAAAAATAACAAACATGTGCACATGTGCACTTAGAATAAAGAAAAAAAACAAGAAAGGGAAAACTAACTATTGAAAGAATTTATGGGTATGGACTTAGAGAAAATAATAAAAGGTAGTCTATTCCGTACAAACTAACCTCCACCTTGTTGGTCCTCCTGGATCAAATGGAAAGCTATTTGATGCACCATAGAAATTTGAAACATATTTGCTTCCTTTTGATAGCTCTCTTCTACAAATGAGAACACTTATATGTTCATGTGTTTTGGGTGATGCAATTAGGCCTCCAACTTCCATTCTTAGGTGCATGGATTGAAGATATGGATCTAGGATCCAATCATCTTCCTCCCATATTATCCTTTGCTTCATCAAGAATGTTATCTCTACCTCATTCAAGGATGATCATCATTTGACACATTCTCATTCAATGATTGTGTTGGCAATTCAACTAAAATAATTGGGTTGATGTCTTCATTAGGATCCATTTGAGGTAGTAGTTTATTAAAGTCTTCAGATTCTTGATAAGTATTTATATTTGACTACAATTCATTAATTTCTTCCTATTGAACAGCTGAAATAGTACTCTTTATGATCCATAAACTCTACACTATTATCGTGCACAAAAATTTTATCTATAGATACTTTTTTCAAGCACTCATTTTTCTAAAATACTCAAAGGAATTAGAATAATGTTTGACCTCTAAAAATGTGTTTATCAAGGTTGATCAAAATGGATTTGAAAATGGAATGAATTAAAAGTCATGAATTCATTCATTAACCACTCAACCTATCTCTAAACCTGAATTTCCAATTCTTCATTAAATTATCATAATTAATTAATTTTGTAATCAATAATGAATATTTAACTACATCAATCAAATTATAGAAAAACAATGCACAATTAAAAGTACTCATGACAACTAAATTGATAATGGAGTTCACCTATTGTTCAGGCTACGTCTCTTGGATCACTTAACACATGAACCATTCCATTTCCATGAATTGTAAGTACATAGCCAAAAATTACAATTGTCAATTGGATCCTAATATTGTGTACAACTTAGAAATAGACCTTTGAAAAGTCCCAATACCCATGGATGAACTTTTCACTTTCTTGTCATGAACACAATCTCACATTCTTGAAGTTCTCCACCAAAATTATCACTTCAAGGCTTTAAAAAGTGACTCAAATTAGGAAAATAATTATATCACAAGAAGCATCTCAGAGTCTAGAACATTTCATCAGTTCACTTTGAAGTCTAAAAATATCTCTAGATGCTTCAAATTAGAGGAAGAGTAAAGATCTTATGCCTTAACACAATTTGCTAAGGATCAAAACTTTAAATTCCTTCAAATCTCACAAAAACATCTTCCCAAGATTATCTTTATCAAAGAGATACTCTCAAACTAAATCATGTAACTTGAAACCTTTGAAAAATCTCTCAAATGATTTTATAAACCCCCATTATGCTTTGCAAAGCTTAATACTTAGCTTTTCCTTCTAAATTCCATGAGCCCATGTCTTGAAAACTAACCCCAAACCATTTAAATAGTGCTCAAGGCATGAGTGCTATGGTGGGAGGATTATTTCCTTACCAAAATTGGCCTATCTTGAACCCCATATTTATGCCTTTGTTTTAATCCACATCCATTATCCCACATGGATTAGGATGGGATTGGCATTATTTTTAAATGGCATGGGTTCATGGAATTTTATTTCCAATGCCTTTGGTATTTATCCAAAATCCCATGAATTAGCTTAGGATTTATCCTTATCCCACATACATTAAGATATAGGTTGTCTAAGCTTTCATTACGACTCCCCTTTATAATTTCAAATGTTGATGCAAAAGCATTTGATGCTTAACTTGGCTTTGTGGCATTCATGACATGTTTGTTGTGTACATGATGTGGTACTCAAGCTTCATGATGATCCGTGGGAAGCTATGGTAACCATGTTTGGTGTGTTGGCATGGTTATTTTTGTGTTGGCATTACATGGGCTTAAAATTCCATGGTCTTTGTGTCCACCATGTTAGTTTGCCATGTGGCAGCCATGGCATTTGTATTAACATGGTTGTGTTAGATTTGAACCTTTGATTCAATGAACCTGAGCTTAGAAGATCAACTCCATACACTATCAAATATGACAACTAAACCCAATTTTTGATGAACTAACTTCCACATGTCACATCCTCATTGGTCCATGTTTCTACCATGTCATCACTTTAACCAAGTTTGACAACTTTGATTGGGACTAACTTGCACATACGGACCCAGATTTGGTCTATTTAAAATATGCTAGAAATCTCTCATGAGTTCTATGCCATGAAACTAGGTCCAAAACATTCCATGATCATCAATTTTTCTAGTTTGACCAATTTTGACCACTTGATGACCCAAACTTTGACCAATTACACCATGAGAAAATGAGATCTATTTCTTGAGTTTCATATACCATCAAAAATCAATCGATAAGATATATTTAATGTTGGTGGTTTCAAGACCACTTGATATCATTACAAATATGACCTTCAGATCACACCTCCCCACTAGGAAGGATTTTGGTCCACCAAAAGCTGATACCCAACTAAAATGCTACATTGTTCTCTGAAACACATCAAAGTACAAAACCCAAATCATAGCATATGTAAAAATATGATTCATAACTCAAACTATATAGGCCTAAAACAAAGTCATCAGTTACATTGAATCCTAAAACTACTAATAAAGATCACATCTATCAAACTTTTTTCCAAACTACCACATCTTATAAGCAGTAAACTGCCAAACACTACAACAATCACTAATACAACTATAAAATAAGTCTATTAATGTAAACAAAATACAATATCATTATGATCATGTCACAATACACTACCCAAACATGGGTCTTAAAATGCTAAAAAACTATGGAAACAATCAATAGTGTATAATGTCTAGCATTACAAACATTGCCCAATAGGGTCTTACAATGCATCTAAGCACACACATGTCATTAATAGATGCATCCCAAAATAGTAGTTATTCTCAAACAAGTAATGAAGGAAAATTGAATCCTATCCAACAACCTATATACTACTATCAATCTCCTAATCTGATTAATGAGTTAAATTCCTTAACAATTCAATAGGATACTCATAAAGCTAAAAGTAAAGATTCCAAGAATAGAGCTTTTTAAAACATAAGTGTGAGAATTAAAAACTTTGCATGATGAACTTGTCTTGAAGGGTTCCCACTATAGTAGCTCCATAATGCATTTATCAAAGCATGGGTAAATTTCCTTTGTCAACATACAATAGTGATTCCCAACAATGATTTGAAATATTAATCCACTAATCATGACATCATGAAATTCAGAAAGTATTTACTAACCCTTTCTATCATATTCTCCTATTTAGGGTGTTTAATTTCCTTAGTGGGTTCATTGACATTTGCATGGGTTGATTGAATAAAAAAATTCATTAATTACTTTATCAATAGGTTTATAAACCATCTTCTTCTTACCATTACCAGGATGGTGGGATGGTTGAAGTTTCCAACACTTCTCAATCCGATGTCCACTCAAATGACAATGCATGCATACATCCCTCTTCTTAGGTGTGGTCACCCATTTTCCATTTCTTGTTTTAATATGATGAGATTGGTCTTTATCACCTACAAACTTATTCAACAATGATTCCCTTTTTTGATAATATGTGGTAGAATGATTTCTTAATCCATAAAATGTGCAAGGAAAAGCATGCAACATCTTCTAAATATTAAAGCCAAATTAATTAAATAGAAAGAGTGCATCAAGAGTTTCAAGATTAAAATTACTATTGGTGCTATTTCTAGTGTAATAATGAGGAGGTGGAATCTTAATACCTCTTTTACCTAATTTTTTACACTATACACCATTCCTTCGTAGAGAGGAATTTTGCACTGCTAGTGGCCTCAAATATTGGTTGTCAAAATCTTGTCCTATTTCAACAATGTAAGAACTCTCTAAAATATCCATTTTCTCACTACCATAACCTAATCCTACATGAAAATATGTATGCTCTACCTATATTGGGTTAGCAATACCTTGGCCATTCTTTCCAAGGCCCCTTCCATCAAATTCCATTTTCAATAATAGTTTAGATCAAATGCACTTAGTGTATTTTTCAAAACTACCAAAATCAATATCTAAATTTGAAGGGGAAATAGTACTACATGATTAACAACTTATAATGCAATCAACTATCATAGTACCTACATCTGTAGTGGAAGGCAATTAATGAAGGCTATGTCTTTTTTCACTTTGTATCTATGCCAAGAGCTTATCTTTGGCTTGAAACTTATATTGATAATGAGCAATCTCCTCATCTAAGGGTACAATCAAGCTCTCAGGAAAACATTCTCTTCTTGGATCTATCAGTTAATTACATCAAGCTCATCAAGCCTTTTCCTTTTCAAGGCTTTTCCCATGGCTTCTTATTTCTTACAAATAACCTAATCCCATAAACTATACACTACAAATGGAATATCAATAAGTCCAAAAAGTCTATAATACTACGGAAAACCAAAGTAAACACAACTGATGTCAAATCCACATAATCAAAATCCAACCCAACACACTAACTGTTCTGATACCAAACTAGATCATATAAAATCTACACTATTACCATGAGCAAAAAGTTTATCTATGAATACTTTTTTCAAACACTCAATTTTTTCAAAATACTCAAAGGAATTACAACAATGTTTGACCTTTACAAATGTTTTTATCAAGTTTAATCAAAATGGATTTGAGAATGGAATGAATTAAAAGTCATGAATTCACTCATTATCCACTTAACCTATCTCTAAACGTGAAGTTCCAATTCTCCATTAAATTATCATAATTAATTAATTTTGAATTCAATAATGAATATTTAACTACATCAATAAAAATTTAGAAAAATAATTCGCAATAAAAAGTACTCATGATAACCAAATTGATAATGAAGTTCACCTGCTACTTGGGCTACATCTCTAGGTTTGATTAAAAAATGAACCATTCCATTTCCATGAATTTCAAGTACATAGCTAAAACATAAAATTATCAAATGGATCCTCTAAGATTACATACAACTCAAAAATAAACCTTCAAAAAGTCCTGGTACCCATAGATGAACTTTCCACCTTCTTGTCATGAATGCAATATCTTGTTCCTAAAGTTCTCTACCAAAAATATCGCTTAAAGGCTTTAAAAATTAGCTCAAACAAAATCAAATCAAGAAAATAATTATATCACTAGAAGTATCTCAGAGTATAGAACATTTCATCAGCTCACTGTGAAGTCTAAAAATTACTCTAGATGCTTCAAATCAAAGGAAGAGTAAAAATGGGTCTGTATGCCTTAACATAATCTATTAAGGACCAAAAATTACAATTCCTTGAACTCTCACAAAAAATTTCTTCCAAAGCTTATATTTGACAAAGATATTCTCTCAAACTTAATCTTGTAGCTTGAGGCCTTTGAAAAATCTCTCAAATGACTTTATAAACCCCTGTTATGTTTTGCAAAGCTTAATACTTAGTTGTGCCTTCTAAACTCCATGAGCCTGTGTCTTAAACACCAACCCCAAACCATTTAAATAGTTCTTGAGGCACAAGTCCTATGGTGGGAGGCTTATCTCCTTGCCAAAATTATCCTATCTTAAACCCCATGGCTATTCCTTTGTTTTAATCCACATCTATTTTCCCACATGGATTAGGATGGGATTGGCATCATTTTGAAATGGCATGGGTTTATGGCATTTTATTTCCAATACCTTTGGTCTTTATCCAAAATACCATGACTTAGCTTGGTATTTATCATTATCCCACATTATATATCCCACATAAAATAAGATATGTGTTGGTTAAGATTTTATTAGGACTCCCCTTTGTAATTTCAAATGCTGATGCAAAAGCATCTGATTCTTAACTTGGCTTTGCAGCATTCATGGAATGTTTGTTATGGGCATGCCATAGTACTTATGATTCATGATGATTAATGGTAAACCATGGTAATTGTGTTTGATGTTTTGGTTTTTGGCATGGTGGTTTCCATGTTGGCATTGCATGGGCTTAGAATTCAAGGTCTTTGTGTGCATCAAGTTAGTTTGTCATGTAACAGTTGTGGCATTTGCATTAACATGATTGTGTTGGATTTGAACCTTCAATTCAATGAAATCAATCTTGGAATATCAACTCAATACACTATCAAATATGAAAACCAACCCATTTTTTTATAAATTGATTGCCACATGTCACATCCTCATTGGTCCACATTTCTACGACATCATCACTTTAACCAAGTTCGACCACAAATTTGAATTAGCATAACTTGTGCATATGAACTCAGATTCAATCGATTCAAAATGTGACATAAATATATCAATGAGATATATGACATGGAACTAGTTATAAAACATTCCATGATCATCCATTTTTCTATTTTGACCACCTTTGACTACTTTTTGACCCAAATTTTGACTAGTTGTACCATGAGCAAATGAGCTCTATTTCTTGAGTTCTACATACCATCAGAAATCTATCAACAAGATATATGTAATGATAGTGGTTTTAGGACCATTTGAGATCACTCCAAATATGACCTCTAGATCACTTTATAAGACATTCATCAATTAATACTCGGGGTGAAGATGGACTATCAAACTTTGCACAAAAACTCTCTGAATCATCCCAAAAGGCCTCTTCATCATGACCAACTGAAAGGACATGAAATTCATTTGCAATATTACCATTTGAAACATGTTGATCACACATTTATACCTTTTTCATGGAGTCAAATGAATATTATTGATCTACTACACTTACTCCATCTTTATCTTCTATAGAGAATGATAACTCATCTATCCACTCAAGCTCCAACTCATCTTGCTTTGGGATATCTAGAATAGTATTGCTTTCTTGAAGTTCTAAAACATTGGTGGAATCCTTAGTTGAATAATCAACCTATTATTCTATATCATCATCAAAATATTCCATCTTAAGCTCTTCAATTTTTTGCATGAAATCATGGTAAAACCACTTCCAATCATCTTCTTCAAGAGTATTCTCCATCTCAATAATGGCTCTATGTGAGTTGTCGTCATGGTTACCTTCTAAATAAATGTTTGTTTGTTCTTCATTTATATCAACTATTGAAATCTATTGAGAAACCTATTATAAATCCTCTTCTTTGGCATCATGAAATATTGTATCATTATTGTCCTTGCCAAGTGGTGTCCCAATTATGATTTCTTCTTCTTGACCACTCAAGTCACCTTTCTTTCTATCTCTTTGGCTGCATCTTCTTGGATCACCTTCACCTCATCTCTTTATTTCACTTTTTCTTAAATGGATTTCCATTGAGGAAAGGATTTAGGCTTTTGAGCAAGAAGGGATGAAGGGTGAATGATCTCTTTCTTGAATTTAATATCCTGAATGATGCTTGATTGTTCCTCTTTCTTACATGACTCCATGATTTGGTTCCTCTATGGGAAAGATAAAAGCTCTTTTTTGAAATTTTGATTCTAGTTATCCTCTTCTTTCTTTGTCTTCAGCTCTAACTCTCTGATCTACTTATCAATATTCTCTTGGAATATATTCTATTTAAAGTGGTCAATTGTTTCATGAAGATAAAGAATATAAAAATACTCTTAAAGGAGGATGGAGTCTTGGATCTCAATAGCAAGTTGTCCTATAAAAATCTCTTTATTTCTTTAACAATTATCTTGGATAGATCTCCACGAAGGGAAGGTCTAAGAAACACATGAAGAACTTGGAAAACTCAAAGGGGCTCTTAAAATGGTCTCCTAAGGAGGAATGGATGGCATATAAGAATATTAAGGTTAAACTTGTTATTCATTGAGGCCTTTTAGCCTGTCCTCAATGCTCTGATTATAACCACCTACATCCATCATCTCACTAGTGAGATGATTCCAATTGGCTCTCTCAATAGGTGCCCATTACTCTTTTATTTACTACAATATCTCTCTCAGATGATGAATCTAGTAAGTATGGGCATCTTGGCCATAATATCTCTATGAATAAAACTCTAGTGCATGCTTATCAAGGCTCACTAAAGTTTTTTTAAGTGACGGTATGGAATGGATAGATGCAAAATGGTCATGATAAGACTAGTAAGGGTAAATATTATGATGGATTGGTTGTTCATATGGAGGATCAAGGTAATAATCATGTATATATGCGTGATATAGATATTTAAACTCATAGTTAGGATCATAGTGTGGTTATTCATATTTATTATAGTGAGGATAATATGGATCCATACTAAAACAAGACATTAGATACCATTAGAAAACCAAGTGCTAAAAGTAGTCAATATTTGAAATGATACCTAATATTCAGAACTAGTTTTGAGTGGTTGAAATTTTCAATAATCTTCTAAATTCCTTTAAAAGCTATTATGTAAAAATATGTTCCATCGAGCATCCCATAAACTATTATCACTCTGAAGTGCACTCTGCTTGAAGATGTACAAAGCACACCCTCACTACAGCTGATACAATTAAAAAAATTTAGAGTGTGGGTGACTTATATTGAGAAGAACATCTCGAGAGGGTTGGTTCCATTAATATTTATCTTTAAAACTAATCTAATTTTGATTTTTTTAGATGAAAAGGGAGAAGGAAACTAAAATAAGAAATCATATCTAATGGGGTGATGCCCCTGAATGATTGGTATTCTCTAAAAGATTTTCTAAAAATGAGTAAGGCACACATATGAACCAAAAATAAATTATTCAATAAATCCTAAACATAAGTGTTTCAAAATAAGGCTTGATAGAAGCTACAATGCATTTTTTGTTCCTATCTCTTCAGTTGACCTATAGAGTAAGAGATTTTCATAGTAGGTGTGGAAAGGACATATAAGAAGGGTATATATATATATGTCACTTATATGTTTTTACACAATCAAAATACACACTATTTTGCTATCGACTCATGCAAAATATTTCCTTTATTGATAAATGGTGTTAATTAAAATTTCTTCTTTAATTCCAGGAATTATCCTCAAAATAGCTTGAAATAGCTAGAATATATGTCTCAAAACCTAAATATAGCCAATGTGGCATTGAAAAGGGATAATTATTAGTCTTTTTTGACTAACTCAAGACTAAATCCTTTTAAAATATTTAAAACAAGTCCTCAATAATCTTCAAAGTATCTAAAACATGCAAAAATTTCATCTTGGCATAAAAAAGAGGTGGTGGGCCCATGTTTGACAAGTTAATTCTTTTAATGAAAATATATTCTAGCCTTTTGAATGGAAAACTCAATCTTTAAGTGAGTTTGAATTTCTTGAAATATTTTAATTAACAAGATCACCAAGAATATATGTGGCACTTGATAATTATTCAAGTGAAGTAAAAAAACTAGTCAATCCCAAAAGAGCCCTCCTTTGTATGAAAATAGAACTTGAAGAGTGAGAAGTACATGAATATCTTCATGTAATAGCAAATATTATGCATGGACATCCATTTATAACTCTTTGATCACCAATTATAATTCCAATCTAAAATTTGACTATTTTAACAATTAGGCCAACTAAGCCAAATAGGCCTGTTATCCAACTTGTGCACTTGGACTCCATGAAACCTATAAAAAGACATCATGAAACCTAAAAAGCAATGAAATTAGACTTGAAAAAGCTTTTATCATCACAAGATATGTGATTTTGATGAGAAAACTCTCACCATTCAGTCAACAAGGTTGACTAAGCCTAATGTGTTCCATTTTCCTATAAATTGGCCATTTTGATCGAGCTAGTAGGGGCAATTATGGATTGATTTTTGATGATGAATAATAATCTCATGTTTTGAGATCCATTGATTAGATTTCATTGAACTACTCTATATTTTATTTTACATGCTTTTTTCCACAAAAAAATCATGATTTTTACCCTCATCTATATAGATCCATACATAAAATTGGAATTTCTAGAATCATGTCTAAGTTTAATTGATGTTTAAAAGGTTTTAGGTTGATCCATGATGGTTTGATGGCAATAAATTAGATTTTTTGCAAAATTGGTTTTTTGAGGGTTTAAGAGGACTTTGAAATTAAATCTTCAAAACCATGATTCATGAAGTACAGACCTCCAAATCCTAAAATCTTGACATTGATGCATAACACATTTACCCTCTTCACATCCTTGAAAAGACTAGTTTTCCATGCAAAAGATATGAAAGTTTACCATGTGAATGAAATTTTCTTGAGGGGTTTTGACTATATTATGGGATGCCTACACTCTTAGTGATTTTTCATAAATCAAAACCTCTCAATTGATCTAAATTATTAATTAATTTTAATTACATATTGGTCCTTAAAACATACTAAGAATGTTTGGCCAAAATCCACACGTGGTGAACAATACAATTATCTGAATAGGAGGCTTGAAAGGGTGCCTAGAACTATAAAAATTAAAAAACTTCACCAAAATGAAAATAGTTATTCCATTTATTAAAAAATCTTAAAATAATCCTCACATGACCTGTACCATGCTATCAAAACACTTAAAGTATATTTTTCTTGAAAAGTTAAAAAAACCCTTTTTGGCCTATATGCTTGCAAAAGCTTGTATAAGCATAGTTTTCATAAAATTTGGATTTTTTATACTCTTTAAAGTACTTATTATGATGTAAAAACATCATACCATTATCATAAATGTTTTACCTACACTTAGAATCCTTTGTATCACTCCATAATGTTGCTTGCTCTAATGGTGACCTTAAACAGACATGTTGAGGACTATGAAAAAATAGTATCTCCAATAATCAAATATATTTGAAAAAATTTCATAATTTTATAAAACTCATTATTACCCTATTTACAAAATTTGAGGTCAAAACTCCACCTGTAGCTCTTATAATTCTCAATTTTCTCTTAAAAATAACCCTTATGCATGGACTATTTGCATGTTTATCTGAGTTTTAGTGTTTTAGAGGTGATTTCATGAGTTTTATAGGTTTTAAAGTTTAAAAAAAAATTCATATTTCTCAAAATTCTTCTCAATAACTTGGAAAACTCATCTATCTTTGTTTTCTAGCATACTTGACCTTCAAACAATGCATTTTAGGCCTTTTACTGAAAAATTAGTACAATAGGTCACTAGTATCTCCTTTTAAACTTGGAAATTATTCTTAGTAATTTTGATCAGGGTCTTGATAATGTCCATTTTTCACTTCTTTTACCTCTTCCTTGCATTTTATATCTCTTAAAGAGATCACTAACTCTCAAGTTACATGAATTAGTCTTGAGGGGTGACTGTATTCTCAAGTGATTGTAGGGGTATTTGAAGGGTAATTTAACTTGATTGTGTTCATGTAATTTTCATGATCATTATGATTCTTGATTTTGGTACTAACTCCTTGTCTATTAAAGTAACTTCTTAAACATATTAACCTTCTTTGACCACTAAGTATGACCTTAATATAAGCTTAAGAAAAATCTATACTCTTATGACAGTTGTAGCATGGTGTTCAATGGTTAAAACTACTACATATTCTTGTTTGAAGTGTCTCTTTCATTAAATTTCATTCCTATTATCTTATATCTTACCATTATAACCCTTTACAACTTCATGAAGCCCTTGTGTACCATTAGCCCTTAGGAAACCCTTCAAGACTGTGGTGGTTGTGTTTCTTCATATTGACTGTAGGTACTTACTTTTTGTGGCACTGTAGCATTATGTGTTGAAAACCTCACTGTTATACCCTTTGAAAATTTATCATGCCATTTTAAAACTTTGTCCACACCTTGAGATGATTGTATTTTCTCAAAATCAATCATCTCTTCATGATCACTAACCCCATATTAACCTTTTAACTATGTTTTTTGGGTAATCTACCCTTATACTAGCAAGGAACTATAGGTGCACTTGAGTATGATTTGACATTGTATTTATAGAAATGATACATCTCTTTATCCCCACTGTGTCATTCCTCATGATCCTTATCTAGAAGTTTACTAGTCTACAGACTCTTTATTAGGTTTTCTTGCTTAAAACTCTACTTGGCTGTAGGTTTTAGTATGATGTGGTTGTAGGTCAAATTTTTTATCTCTTAACCACATATCCCTTGTTTCCTATCCCTCCCTTGAGGACATCATTCTTCATTTGATTCAATAAAACTTGTAGGCTTAGGTTTTCATAGCCTTATAGGGTCCATCATGACCTAACACTCACTTTGGACATTGATCCAAAGGGTAACATATAGGGCATCGATTGACACTATAGGTTATCATTTCTATGCTTAGAATTTTGAATACTTTTGATCCTATGTTGTTTGTGTAGACACATAAATCTGGACACCAATAACCTTCAACCAGGATTTTGAATAATTTCTACCAAAATGCATAATATGGCTTAAAAACACTACAACACATTAATATATTTGAACCTGATATATTCAAGTGCTGATTTTCACCAAGGTATCCCTAAATGGGGCAATGAAATTTATGGTCCAACTAAATTTGATCAGATCATTTTGATTTAAAATGCTAATTTTGCACTTGGGTGCTCTAGATTGCTTTTTTCTATCAAAACTCTTGTGCAAGATATATACCTTTGTTATTTTTTGTTTATAACATCTAAAATGGGATAATGGATCGAATACCTCTGACATCAACTACCAATTCCAATCTAGTCAAAATTTGGGCCAATAATAGGGATTCTAATCAATTTGAGTAATTTATGCACAAAGAGTCAAGGTTTGCATCAAAGTGCCTAATCATGCTTAAAGATGTTAATCCAAGTTAAGGCATTAATTTAATTTTCCATGAAAACTTTTTAAATAATTGTTTTTAGAAATGATTATTAAATATTTGCATCATCAGGTGACATCATTCTTTGGTAAGGCATCCC
Organism: Torreya grandis; assembly: GCA_037957365.1. Lineage (NCBI taxonomy): Eukaryota > Viridiplantae > Streptophyta > Pinopsida > Cupressales > Taxaceae > Torreya > Torreya grandis. Next base: position 2,753,093 of record JARHVA010001669.1, on the reverse strand, counting down.
TAGGCCATAAATACCACAAATATCTAAATCAAGCCACCCCATGCCTCATCAAAGGTCTCCCATGCCTAGTTAATGCCCCTCTATCCTAAATATTGATGAGCCTATTTATAAAATTTAATTGCAAAATTGGATTAATATTTAGCCACACATCTCAATCTTGAGATGGATGATTTAGGTTGATTTTAGCCATTTGCAAAAATTATAAATAGGAAGCATTGCCACATGAATTTTAAGCTTAATTTGTGTAAAGTTATAATGTAGACTTTATTCCTAAGCCTCATGTAAATTAGTGTTATGATGCCAAAATATTGAGCCAAACCAAGCCAAGCTAAAGCCAAACAAGGTGCCAAGGATAGGTGGAGGTAGCTAACCTTCCATTGATGCATACTTCATGAGTAGAAACTGAGCAAGATACTACAATAAGCATTTGGATCATCCAAGGAAGGTTAAGGATTCTTGTTTTTCCTTACTTTTTAGTTGTGCTTTTTATTTGTTTTTTTATTAATCTCACCCTATTAATTAGGCATGAAGGTGTTATTTTAGTGTGCTTTTGATTTGATTTATCTACTAACACAATACTAATCTCCCCTTCATCATCAAATTCCTAGTTCACATAATGGCATGCTTGGTGGGACCATTCTCCACAAATTTGGTTACAAAGCCTCTCCAAGAAACCTATTATTCCTTTCCATGTAGGATCTTGGAGTGGGAGGTTCACAAGATCAAAAATTTTAAGCTAAATTTCTCTTTTTCTAACTACATTTTTATTCCTAGAACCTCAATTTTGCTCTCTAGAAGGATATCAATGTTATGCACTTGTGATTTTGTGTTAAAAAAATTATATTCAAATAACTACAATTTCATGGACTTAAGTAGTGATTTTGTCATTCACAATAGAGATATCATCCTTCGATGTGGTGATATCATTATTTTGGGTAGTGATATTACTCTTTTTAGCAGAAATTTTGTTGTTTTGGATAGTGATTTTGCTCAATAGTGATTTCATCCTAGAAATGAATGATTTTGCATTTTTATCTCCTCTATCTGGTAAATAATTTTTTTTATAACAGTAATATCATCTTACTATGAAGTGATATCATCATATTAGATAGCGATATCATCATTCAAGGTAATGATTTCTTTAAATCGGGCAGTGATTTTACACATTAGTGATTTTGTTAATTTGTGCAATGATTTCATAGTTGAAATAGTGATATTATATTGTCTGACTGGTTTAATCTATAACTATGATTTTGTTTTCTATAATTATAATTTTTTAGGGAAAATAGTGGGATTGAATGTGTAACAATGGGATTGCAATAAAGATTTGAAATTTTTAATCTTGTTTGCTCAAACTTTTAAGTGCTTCAAAGTATGCCCTTATAATTTTATTATTTCAAGTTGAGGAGTAGTTTGAAAGTTAGTTTTCATGATTTTGACTAACCAAACACACTCTCATTTGGGTTTATAATGAACATGATTAATCCCACATAATTGAATTTGGGCTTAAAATAAACCTAATCAAACATTTCAAATTTGGTGCAACAAATCAACATCAATTCAAATTGTTTATAAATTTGTTTATGTTAACAAAAAAGAGACGTGCGTGTATGCTCTCCCATCCATCCCTTTTAGGGAACTTTTGGGATTAAAACTAGCATCTCATCATAATTTGAGCCTAATCTAAGGCTTAGAAAGAATGTTGTCTAGAGCACTCCTCAAAAACTTGTCATAGTCTAGGTGATCTTGAAAATGACCCTAAAGTCTTTCTTTTTATGTCATTTGTTTTTATGTAACTTGGTTTATGAGGGGGACTTCATCAACTCCAAAAAGTTATTTGGGGAAGCTTTGACCTGGGGTTTCATCTCCTATCACTAACTTCAAATTAATTCCACTAAGATCAAAGGTTTGAGTGGTTAAGCTACCTTTTAGTGTTGGAGTGCACACAAGACATATCTATAATTTAGAAATCACACTACACTGAGTGAGCAATAGGATGTAGTGGTTGAAAAAAGGACTAGACCTTTTTTCAACAAGCCAAGTGCCAAAGACATCTAATTATGTGATTTTCTTTTTCATTGTGATTTGAAAGTCATTATGTAATCAATTCCCCTAGACATTTGAAACTTTCTATATCTTAGATAAATCCCCACTTGCCACATAAGTGTTGTTGGTGTAAGGTGCACCTTAAGGTCCATGTCATAGTATTATCATTTGAGAGAAGGGGGGTGAAAAAAACCTACTATATAATTTGCATTTTACTTTTTATATGAATGATAAAATCCTCTCAAATGATGTATATTGATGGATTCCAACAATACCATGTAACCTTTTCCGTTTAGGGATTAGAGTGATTAACTAGTTGTTTTTATCTTAGTTTAAAGCCTCATTTTGGGTCAAAAATTGGAGTTAACAAATGATACAAACCAAACACATGGTCCCAAATTTTGTTTGAATAAGAGGCATTATGCTACCCACATAAATATTCATTTTACCTTTTCAAAATTCATCATAAAAGCTTGGATTCATATAATCAACATTGGCATAGTTATGTTGCCCATTTTGAGTCTAAACCTTTTGCCTAAATTTTTTAAAGTCCTTATTTGATAATTCACATTTGAAATTAGACCTTTATAATTTATAAGGGTTGGTGTGTCAAATTGGTCTATTTTCATACTAAACATATTTTGACTTGTGTTCAATTTCTCATTTAGATTAAAGGTGATTTTATAGACTCCTAATCATGATTATCACCATTGTTAGACTTAAGTAATTTTTTTCTAAACACTTTCACTTTAAGTCTATGAACTAAGAATTTAGAATTACTATTCTATTTCCATTTACCTTGATACCATTTGGGTGAAACACTTCTTATCTTAGATATTTTTTTCAAACTTTAAGAGTATGCACACCATTTACAAAGGATAGTGTTACACTAACAAATCTATGAGAAACCACCTTTACCTTATAATGTTTTTGAAATAAACATTTTGTCATGTCTTTTGAGTAGTTTAACATTGTTATGCTATTTAAATCATTTCAAACATTGTTTCATAGACCTTCTTTTGCATAGGGTCCAAGTTTTTCACATTTGTCAAGCCAAATCTAGGTATACATTTGGAAAATCTTTTATCTAGCATGGTTATGATGTTCACCTTTTTCTATCCTATTTATCACAAGAGTCTAGTTTTATGCCAATATTTTCAACAAAATAAGCTATCTCAAAGTGCCTTTTGTTTCATATTTCATACCTAGTTGATCAAGTTTGTATCTAAGAGTCAAATGCCTCATTTTTACTAGAAGTGTTTCAAACATTTTAGATTAAAAACTCATTTATACTTTTAAAGTCTAGATTTTGATTCCTTTTGGCCAAGAGTCCTAGTGCATGCCTTATTTAAACCTAGATGTTGACACTATGTTTGGCCAAAATATCTAGCAACTTTTGTTTTCCTAGATTGGACTGATTTGAGACACTTTGACCTTAGAGTTTTGCATTTCAATTTTCAATCCATTTACTTAATCATCTTTGTGTAAAAAATGAGGCATTAGGTACTTAATGATAGATTTTTTTATCATAAATCTTTTCATAAACTTTTGGGATATGTGTGTGTGTGTGTGTGTGTGTGTGTGTGTGTGTGTGTGTGTGTGTGTGTGTGTGTGTGTGTGTGTGTGTGTGTGTGTGTGTGTGTGTTTGTGTGTGTGTGTGTGTATGTGTATCCATTTATTTTGACAAAATCAAGACCAAGTTTGAACATCCTTTTTAGACATTACCCTTTTAGAGTTTGTAGAACTCTTTGACCATTTTTAGAAAAAGATTTACTATGGATCCCATCATATTTTTCTATACTTGTAGTGGACTCATGTATAATAATAGGGTTAGTAAGGTGGTTGTACAAGAGGAGATGGTTCAAGAACCTTATGAAAATAATGTTGTTTATGATACTATCCATATCCATCTCAAAACACTCAAATATGGGCATAAAGCCAAATCTATTAGCTCATTACTTAAAACATACACTTCCATATTTTGAGTAAGATCAAGAACAAACTAAGCAATACCTATCTCTAACACCTATTATTAGAGAACGATTTCCTCAAAAATCATACCCTTTTAATTCACCTTCCATGTATGATCCTTATTTATCTGAATGACATCTATTAGAGAACAAAGATGAGATTTTGGTTAGAGCCATAGAAGCAGGAGTAAATTTTCTGGTAGACTTTCCTTTTGAAAAATTTCCAAGCCTATTAAGAAGGCCACACAATATCATTTATATTCAATAGGCTTCTTCTAGTAACCACTTGGATTTTGCTCCAATGGTATATCAGGACTCTTGTATGCTTGCTAAAGGAAAGGAACTCATGGAGGATCACTTCAATTAAATGCAAATGGCATACCAAACCTATTTAAGCCTAGCACACAACTTTAATCAAATGACCATGGTTAATAAACCTCTTATCAACTTAGTTCCTTAAATAAGAGTTTTGATAGAGTTAATCAATCAAGATAATCATGGTGTAGACCCATTCATGCAAACTACTTCAAGCAATAAATTTTCATGTACTCCAATTATTGAATAAGTGTCTTTTGCTTCTACACAAAATAATGAGCAAAATTTAGTGGACAACGCACAAGCAATGTCCATTCTAAATCTAAGTGGTACTAATGCAAAAATAACTAGCCAAAAACATGTGCCTTTAGTTAATACCATGAGTGGATCTGTCAACCTTAGAATGAGAGATTATGTACCAAAACCTGAATAAACTACTTGTAGTCTTCAAGTAGCCACTTCTTCAAACATACAACAAATGAGATCAAGTAGCCAATAAACAACACAACAACAACAACATCAACAACAAAATGTTGTGCCTCAACAATAAAATGTAATGACTCCTACTCCTTCTCAATAGGTGATGAGTAGTATTCCATAATAGTAGCCACAAATTAATATACAAATGTAGTATAGGCCAAACATATTACCACCTCAATAAGGGGAAATTAATATTTCACTTTGCCAGGTAGTAGAAAATATACCTTTTTCCTCACATACCAACATGTCAATTCAAAACCAACTAATGTTTAGTCACCAACATATTCATGTTGGTTAGTAATAGGTGCCAAATCCTCAACAAGTATCTACTTCCCAATAGGTATTTACACAAAAAGGAGGTTCTGATGTTTCTCAAGTACCTACAAGGCAACAATTGCATATTGTTCAAAATGTGCCACTCATTCAGAGGTAGGGTCTTGGTTCACAAGTTCTCTCTTAATATCAAGGTTCAAGTAGTTAGCAAAATATCCCTATTAAAATTTAATAGGTAGAGTATAATTATATCCTTCCATCCCAACCATATAATTCTCCAAGTCAAACTTTCATTTCCAACACTAACTAGAATATTGCATAACCAAATGTACAATTTCAAATGCACCCTAATCCATGTATGCATATTATTGGACCATTCCCTAGCCAATCCAATGTATACCAAATACACTAACATATATCTCCATCTTACCCTAGTCTCAATGCTCCACTTATGACCACCCAACCATCTACCCAGGCCAATATTCCCACAAGTTTCCTAGATAAATAATTACAATAGATGAAAGATGTAATTACTACTATCCATGTAGGGAAACATATTAAGAATTTTTAATTTAGATGATTTATGTTCATATCCTTTTAATATGGAGTACTTATATATTCCATTTCCTCTAAGATATGAAGCAAGAAAGTTTGATAAATACAAGGGGAAATGTGGCCCCAAATCTAATTTAACTGAATTTTTAGTTGCATACTAGCCAATGGCTTATAACAATATATACCTTTTGTTATTGTTTCTAAGGAGATTGGCTAGACAAGCCTTGAAGTGGTTCTTGAAATTTCCAAAGAATTTGGTAACTAATTTTGACGATCTTTCAAATAAGCTTATGCAACACTTTTCCTATAATCTCGATCATGATAATTTTTTGGTTTATTTGACACAAGATAAATAAAAAGTTGGTGAGAGTTTTACAAGATATATACAGTGATGGAGAGAACTTGCAAGCTTATTCACTCACAGTCTACCAGTTAAATAATTAGCCATTATGTTCACTAAAAAATTACATAGTGAGATAGCTTATCATCTATAACTATAGTGTGTGCATACATTTAAATAAATAATTAATTAGGTTTGTTAATTGAGCAAGCTCTTATAAATAAAGGAGTCATCAATATTAAATCAACTAATCAAAGCTAAGGTACCAATTAGGGAAGAAACCAAAACCAACATCCAATCCAAGTGTATGCATCACAATCAACATAGGTCAATAACTAAGATAGACCAAATCCATTTAACCATAATAGGAATGTTATGGGAAATAGAGTAACTAAGTCATGACATGTCCAAATAGTGTAAACATCATCTACTCAACCTAATCCACCTTTTTAGCTTACTCCTACTTGAAAACCTCTCCAACTAATTCTACAATCACAAAAAATAGAACCTACTCAACAAATACAACATCTTTTGCCATTGCAAGTTCCTATTCCAAGGAAAATGACACATATGCATTATGTCTTTAGTGACCTTGGTGAGCCTATTGAGTCTATATTACTTAAACTTGACACCACTAATTTGATTAGTTTTCCTATACCAAAGCATTATCTATAAGGCATTCCCTATCATGATTGGTACCATGAAAATGAATTCTATGAATATCATCGGGTCAATAGGCACAATTTAAAAAGATATGTGAAAATCAAGAATTTGATAAAGAATATGTTGGAAAATGGGGAGATAACATTAGATAATGGTGCTTCCACCTCTACTCAAAATCTTGGCATATATCAAAACCCTTTTCCACAACATAACCAACAACAAAAAAAATAGAAACAATAATAACAATAGCCATGGCTAGTGCCACAACAAAATCAATAGTATCAAAATTAAAGGCCGAACTAGTAAAACCAATAAAAACAATAGAACCAATAAAATAAATAGAATCAAAAACATCAAAATAATAGACAAAACCAAGGTTAGAATAGTAACAACCAACAAAAATACCATGTGATTGCACATGACTACAATAGGATTGTAGGTCATATTGTAGGGGGTAGAAATAACACCATCTCCATTAATCCTAGACCAAGCACCAATCAATCTAGAACATTGCTATACAATACCACTCAACCAAACTATATGGATAATCCTTTTTTGACCTAGGACTGCACATAGGTAAACCATCAAATAGGGTTTTCCACTTTTGGACCTTATACCATGACTCATCCTTGCCTTGTGACCACATATAATTGCATCAACAACTAAGACTTTTCCTATCTAGTCCCACACCATCACCATCATTTGTTAGAGATCATGGTCTGACATCTAATATAAATTATGTAATCACAAATCAAAGGTCATGGATTACCATTCTAGGCCCACAACCATCTTCTAATTCACCCATTATATAACCAAACATTTAGCCTCAGAACAAACCATTTACCATTAACTAAGACAAGAAGTTTGTTATTATGGAATAATTATAGAAGACACCAGCACAAATTTATATTTTAGATTTGTTGTGAATGTTGATAATCCACAAGAAAATTTGGAGTGAGTTCTCAACCCAATCCATCATTTCCACTAACATATCTCTAGATAAATTTCAAGCTTTAGGGGGACACCTAGCTCAAACCCAATAAGTCACATTCAACTAAAGTCATATGTCTTCCCTTGGCCCACTCCATAATAATCCATTATACATAAAAGTTTATATAAAGTGGCATAAATTGAAATGTGTCCTTATAGATAATGGATCCATCCTCAACATAGTGTCTCTAAAGCTCATCAAGCTTCTTGGATACACAGTGGAAGATCTCCAACTAGAAACAATAACTATCAAAGCTAACAATAATTAGGAGGGAGAATCATAAGGCACCATTAGCCTGATAGTTATCATTAGGACTTTGAATGATGATACACTTTACCATGTGCTTGATCTTGAGTTGTCATATAATATGATTTTGGGTAGGCCTTGGTTACATGAGATTCATGCAGTCCCATCAACACTGCACCAATGTATCAAGTTCTCCCATTTAGTGATGGAAATAAATATTCTATGAGATTTTCACCCATATGATCATTACAAACATCTTGAGGCCAAGTTTCAAATCTAAAATTACCAATATGACATGAATCCAAGTTTCGAGTAGGATAAAGGAAAGGCCATACTTTTTGATTCTCTAAAAGATAATTACATAAATCCTAATACTTTGGATCCCCTTTCCCATATGCTACCTCCTGAGGCTTGTGATAATTTTATTATTACATCTAATGGATAAGGGAATATGTGACCCATGATACCTTTCATATTGTTAATCTTCCTCAAAATCCAAAGACCTTTAGAAGACATAAAGTTATCTTACACATGCATTGGCAACAAAAGGGAAAAAATAAGGGACCTATCATGTTTGTACCAGCATCTAGCCTAGAACTAGACCCTCTTGAAGGGGATGAATCATGGTTATATAATGACAACCAAGATGATTGTTATAAAAGTGCAAAGTATCATATTACCAATAAGATCATGGAGAATAACAACTATGAAGGAAGAGGCCTCAGACCAAATCAACAAGGAATATTGGAGTCAATTTCCATGACCAAGTATAAAAGGTCCTATGGACTTGGATTTAAATCACCTAGGGGTGACCCCACATATCTTATTCACATTCCATCATGAATGACTAGTGATGATGAAGTAGATTTTGATTATAACCTCACTTTTAATGGCTTAGCTAAGACTAATTTGTTTGATAACAATTCCATTTGTATCCTTACCCTAATCATCCATCATAACCCATTACCATTATACTATCCCCAACTGATAGATTGGGACCAACAAGAATTTAATTTCCTGATTGATGCATTTCAAAATGATGAAGCATTTTGTGACTTTTTATGTCTTAAAGACAATGTTTTATTAGATCATAAATTAAGATTATAAATTATATTATATCCTAAAGCTTATTTTAGAGAGTGGGTAAACACCCTTAGCCAAAAATAAATATATAAAACATTGAGGTCTGAAAGTGAAAACCTTTTTGAGGCACTTTTTGACTAGGGAAAAAGTAAAGATAAAGGCTAGTCTAGTGGTGAACCTATTTCAAGCACCATTAGATGGGGGTGTTCATTCTTATTTGAATTTAGACTAATAGACTACCAAAGATGAACTTGCACATATATATGAGTTTAGTTTTGAGCAAAAACAAGTGTTTGATCAAATTCTTCAATAATTTCTAACTATTTTATCACATGGCTAGATCTCCCATTGGGCAAATTAGATTTATCATGACTAAGAGAAGTTGAAGAGCAAGTGTTAACAAAAGAACCTGATATAGCTAGATAATTCAAGTCTTTACCTGCAATCCTAGAAGATGGCTCAAACCTTCTAGTCAAAGATATAATGGAGGTAAACATCGAGACTCCATCAGACCTAAAATGGATAAAATTAGGTGCATCCCTTATTGAGGAGTAATGTGAAGTCTTTACAACTCTATTGAGATAATTTGTAGCTATCTTTGCATGGGATTATTTTTGTATGCCAAGTTTGAACCCTACACTAGTTTTGCATCACCTTATGTTAAATCCTAATGTCAAACTAGTTAATCAAAATTTACGTAATATACATCCTCACATTTCTATATTAGTAATGAAAGAGTTAGAAAAACTCTTAGAAGTAGGATTCATTTGATCTATTGACTACTCAAAATGGATATCTAATGTTGTAGCTATTAGCAAAAAGCCTGAAGGAATCAAAATTTGTACTAATTTCCAAGACATAAATAAATCTTTCCTAAAGGATGACATTTTATTGTCTAATATTGGCATGATCATTGACTCCATGGTGGGTTATGAAATGATTTCACTCATGGATGGATTTTCAAGATACAACTAGATCAGAATAACACTAAAAGACCAACATAAAATAGCATTCACCACACCATGGGGAACATTCTATTATCAGGTAATACCATTTGGTATTAAAAAGGCTACATCTATGTATCAAATTTCCATGACCATCATATTCGATGATATGATACATGATATTATTGAAGACTATGTTGATGACATATTAGGCAAATCCAAGACTAGGGCCAACCATCTAGTAATGCTATGTAGGATATTTGAAAGACTATGGGAGTAAAAATACAAACTCAATCCAAATGAACATGTGTTTGGTGTAACATCAATAAAGTAGCTTGGATTCATTGTGTCTCATAGGGACATTGAAGTCAATCCAACAAAGGTCCAAGTTATAACAGAGATGCAACCACCAACTAATTTGAAGTGGCTCCATAGTTTACAAGGCAAGATCTAATCAATCTAACACTTCATATCTTAGTTAGCAGATAAGTGCCACCCATTTACACATATTTTGAAGAAGGGAGTTATATTCCATTGGGATAATCACTACCAAATATATTTTTATTAGTTAAAAGATTACTTAGCAAATCTACTTATTTTATTACCCCCTAATCTAGGAAAACCATTTTTGTTGTATCTATCAGCTACCAAAAATGCCCTAGGGACACTTTTGGCTCAAAATGATGACAATGGAAAAGAGCATGCAATATAATATTTAAGTCATACCTTGGTCACATATGAACACAACTATATGTCTATTGAAAAAGCCTATCTAAGCATGGTCTTCATAGCTTAGAAATTGTGACACTACATGTTAAATAATAAGACCATGGTCATTTCAAAAGTAGATTCACTCAAGTATCTAATATCTAAAATAGATTTACAAGGTATAATGACCAAGTGGATCATGCTTCTTAGTGAATTTGACATAGAGTATGTCAATTAGAAATGTTAAATAATAAGACCATGGTCATTTCAAAACTAGATTCAATCAAGTATCTAATATCTAAAATAGATTTACAAGGTAGAATGACCAAGTGGATCATGCTTCTTAGTGAATTTGACATAGAGTATGTCAATCAAAAAGTAATTAAGGGATAGGTCCTTGTAGATTAGATTGCTAAATCACCCCTTACAGATAGAGCACCACTCATATTCTAATTTCTAGATGCGTCCATAATGATCATCATTGACACACCTTTTGAGCAGCAGCACTAGATTTTTTATTTTGATAGATCATTTACTACACATGGATCATGGGCAAGCCTCTTATTTATTACACCATAGGGGGATATAATCCCTAAATCATTTTGAATCATTTTTCCTTATACTAACAACATGGTCGAATATCCCATTTCATGCAAAAAAATCAACCCGTTGCCGCGCCATGCTCACCACCAAGGAACCCATTATCTCCAGGACCTGGTCTCCAAAAACCATGGCCATGGAGGTAAGGGTTTTCACGTGGCCATATCCATGGCTGCACTCCCTCTTCTCTCTTCCCTCTCCATGGCCTACATCTTTTTTTACACAAAAGGGGAATTTTTTTTCCTTTTTGGACTGTCATACCAGCGCGTGGCGTGGTGTTGGCCATTGTGTTTCTCAACCAGTGAGTTTGGAGAGGGTATGGCTATGGGGAGGGCCTAGAATGGATCCCCGTGGCGGTAGATGTTGTGTTAATAGCAGATTTGGAGGGGCTTTGTTTCTGTTATAACCCCAGGGGCTCGATTGAAGATGTGTTTTTTGGGGGTGGTTGCCAGATCTGGTTTTTTGCCATTGCCTTCCGTCTATGGGATCATAGCTCATGAAGAAGTAATTAAAGATGTCTTTTGATGCAATATGGATTGCCAAGGCGGTGTTGCCTCTGTGTTTTGCAGAGGGGGAGAAGGGGCTAATGATCGGATGGACGTCTGGAGCGATGGTGGTGGTGGCTCTGGGGTTTGTTTGGTTGGGGATGGGGTCTGAAGGCAGATGTTAATACGGCTCCCATATACCCCTCCTCATGTTAATGTAGCTCTAAAATGTGTAGATATTTTATTGCATGGATTTTTTAAAGGTTACAGGTCCTGTAAAACTTGGGTTCTTATTTTCGTAGTGCCTAGTTTTTTTTGTTTAGGTTTCAGGTTCTTGAAAAACCTGGGGAGCTTTGTCTGGTTTATCTTGGGGGTTTCATGTCCATGTAAAACCTGGTTTTTCTACTGTTGTTCAGTGGGTTTGCCTGTCCAGGTAGTTTTTATTATTTTATTTTTTGATTTGTAAAGGGTTTTGGGGCCCCTTCAAAACCTGTTTTTACCTTAATCTAAAACATGGTTGAATATGAAGCACTTGTTTTAAGGATTTGATAGGTAATATAATGGAACATATCTCATCTCAAGGTTTATGGTGATTCTTAGTTAATCATCAATCAAGTCATCGAGCATTTCCAGACCAAAGATGACAAGTTGGTTCCATATAAGGTCATGGTTAACACTCTTAAATAATAGATTTTAGATATCTAATTTAATCATATACCAAGGGCTAGTAATAGAACCTTAAATGCCATGGCTACTATTAGCTCTCTAATTTGACAAATGGACAAAGCTAGAGAGTATCAGTTCCTCATCAAAAATTTATTGGTATGAGCTCATGGACCTTTAACTATTGCAATGATTTGTGACATTGTTGGTCTTAATTCTATCTAGTATTTTGACCTTTATAACTATCTTCATGACTAATTTCTACCACCTAACCTATCCAAAAAACAAACCAAAGTCTTCATTCACTAAACCACTCACTATACCTTATTAGGACCCACCTTCTACCATTGTAGTTTTGATGGAACTATGATTCATTTTTTAACTTTAGCAAAATCAACACTAGAATTATGGGAAGTACACAAAGGAGTATGTGGAACCCACTCTAGCGAGGAAGTCCTATCCAAAAAGCTTTTGCATACTAGTTATTATTGGCCCATGATGGATTTGGATGTAGCTACATATGTAAAGAAATGTGATAAATGTCAATGGCATGCCAATCTGATTCATGCCCCAGCTAAGACTCTAAAACCAATGTTGACACCATGGCCATTTTCTACATGGGGACTCAACCTCATTGGGAAAATCAATCCTACATATTTAGATGACCATAAAAATATCCTTACTACCATCAAATATTTTACTAAGTGGGTTAAAGCTATACACCTCACTTATGTGACTAGAAATAAAATTTCTAAATTCATTTTCAACCATCTTATTTTCTACTATGGTATCCCTTCTAAAATTATATCTAATAATGGAGGATCATTAAATAACAAAGATGTTGACAAGCTATGTGATGAATACAACATCACATAACATTTTTCTATTACATATTACCCTCAGGGTAATGGTCAAGCTGAGGCATCCAAAAAAACAATTGTTAACATTCTCAAAAAGATTGTCAGTGCTTTCAGTCATGATTGGCACCTTCAAATATTTTTTCCCTTTGGGAATATCATACTAATCACCATACCCCCATAGGAGCCACTCCATATTGACTTATTTATGGTATATAATCCATCCTTCCTATTAAGGTCGAGTTGCCTTCACTATGTATCTCTTTCAAGCATGCCCTAGATGATCATGACTATCGAGTAACTCTCCTAGAAGATCTTGACCTACTTGATGAAAAATGTATAATTATGCTCAACAATATTTAGGCATATCAAAAATGACTTAAAGGCCTCTATAATCAGCACGTCAAACATAGAACATTTGAACTTGGTGATTTTTTTCTTAAATAAAACCAAAAGATTATAATGACTGAGAAGAAGCATAAGGGTAAATTAAAATAAAATTAGATAATTCCTTTCATCATTACTATAGATATGGATTAGGAGCATATAGGATCACCACACCAAATGGAGATGAACTTCTTGAGCTGATGAATATTATTCACCTCAAGTGATTCTATGCTTGAGTGCTATGGTGTATTGTCTATAAGGACCATTTTAGTTGTGCCACTTTATCACTATTATTTTTAGTATGACTATTATTCTTATCACTCCTCTTATGCTATTAATTATCTATTTTACCATTCTATTGTATCAATCGAGCATGTTTTGAATTCTATCTACCTAGCCTATTTAACCTTGGTTTTTCCATCACTTACACATATTCAGCATCAATGAATCTGATTAGTTTTAGAAGTTATTTCAAGTATTATAAAAAATGTAGTATTTTGTAAAATTATGATAGAAGTTAAGGAATTTTCATCATTTTTTTGATTGTTTCTTTCTTGTCACTAGTCTTGCTACTAGTTATAACCACCTATCAGCAAATTAGTACCATTGATCTATGCTATTATGTTTTAGTTATAATGACCTATGGGAAAACTAGGGGAAACACTTATTTATTATTTGTTCACCATACCAACTTGTCATTTCCTATGCCATATTATGCCTTTCTACTAATTGTGCCTATTTTGTTTGAATTGGTTGTTACACTAGTCAGGTTCCTTCACTAAAGGGCAGAACTACAATGGCTTGAGGTCCTACTCTGAGACTATGTAGGTAGTGATTGATACTTGTTGAGGTTAACTTAGTCAAACTTTCTAAGCCATGCTCTCATTATTTTTTTATCTTAAACTATTTTAGTGTCTCATCATTCTCAATCAAGTTGAGATACTCCAAAATTCCAAAAGCACTTTTAAAACCATTAGAAAAGACTAAAAACATTGACCCTTTCTTTACCTTAAGGATTCTAGGAACCCTTAATAAGTCACAAGTAAATCACTTGTTACTTAGTTTCCCCATCCTTTTTGGCCTTTTATGCAATGCACTTGCCATTTTGAAATACCATTCCTATTCTTCCATTACATCTATTATTTTGTTTTCATCAGTTATCATTTTCTTCCCATTTCTTGGAAGAACTACATTTGGATTGAAGTTTTTGTTGGATATATCATCCATGGAACTATGTAGGTAACATCCACTTTCCTAGTGCATATAAAGATAGCTTGATCACCCCTTCCTTTTCTTATATTCCCCCATTTGTTTAGTTTTTTCAATTGTCACCTATTTTCTAGGGGAAATGTTAATATGGCTTAAATTAGATTGTTTATTTCTTTGTTTGTTTCTTTATTATTTTGTTTGTCCCTATTTGTTTTCATTCCATATTGTTGCCTTGATTCATTATATGTGTGTTCATTAGGTGATTATTTTCCTACAATTACACTTAAATCCATCCATATTCATGTGTTTACATTGTCATCATGGTTTTTATCATTGGCATATTATTTTCTAGTGAGTATTGGATTATGAGAGTCATTCCTTATGCATATTGTGGATAAGTCTTCATGATGTTCTACCATGATGCATATCAAAACATGATAAAATAAACCTTAGCTTTAAGAAGTCTATTAAGCAATAGTAGTATTAACATCTCTTCGACACTAACATCTCGATTTAATCCCAATCATATCCCAAATAGAGTAATTAAATAATGAAAGAATTTCAAGATTTATTCAGTTTTGATGAACATTTCCATACTAGTAGGTTGTTCCAATTCATCATTACACTCTATGTCATGTTACCATCATCATTATCTAATCAATCATGTTTTCCATAATCAGGGTCCAATGATTATGATTGCTTATGGGCAAATAATTGCACACCATCCCACCTACATTTCTCAATGATTATAACTACCTTTGGAAAATCATTATGTTGTTACCACTTTAATTTTTTTGCCTATACAGGGGCATGCTACTATCTTTTTTGTCTATCCTAACTTGGGTAGCTCCATCATCTTGATGATCATAACCACTTTTGGGAAAATCATTGTGTTTTCATACCATGTTGCCACTATCGGGGTACAATGCTTATAACTACCTTTGGCCAAACCATTGTACACCATCCCACTTGCATTCTCAATGATATTTACTAATTTTTTAATATCATTATGTTTTCACCACATCATCTTTCTTTCTTTGCTCCCCTCATTTTGATTCTTTTTTGAGGGACCGTTTGCCGACCTATCATATGCTAGTCATTCCTTCAAAGGGGCATCATATATTTAATTCATCATCATTACAATTTTAGGCATATGGTACCTTTTCATTATTTGAGAATATGTTACTATGACTATAGATTTAAACACCTTCCCAAATAGGGACAAACTATAGACACCTAAATCTGGCCATTGATAACCTTCAAATAGGCTTTTGACTAATTTCTGCCAAAATACATAATCTGGCTTAAAAACACTAAAAACATTAAAAGCTTTGAACCTGTTATATTAATGTGTTAATCTTGGCTAAGGTATCCATAAATTTGGTAATGTAATTTATGGGCCAGCTAACTTTGATCAAATCATTTCAAGTCAAAATGCCAATTTGGCACTTGGGTGCTATGGATTGCTCTTTTCTATCAAAACTCTTGCATGAGACATATGCCTTTGTTGTTTTGTTTTTATGACATCCTAAATGAGATAATAGATCCAATGCATCTAACATCAACTTAAAATTCTAATCCAATCAAATTTTGGGCCAGTAATAGGACATTCTAATTAATTTGAGTATTTTGTGCACAATAAGCCAAGGTTTACATCAAAGTGCCTAATCATTCTTAGAGTTAATTAATCCAAGTTATGGACTTAAGTTAATTTTCCATGGAAACTTGTTGAATTCTTTTTTTTAGAAATGATTATTTAATATCAACTTCATCAGGTGACCTTATTCCTCGGGAAGGCATCCCTAAGCCATAAATGCCACAAATATCTAAATCAAGCCACCACATGCCTCATCAAATCTCTCCCATGCCTATTTAATGTCCCTCTATCCTAAATATTTATGAGCCAATTTATAAATTTTAATTGCAAAATTAGATTAATCCTTGGCCACACATCTCAATATTGAGATGGATGGTTTAGGTTAATTCTAGTCATTTGTAAAAATCTATAAATAAGAGGCCTTGCCACATGAATTTTAAGCTTAATTTATGCAAAGTTATAATGCATAATTAATTCCTAAGCCTCATTAAAATTATTTTTATAATGCCAAAATATTGATACAAGCCAAGCCAAGACAAATCCAAGAAAGGTGCCAAGGATAGGTGGAGGTAGCTAATCTTCCATTGATGCAGACTTCATGAGCACAAACCAAACAAGCCACTACAACAAGCATTTGGAGCATCCAAGGAAGGTGAAAGATTTTTGTTTTTCCTTACTTTTTAATTGTGATTTTCATTTTTTTTGTTATTAAGCTCACCCTAGTAAGTAGGCATGAAGGTGTTAGTTTAATGTGCTTTTTATTTGATTTATCCACTAACACAATACTAATCTCTCCTTCATCATCAAATTCCTAGTTCACAGCTTGAAGTGTTTAATGAAGCCAATCATCCTTATGTGACTAGTCTAATCACCTACTTGCTTTCTTTGACCCTAGGAATAGGCCATTAGGTGTCCTTAGTTGACTATAGGTTAGTTTGATGTTGGTTATAGGTGGCTTTTTCTTCAATTTAGGCTTATTTGGAGTTTGAAAAGATTATTCCTCCATAATAATCATGTAAAAGTTTCTCTTCAGACCAAGTATGTCCTTACTAATCTTCACTCCCTTCTTGAAACCCCTATAAGTCTAACTCATATGTAATGAGGCTTCCTTATAAAGCATAAACTTGTAGGTACATTTTAGGTATTGTAGCTTATTACTAGAATCCTTAAAAAGATCCAAAATACTCTTTAAGACCAAAATATAGGTTAAAGAAACCTCATGGCTAGCCATGAATTACAATCTCTTCAAGAAGCCTCTTTGAAACCAAAACCCTTGATAGGCTATAGGGTTTCACCATGAGGTGACTGTAGGTGCATTTAGGGTTTTGGTTGTAGGTCTCCTTTTTATGGGAAATGATATAGGTGTTTTTTCTCCTTTTTAAGCCCTTTATGAGACTTAGTATGCCTTTTCCCCCTTGAGACATCATAAAGTTGCATATTTCAAAAAAAATTGCCTCTTTGAAACCTAAGAAGTCCTCCTTTCCACTAGTAGGCCTCCTTTCAAAGCACATGCCTATATGTTATCACTTTTATAATGGCTTTAAGGATAAATTTTTACTTGAAACCTACTTCTTACCTTTTTTCATAACCCTCTCTTGAATTTGGAAATGTTACTTATGATACAAGAAATCAAGTGGGCCTAGTAATCTATTTCCATCTTCACACTTGTTGAATAGGCCTTCTTGAGATAGGTCATGCCTTTAAGTGCTCAAAAGTATCATTTGTACTAACTTATTCATTTATGTGACATAAAGGACCTAAAATCCCTCTTCAATAATGACAAATATATCCCTTCTCTTGACTATAAAAGTTGAACCTCCACTCTCCCTTCAAGTACCTTCTTTGAATTAGGCTTAATCTTGAATCATCTACAACTATCATGGTTATAGGTCATGATTTTTTGACTATGTATAATGTTTGTTTGAGACCATAACTTATTTATTATGCTAATATGTCCTCCATTATTGTTATCTTCTTATGGAAATGATGTTATTGATAAACATAACCTTAAAGAAGGTTTCTTCCACACTTGAGCATACACTAGACCTTCATGATCAGTTGTTTGATTGATGTACTACTGTAGAATACCATTGTTGATAGAATGTGTCCCTAAATGATCAATAAATACTCTTTATCATACTAATAATGATCTTTGGTCAGTTTTAGGTTCCTTAATGGGGTACTAGGAGATCGAGATGAGTGTGAGGGTGGAAAACATGAAGATGGGGATGAAAAATACATGGAGGGTTGGAGAAAAGGCATAAAACATAGTGAAACTACTAAAAGTATGGAAATGAAATAAGGTGAAAGAGATGAAGGTGAAAAAAAGAATTTGGAAGCATGATAGGACCAAAGCAAGGAGTTATAGATAAAATTAGCACATGATCATCATGCCATATCAAAATGGTGACCATTGGAGGAGAGCTATAGTCTGAGAATGAATCATGGTTTTCTTCAAAAACCTCACAATATGAAAAAAATCCTTATTTTATGCCAAACAAACCTATTTAAGCACTTTGAGAGCATGGAAATGGGATTTATTAGCCATGAAACCTAAATAATATATGATTATTATGCGTTGAAATTATGAAAACTTGATGTAAACCATGTAAAATAAAAAATCTTGACAATTTTAGCTTGCCTTCTTCTTAGATCGTATAATTCACCCTTGTAAGCTTGCCAACTCTAGATTTGGATTGGCTAAGTTTGTGACATTTTTCTAACCTTGAATTGGATGAATAACACATGAAGGAGACCATGGAAATGTAGATAATGTCCTCATTATTTTGAAACAAGTTGGATTTATTTGAAACTCTACCCAGGTGAAGAGAAATTTGGGAAAACCTATTTCCTTCTTGGATGCAAGGTAGTAGAATTTAACATGACTTTAATTAAATGGTTCATGAGCCTAGAGAATCCAATTGATAAAAAACTTAGACCATTAGTAAGCCCTCTTATTCTATTTTTTTCACCCTAAATTTGAGAGTTATATCTCTCTTCAGCAATCCATACCATAAGAAAACCTACAAGTAGGTCCCTCTGTGCCAAGAAGCAAAGTGTCAATAAAAGGTTGGTTTAGGGCCTAAATGGCCATGAATAGATATGAAAATCCTATGTAATTTTGTATATGCCTTATAGATGATCTCCCCCTACCTTGGTTGTATAGAATCCATACTCCTCTTGCAAAATGAAGGAAATAAGCTTATTTTACCCCTTTAAAAGCCAAAACAAGTCTTCCACTACCAAGTTTAGAATATTTTACAAGTATCACGTGAAATAACATGAAAAAATATAATTTTTTTGACCTTTTTCATGTTTAAATTTGGTAATTTGGCATGTGTGGGTAAAAATAGGGGCCTTTTTGGCTATTTAACATATCAAATGGCCTTTTCATGACTTGAAATTTTAGATTTAGGCTATTTTTATGATTTTGAATATATTAAAAGCCTTTTGGAAATGATAATGACCCATTTTTAATCCATTTTTGATGTTTTTTACTAAAAAATTATATTTTTAGGCTACAATATTTTGGTTTGACTAGCTGCAAAGGGCTAATGATCAGATTTAGGAAAGTTTTTTTATCATAAGAGTAGTAATTTAACATTGATAGGTCAAATTACTAACAAGTTCCTCACCTATGGATCCTTCCAAATTGGTGGTCCCTTCATCTCCCATAGATTCCATTCCTATTTATTCTTCTAAGCATCCCTTGCTTGATAGCCTTCCTCAACATGATCCATAAAGCATTCCTAACTTTTATGTTGAGGAGATTATACATGAAGTATTATCCTAGTTTTTATTGAAGATAACTGAGACATTAGGTGTAGTTCACATCCAACTTCATCGAGACTTATCAGATGTTATGGATAATTTTTATAGGTAAATATATCAGTGCTTATGAGCACATGCATGGTGTTCTTACATTTTCATTTAGATTGAATGAGTTATCCAATATTATCTTTATCCATTTTATTATATCATTTTACATTGTTTAAAATTATTATTTATCTTACATGGTGACTTTGATTTCACACTTTATGTTTCTTATAATGTCATTTATGATTTCTTATGGATATCTTCTTTATCATTTATTTCTTTTTTTTCTTGATTTTCTTTCTTAAAAAAATTTATTGTTATCTTTTTATGATGGTTTGATTTATTATCTCTATAAACATGGATAATTGTCATTGTGACTTGGTTATACAAACCTTGTTCCATTTAATCATTATTTGTTTACCATATGATCACTTAAAAAATAATTAATCTCATTATAATCTCCTTTTATTGATCTAATTTAGATCTCCTTAATTTCCTTTATTCCCTCTTCATAAAATAATCATATACATGGTTGAGACATGAGATAACATGCTAGTTCATTATTAAGCCTAAGTGTTCTAGTCAGTCTTGTCTTTGGTCATTTAGCTTCCTTTAGCCTAAGCCTATAACTCATTCATGTGTATCACTCTATCTCTCATAAATAGTCATTCCAAATCTATCTGGAGGAGGATTCTTAAAAAAACATTAAAACCATTTAAAATACAAATCATTTATCAAAATGAAATGACACAAATGGCAAAAAATATTTAAAATCCTTAAAAGTCAAATCACACTAAAATATGTGATTCAAAGCACATATCCTTCTTCTAGTTGAATCTAAAACCCCATAATTGGCCCCATGATAGATCTGAGGTCTATTGGGTTATGGTAGGCTAGTATATTAGAAAAGGAGAATAAAAATATTTTAATGCTACTTACTTTCTCCATAAATACCCAATCTTTATAGTAGATTGATGGCTCTGTAAGGGGTCCTAAGGAATGAGGAACACATCATGGGAAGGTAGGTCCATTTTAATTTTCTTGTACTAATATGCCTTCATGATTTGATCTTAGTATCATGATTATTTCCCTACATAGCTTTATGTCTATAGTGAATAGGTTTCCTTTGTATATTAATGGTCACTAGTCACTTAGTGTCTTCTCATGTCCTTAGTATGCCTCCTATCTCCTAAGGTATTATCATAAGATGCCTAATTTATGATTTTTACATTCTCTTTTTATTTCCCTACAATCTTAATATTTATCCTTGAGAAATATTTCTTTGTTCACTAATCACTCCCCTTGGGATTTCATTTGTGAGTTGCATTTTAAGACCATGGATAGGACTTATCCTTCCTCACAAATTACCACAATTTAACATTCCTATTACCAACATTCCTTATTACTATATTTTCCATTTTTTCACCTCATTGTTGTTCCCTTTTGAAATGTAGTGTAAAACCATGGGTAGGACCTGGCCTTCCTCACAAATGTTTCCAATAATCTAAGTCACAACAAAATTACATGTGTCAAATATGAGATAAGATGTGATTGATTATGAAGTTAAATTTTATTAACATGTTTTCCATCTTGATTTAGTATGTTTTATACTTAATTAATTACTCTTTCACTTTTATCTTCTTATTTTTTGATTACATGTAAGAATCCAACCATTTCATGAATTTTTCATACTTCCCAGCTTGAATTAGTGTGATAAATTTAAGACCAATTTTGCCAAATTTTTTTTTAATACATCCCAATGTGATTTATTATGATTGAATAACTTAATTTATATGTTTTTATACCATTTTTCACTT
This sequence comes from Torreya grandis, assembly GCA_037957365.1. NCBI lineage: Eukaryota > Viridiplantae > Streptophyta > Pinopsida > Cupressales > Taxaceae > Torreya > Torreya grandis. The sequence goes on along the minus strand of JARHVA010001669.1, from coordinate 2,731,048 downwards.
TAACATACTTTCCACGTTATTACATTACTTGCATGCTTCCTAATGTGATTTAGTGTGATTTTTATTTTTCTAATTTAGTACTAAATTTTTCTCTTGGTTTAAAAACAAACTTTTTTCCATCTTTTTTTACCACCCTTTTTTATTTATACTTAGTCATTTTAATTTTATTACACATTTCCCAATGTGAAATAATATTTAGTACATTTTTATTTATTTATTATTTTTTACCAAACCTTTTTGCCTATTTAGTTTTAACCAAGCATGTGTCCTACATAATGATAGAAAAGAAACCACAACTCATATATTTCCTATAAAATATATAACAATAGATAAATACATGTGATAGAAAGAAATATATCTACGCATTGACAACCACAACCATAATACAAACACATAAAATCAACATCTAACTACTAAAATGAGATATCTATATATATCATGTATTTTTATAAAGTACAATAATATACATCATCACATCTTGATGGATGAGCTCTATCTTGTCTATCTTATGGCTTGGCCATGATTCCCATAAATGCCTCAAACTATCTCCTTTGAATAGTACATTGTAAAAAGGCTATCTAAGATATTAGACCTATCACTTATCCCTATAGGTTGGCCACCTAGGCCTATACTTGTGCTAGATGAGCATGCACTTGCACTAGTTGGGTTATGGTATCCATATGGAAGAATCTCTCATGAGCCAAGGCTTGTTGTGCCTATGTTTTCCCACCCCCACCCCTACTAGTGGTTATGTCTCCTTGTGCACTCGTACTTACCTCACAACCTCTCCTACTAGTCTAAACCAGATCCCTAGGGTAGAAACTATTATAGGATCCTCTAGTGTCATCAAGTCATATGACATAATCACCTCATCAAAGATATCATGGAGGGATCCCATCACACTGGATCCCAATATAGTCTCTTCCTCCATATAATCTATAAATTTAAACTAGATAGATATTATATCATAGATATATCTAAAAAATCTATCTATATATAATCTATCTCAAATAACTTAAACAAAATTTCAAAACATCTATTATTACCTATCTATGTGTCACCTACTACCATCTCTCCATCTGAGCGACCATCGATCATGGTCTCTTCATCGATGCATCTTCTAAGTATAACATTTATAGGTTGTTTCCCAAATGTAAATCTTGGGGTCACCACTCATACACATCTCAAGCTATACTTAAGTTATATCTCTATCACCTAACTTTGTCATGACCCACCTGATGAGTCATCTAAGATGACCATTGTCTCTAATCTCTCCCATTATTTATGTCCCCATCAATGGTATGACTGAGGTGGTCACCACTACTCTTGATGTGGTGTTGGTGGTAGTAACTCTAGTACTCCTAAATCTATATCCATATCCTCTTTATCTACTGCCTACCATGCTTGGCTAGTCTATGGTCTTTCATGTCATGGTCTGATTTATAACCTAATAACTAGTAGCCCCAATCCTCCTCTCCCCTTTAGCTCTCTCACATGCCTATCCCAAAATGTGGCCACCACTATCAATGTCTTTGGGTTAGGGAGTCCCATATATCTTGTTATATGCACCAGTAGATACGGTTCTATCCACCAAGTATAGTGGCCTATAATCTATGTTTATGTTAATGTTGGTGTCATTATCTCCTAGTTCAGCCATACCATATCAATGTGCCTATATGGATGCCACATGATGTCTACCCACCTAAGTATCTATAACAATGGCATATGGGGCATGGCCCATTATACTTGATCTTGTTACCACATCTATACCTAAGGTAATCGATCATTGACCACATAGGGTAACCCAATTGGCTGATACATAAGGAAACTCTCATATATCCACACACTTAGCTAGATAATAAGAACCATATACATTTACCTGATGGATAATATCCCATAAATGTCATTCATAATTTGGACCTAGATGATACAAAATAAATCACATAATACCTTATGATCCAATATAGTTTGGCATAAGGCTATCATGTATAGTGGTACCTTGCCATCTGACTTGTGACACATCACCCATGTTATCATAAGTCCTATAACCACCTTTTAGATACATATAATTTGAGATGTATAAACATCAAACAAGCTAACTCTCAACTTAGGATATATCCTTTTTAAGCCCATCACCCATATGGCTAAGGCTCTCATCTCCTCCTATCTATCTGGTACTCCCATGATCATGGGTGTACCTCTTATTAGTAGTCCAAGTATATCATGGATGTACTCTAGGGTGATACCCACCTTGACGGTATCCCCATCCACCTCCCAACTAAATGTGGTAGTCAATCATTCCTAGGCTCTTAGGATCATGACAATTAGATCCAAACTCAATGGGACTCTACAGATATCTACAATCCCTCCTAGAATTAATCTAACCAATTCTCGAATGATCCTCAACTATAAATCAGTCCAAGAGGTTTGGGAGCCATGATGCATCCACCAACCACCAAAATCTTGGATACCGTTATAATCATAAAACAACAAAACATGTATTATATCCTCCATGCCATTTATAATCAAAGTACATTCTTTTCAAATGTTAACAAAAATAAGCCTAACTTGCTTTAATCTATCCATTTTTACACAATTTGACTTATTTTTAGCCTACTCAGCCATTTTATTAATCATTCAATCATTCTAGACCTTTTTAGCACTCTTTCAGCCTGTTTCATGCATTTTTGTACTATTATGGTTACTTAGTCAAACACTAGGTTGACCAATTTTTCTTCATTTTAACTAGGTTGATATAACAAACTAAGTCAACCCTTTACTTCCCCCCCCTTAGTACTAAGTCTTAAGTGTATTTTTATACTAAGTTGGCAATCATGTATTAAGTCAGCATCTTGAAAAACAAACTAAGTCCGTAGTGTGGATTTAACAATTTTTAGCCTACTAGGTTGACTGAGTCGACCAAGTTGGTTCTACATACTCACCCCTTTCATTACTAGTAATAAATTCCTTCCAATAATTATTACTCTAATACCTTTTAAACCCATTTCCCCTTTTGGTTTTTACTATCATTAACAACTTTTTTAGGTTCATTTCAATTCCTAGAATTGATCTAAATTACAAATTTCTATAACACTCTTAAATTTAATAAAATATTCAAAAAACAAGTTTGATTTTCTTAATTGACTACTTGTGCTGCACATGTTGTAGCCACTAGGTGTCCCTATCATTTCCTCACCATCCTATCTCTATTTCCTCTCATTTTTTTCTCTTAGAGCTCTTTTTCTCTCACCCAAAAGTCAAAAATAACAAATGACTACCTTTTCACCTTATTTAAATTTGCTTTTCATAATTTTCTACCTTACAAGTATTTTTCATTAGATTCTTTGTTTTTCTCATATCTTTGTTTTTACTAAACCATTTTTTGAATAGTAAAATGTTCTATAATCATGATGTCATAAAGAATATTTTCCACTAATATATGCCTATATTCCAATTTTTTTGATTTTTGGCTATTTTTTGCCCTAATGTCTACAAGTTCTCTGAATGTTCTTTGCATTAGATACCTTCACTTATCTTACAGTCTACTTCTTTATCTATAGCACTCAAGTAAGTAAAGGTATGTGTTTTTCAATTCTTTTATTTAATTTATCTTATTTTCTCCTTACTTCATTTTACTTAGCTTTAGCATTATCTGTTATCATGTTCTATTCTAAAAACACCATCCTATGTTGCACTCATGTGACACGTGATGAGCTTAGAGTGGCACATATGTGTACACAATATCTTAAAACATTTATCAATGACTAATGATTTTTATCTTTTAATAACCCATTGAGTCTCAATATCTTTGAGCACATACCTTAAAGGGTGCACCAGATGGGTCGGCAGACCATTAGTACTTCACAAGATTATTTTCCCTTTTGCCACTTGTTATCTACACACTTATCTCCTAAAAACCTTATCACTAAGCTTGTTATTTTTTATTACACACTCCTCAATCATTTAATACCTTTTCCCCCCTTTTCTTATCTATAAGACCCTTTTGACTATTCACTATACTAAGTTGACTGGGTCAACCCTATACAGTTTTGGGTGAAATTTGTTTAGAATCTATCTTGGCTCTTGGTCAACCTAGCCTATGACATAGTGAATTCTTGTCTATAATTGTGTTAGGTCAATTAGGTCAACCCTATCAATCAAAACTTTTGGAAGGTCTTAAGGTTAAATAGACCTATATATATAATTTGATTTCACCATTATTTAAAGAAGAGAAGAAAAAGTAAGGTGCATCTACTTATCCACAATTCTAATTGAGGAGTATGCTTAAGGTTTCATACTTTCTTTGGAGATATATATATTGTCTTGTGGAGAAGTATTCTATATTAATTGATAGGTTGTATATCCTAGATCTATTTTATTATTGTCATCCTTACATACCATAACAACATGCTATGAAGCATCTTGGCTAAGGGATAAATTGAGGATCGATGGGTTTATCTTCAAAGGTAAGTATTCCTAACTTTATTCTTGCTTTGTAAGAGTAGATAGAAATGAATTTTTACTTATATTAATTGCATTAGTATTTTGTATACATTGATGTAAGTATATTTCTTCTATGCATGTTTACTTTTATTGTTTATTACCCCCACTTTATGCCATAAGCTTTGGTGAGCACTAGATTAGACTTTTCTTTACTTTTTATTAGTTTAGTGAATATATAACATATGATCTATCTAGGGTTATTACATGATTGTGCTTGATTTGAGGCTTTGGAACCCTCCCTAGGATTGTGTGTTGTGATTATAGATCCCCTAATTGGGTCTAGTGGATACTGATATTGGTCATGTTCTTGATTATCTAATGTATCCCCGATTGGAAGTGTAAGTTTGATATATCTTCTCTGAGTTAGGATTGATTTCTATACATGATACATTTTTGATTGCATACACTTTTCACTATATTTTTAGTCTCTTGTTATAAAATCTATAGGCTGATCTCATTGATGATTATCTTAGGAATATGCCTTCATCAAATTTGGAATCAAACTTACCCAAGTCTTCATGATCTCTTTTGATGAAACATTTGCTCCTAAACACTTTAAAGTGTTCTACATTTACAAGTCTACCCTTCCATAGTTCATAAGAATTATTTTTACCATTAGTCCTTATTTGTCATCTATTTTAAATGTATACAATAGTAATTACTACCTCTCTCCAATATCCATTAGATAATATAGACTCATTCAACATGGTTCTATACATATCTTGAATTGTCCTATTCTTCCTTTCCACAACCCCATTCTACTAAAGTGTCCTAGAAATTGAGAATTGTCTCCTTATTCCATGAACCTCACATAAGTCATCAAACTCATTAGACCAAAACAATTCTCCTTTATCAAATCTTAGGAGCTTTATCTTCTTATTCATCTCATTCTAAACAAGGGCCTTGAATGCTTTGAAATTGTCAAGTGCTTCTAAATTCTCTTTCAAGAATGCAACGTAATTCATTCTTGTGTAATCATCAATGAGTAAAATAAAGTAGCTATCTCCTTCAATGCTTTGAATTATTATAAGCCCATAGGGATTAGTGTGTATTAACTCTAAGGGTTTGTGGTAGAGTACTCCTTGGACTGCAACCTTCTTCTAGTCTACCTACCATGTTGACATGCCTTAAAAAGTATGTTGGTATATTTGATGATCTTAGGCATGTTATTCATAGAATTATTAGTGCTAATTTTGACCAAAGTTCAAAATTTTAGGTGATCTATCCTTTTATTCCATATCCAAATTTCATCTATTTTGATCATGAAACATATCTCCTTATTGATGTCATTCAATACATATAGGTTTTTCTTAGTCCTCTTGGCATTGGCAATTAGCCTTCTTGATTTGGCTATCCTTATCACACACCCTCTATCATGAAAGGTTAGTGTGTGTCCTTGATTGTATAATTGACTTACACTAATAAGTTTAGGTTTCAAACCTTCTACATACAACACATTTTAGGTCTTGGTATTTCCATTATCTAGACTCAAGACACCCTTGCCAACTATATTATCAATTGTGTTGTCTCCAAACCTCACTATTCTTACATCATTCTTATTTAATGAGATGAACTTATTTAAATATCCTATCATGTGTCTTGAGAAACCAATATCTATATACCATTTCATGCCTCCATCTTGAATGCAAAATGTAGTCTAAGCTAGCATAAAATCCTATTTGGTCTTTTGTTCTTCCTTCACAAATAGTCCATCTTGCTTCTTGAGCTCTATATGATCCATCATAATTTATTTTGTCTTTAATACCAATGTTTTATACTTTTTTTTCATTCTATGAGATTTATATGTCTTCTTTAATCTTGTAGGTCTTCCAAATTTACTGGAGTAGAACATTAAATTGTGTTTTGTATTGTGATGAATTTAAAAAACAACATTCATGTACTTACCATGGTTCCAAGAGGACTTATCCTTCATTGTATTTGGATGCCTGATTGGTTTTTTCATGATGATATTATTTATTTGTTCTAACTTCTCATTCTCTCTCTCAAACATGTTGATTTTTTCTATTAACTACACCTCAACCTTCAAATGGTCATACTCAAATTCCTTTGATTTTAACCTTGTGTTGACATATTATAAATAACTATTAAGATCATTGATAGTATTTTTTTATTATTAAAATAATCAAGGGATCTTATGAGATCATCTTCAAGGTCTAATTATGCTTTTCCTTCTTCATTGTCATATTATACTTCATCATACATGTTATCTTATCCCTATTGATCACATGACATATTATGCTTCTTAAGATCACCTTAAATATTTTAGAGTTATCACAAAGGAATAGGAAATGATACCAATTATTGGAAACACAATGATTGAGGGGGTGAGTCAATCTTCAAAAAAAATTATAACTTTACCTTATCATTCATGAAATATCAAAACAATATAAGAAACTAGAAACACATTAAGAGCCACGAGCATGAGAGAAGATCATAACACACATAAAACTTATTTGAGTGGGAAATAATTAAGGGGAAGGAAACCCAATGATGATGAAAATGTACTATTGGCCTAAAATTCAAACATCAAGATTTTGTGAAGCACTAACTTCACTTGGAGCACCAGCTTCACTAAGCTTGAGTAAACACCCACTTATAAGGAGACACCAAACCCCTAGATGAGTCACCACTAACTTAGCCACCTCAAAAAATTGATCACCTTTATAACCCTTTATTTCTCATATAATAGATTATTATCTCCTTTTTAAAATATTCACTCACTTTTATCCTTCTCAAACTAGTCTCTATCCCTCTTCATTCAACTAAATCTCTTCACAATAGATTAGGTCATTTGACCTTGATTTTAATCTATAGTACCCATGTTAGATATTCATGATAGTTTATTTATACCATTATTATGGTATATATTAACTCCTTTTTCTCTTAAAAAATCTATCTCTTCTTTTTCAACTCTCATACATACTAACCAACTAATTAGGCCTATTAGGCCTTATTCTTATACTAAGATCTTGATCATAGACCTCTTGGTCCGACATACACACTTGATAACTTATATTTTTTATTAAATAGTAATTAAAACATTATAAAAACATGAAAAAATCATTACAATATGTTAGTCATAGCGTATAGGACCCAAACCCCTTTTTAGGCCTTAAGGAGATGTAATTCAATTATGCCTTCATTAACACACATTACCCTTTGAACTCTTTGAAACACTTTAAAATTTATAAAACATAAGAAACACATCAAATAATAATAAAATATACCATATAAAACTTAAATTATGGTATACAACACCTTTTTTTGTCTAACCACCACTTGAACATGTCCTCAAAACATTATTCATACTAGGCATGTGCATACCTAGAAAATCTATCATGAAGAATTGAAGCATAAGCACAATTTTTAAAAATAACCATAGAAAAAATCATACGTAAAAAGGATAAATTACCTAAAAATATTCACCAATTTCATTATAATTCATTACATAGGGAAAAAGAACTCAAACCCTTCTTTGCAAGTAGCCCACTTAGAACTTCCAACTAGATTCAAAACATAGTTATGGAAACATAAACTTTTGATACATGAAAGGGAATACTTAATAAATTATAATGCATGGATATGTTCTTAAAATAAACTCATATAAACATCCAATAAATATATCATTATCTATAATAGCAATATTGGTCTTATAGACCAATCTCATGACTTCACTATAAACATACCTTATTGAGTTAGACAAGTCAATTTGAGAGAAACTTTATACTATATAAAATAATATCCAACTATTATATAAAATATGGATATGTATTAAATTTTAAAAACATATCTATTCATTTGGATCCATCCATAATACATGATAACACATCCTTAATCAACTTCTCACTTCTACCTCATTTTCTCACTATCTATACCACTAGGTTTGTTAGTGACTGGTTAACTTGTAAGACTGGTTTATCACCCATAAGGTTTATAAAATAATTCATAACCAAAATGGAAATAATATAAAAATATCAAGATTTAACCTCTATCTAATTATCAACTTTGACTTGGTCAACTTTCCTGGTATAATAAATCTCTAAGAAACAAGGCTTCTCCTATAGGGTCCACTCACTCTCCTAACAAAAAAACACACTTGGAGATTCATGAGATAGTTTAATTCATTTTATAATAGATAAAATATCCAAAAAATACCATTCTAATCACTTTAGATTAGGTTCTTTCACATTGGTTCACTATTAGGGTTCTTTGAGGGTTTAAACCATCTTACAGTCTTAACAATAATTTATAAAGCTTAGGCCCTTATTCTATAAATGAATGCTTGGAAATTTAATCTAGGACCCTTATCCATATACAATTAATATATTATCTTCTCATTCAGAGGTTACATGTGCTAATGAACACTTGAAATTTCTTCTTAGGTTGATAACCCTTCATTTTGTTCACATGAGAGACCTCAAAACACTTTTTCTCTCCTTAAACTTCAAATTCTGACCTAAAACTTGGTCAACATACTTGAAAAAATGTGACATACCTCTATAAATTAAAAAATAGTCACAATTGACTTGGTAATTAATCTTGATACCCCATATATCCACCATCTTTTTATGTGCTTTATTAGGCCTTTCACTTGCAAGTCACATTAGGCTTTAAAATTGACCTTGTAGACACTATCAAATCTCTCAACACCTCATTTACAAACTCAAAAAACCTATCTCATGCTCAAACATTGTCAAGTATTCTCCATATTTCTTATCAATATTTCATGTTACTTCATTATGCCAAGTAAGGTCTAGAAATTATCTAGTTACATAGTAGGTTTATAGGTCTTGCCCATGTATGCTTACCCTGAGACTCACTTGAGTGTTTCAAATCCTCATAATTATGCTTAAACAACCTCATATAACCTCTTATTTGGATATTAAATAGAACATATTTATATCTATATGGAGCATCTTCAGAGCTAGTTATGTACATATTCAAAGCTTGACTAAGGATTTTCATAATTCACTATGTTCTATGTTGAGTCTTCAAAATTGTTGATGATTTCTCAAGCCTTCAAATTCTCTCTCAACACAAACATTATGTTTTTTAGATTCCTTGTCATATCAGGCATATAAGCTCATACCCCACACACCATACATCTTGACATCAATGATAAGTTACAATGTGAAACTTCAACAATAGAAATAATGCTCAACAAGCTGATTCATACAATCTTTTGTACAAGGAACTTTTTAGATTTTTAGGGATAAAATAAATAGGTGCTTTAACAAAAAAATAGATTAAATTAGTATATTTTGGGCTACTTTATGGTTACAAATTCTTTATTTTAGGCATAAATTCATGTTGAGAACCCTTCCATGTAGGGAATTTGTCTGGTTCAAATCAAAGCTTTATTTATCTCTCATATGCCTTTCTACTCATGTGAATGAATCAAGTGTTTAAAATCACTAAATAATGCTTATAAGTTTTTACAAAGGCTTTATTGATGATTATATCTCCCTCTAGTGCCTAATCAAGTATGAATAAGTCAAATTTTTATTAGGATAAGGTTGTAAGGGTTGAATAGGTCTCAAAGACTCCTAATCACACCTTCCTTCCTTCCTACACCTAGCATGTCGAAGGAATAAAACATGCATAAAATATATTATAACATCCCATGTAAGTTGGAATTAATTCATAAATGTATTATAAGAAGTTTTAAATGAATAATAAATGTAGACTTAAAGTCCTATTTTCAAGGAAGACTAATTCTTCAATAAGGACATCTGAGTTATTATATAGGGAATCAAGAAAGGATATAGGCACATTCCAAGTGTTCAAGATTGAATAATAATGATTAATACATTTTCAAACCTCATAAAATAATTTTACTCTACATCTACACCAACCTAAGGATATGGAGGAAATGAGAGACTTAAGGAGGTACTATGTAGCACTTAAAAGAGTGTGAATACCAAACTTGAGACCCCTATTTTAGGGTTGTTTTGTCTCCCCATCTTTGGGTTTTAAATTTGTATTAATTTTCCAAAAAAATTATTATCACTCTTTGCTTTTGTTTGTGTTTGAAGGCTTCCAAATTTTTTACTCACCTTTAGAATAAATAAGAATCTCTTTTCTTCCATTTTCAAGTTTTGGTGAAGTGTATGTTGTTTCCCATTGATATATCATTGTGAAGAATTTGTTTTTCCTATGATATTGTTTGGTTTTTTTACCTTCATACAACTTATTTTAACTTATGCAAGTCATTCTAAGTGTCAATATAAAATTTAGTATAAGTTTGGATGTGAATTCAACACCTTTTCATTCCTTCTATACAAAGAATGAGTTTATCAAGTCCTTCTTATGAAACACTATTGTAGAAGTCATTCTTGAAGTGAAGAGAATGTGTAAAAGCTTATGTCTTTCATAAGAGTTTTTATTTCAAGCATAATTTGTCATATAATATTTGTGCATCACCTTTATTCCCAACTTTCATTTCAATTACATTATAAGCAGTATCCCTTTCACCCTTTTCATAGTTAGAATCATTATTTCATAGGTTCAAGAAAAAAATTTAGTGAGTGAATACATGGAAGTAACCAATTTTGAGATTCTCTCCCTTAAAAAGTCACCCACACTTAGGAGAGATTCCATGTTTTAGTAGGAGAGATAAATAACACACATTCTCACAATGGCACATTCTTGATTGCCAATAGTTTTTGACATGCCTAGTGGGACTTCAGTCCAAAGTAGTGGAAATATTGTTGTTATTGTTCTTCTACTAATCAGCCTTTAGAGGCATTCAAAACATAAATGGTGTCTTTAATTTCTATCAGCTAGTTTTTACAGTGTAGGCATATTTTCAAAGTAAGTGTGTCTTCATATAATTATCCTAAAGATGTTTATATGGCTCACTTTGAAGAAAATGGAAATTTCAAGCAAGTTGATGAGACTTATTAGTAATATGGTAATCCTTATCAGCCCTATTATGAGCCTTATCAGTCTTATGATGAACCTTAATAGTAGTATGATGGTTATCATATTTATAGTGATCCTTATCAGCCTGATTATGTCCCCAACTATGTATCTCAATAGCCTTTTCAAGACTTACAAAAATCATACTCACCTCCTCCTAATCCATTTCCAACTCAAAATCATATTTCCACTACCACATATTTGTTGGAATTCAAGCCAAATATGCTAAATTCTAAAGGGGTGGTGAGATTATGGGATAGAGAGTTAGATGTGATTCCTTTTCACCTCATAGAGAAGATGAGTAAAATAATGCATATGTTGACAAGTGGTTAGGTAGTAGTTGGAGAGGAAAATAAATATGTTATGACTTATGAATTCTGTGAAATGATAACCATGATATTATGGTGGATAGATAGGTTAGAGATATGGGATAATCAAGAGATCCAATCCAAACATTCTCAATCATCTCTACCTGCTCTTGGTCAAACTTATTATGTTCCAAATTTTCTTCTAGATATGCCTACACTTCCTCATGAAAATAATCGTATACCATCTTAGAGGCCTTATTGGGTTAGTATTCATAGTTACATTATGATAAATCTTATGGATGAATCTCTTTATCCTTCCCTTATATCCATTCAAAATAAAAAATATGATTATTCTCTGAGGCAACTTGTAGGCTTATCATACCTTTTATCCCCCCTCATGCTATAACGAATCTTATATAGTAGGATCCTAATCCTAAGGTTCTAAGTTGGAAAATGGTGGTTGATTCATGGGAAAATAATAATGAATCATGATTTGATCAAATGAAATAAGAGGTTGTTGAGTTCATACCAAAGAAATTCCCAAGTTAGAATGAGATTCTTCATGAACCATTTTAAGACCAAGAGGGATAAAGAGTGTTACAAGTCAATCTAAGGGATTCCTCAAGATTTCAAAATCTTTCATATACTCCTCAAGTCTTATTTGCCTATGAGTCTCAAAGTACATTGAAGGTTGATGAGTTGATTGTTCAGTGGAAGGGGCAAAATCACAATTCTCTTTTCCTTCCCTAAGAGTCTCTCCAAAAATCCTTCAATAAGACTAAACTCAAAATTCCAAGTTATAAGGACACTCTTTCAAGTATTAAACCAGCCAATTAACTCTCTTTACCTCCCACCCACTCCTTTTATCAAAGAGAACCTATTTCTTTGAGGGAATAATATGAGCATTCATCTTGAAATGAGTGTTTTTAAAGAAATTTAGATAAACTAGTGGTCCTTAAAAGACTTGATGAGGTTTTAATCATAAAAGAGACTCTAGAGAATTATTTTTAAGATATTTTCAATGAATATGATGAAGAATTATTCATTGGTAGTCCTCTTCATGAGGTAAAAAAAGCAAATCAGACTTGGAGTTTGATAAGCATGATGAGTTAACTCTCTCTTGGACTAATGAGTTTAAATTCAATATGGAGGAGGAAGATCAATATAGTTCTCATAGATTGAGATTTTATAGAAAAGATGAAGAAAACTTATGAAATTATGTTTACCATGACTTTATGGGTGAGTATGAAGATTCACTAGTAGTGAATCTCTTGAAATTTCAACTAAACGTGAGGAAGTTAAACTTGAAGAGGTTGATTCCATGTTTGACACTCTTGATATATATTTAATTCCATTTGAAGAGAAGGATAAATATGCCTTTCAAGTTGGTATCATTCAGGTTGATCAAAGTGAGGAACCAAATGATAATTTTTAATTATACATTGAGTCTCTACAAGAGATTGATGACCTTTTCAAGGATGCATTTCCCATTGGAGACCATGCTTATGATAATTTTGATCGAGAAAAACCTATTAAATACCATGATGCATATTTGATTGAATATTCAAAGATCATTAAAATATTGATGAACTTTTATTAGATGATAAGAAGAATGAGGTCACTCAATATGTCATAGAAACTTAAGTACAATGCTTAGATGAAGTATCTTTCGATGAGGTTGTAGTTGGTAAACAACATGAGAAAGATCTTAAAGTATAAGATGAATATGTATTTATTAGTGCCTAGATTGATGTTTATGATTAAATTTAAATTCTATCAATGGGATTGGAAACCATAAATTAATTAATCTCAATGAAGCAAATCTTCAAGAAGCATCTTGTCTCATATCCTTATTCATAATGTGAAGGAAGTAATCCAAAAAGCTTCCATTTTGATCCTGGAGGAGGATTATTTATAGGTTATTTTTAGTCAATTTAGATTTCTTCCAAGTGATATCCTAGCACATCAGTTTATTCTTTTTTTTTTCAAATAAGTGATTTGCTTGTACATTTTTCTTATTAGTCAGTTTCTCTTATTCTATGTGTTTCCTTGCCTTATTTTGGAAGAGAAAGTTGTCTTATTTCAAGTCAAGAGTCCTATGGTCATGAATTGGATTTATTAATATCCATTTAAAAATTAAAGAGTGGTCTTATGAGCCTAAAAGAGATCCAAATTATCTATTTCTTAAGCATAGCAAGCATGCTTCCCAATTGAGTCTCCAAAATGTTGATAATTTTAACCTCATAGATCAAATTGTCATCCCTACCACTTGAAACTTTGCTTGTCATGTTGTTTTCACTATTAATTGATATTTTGGTCTTATAATGTCCTTGAAATTTTCATATAAAACCTTATTTTATATATTTTAAGGTAGATTTGATGAAATTAAGGTTTTGATCATCATGGCCATACGCTTGTCTAGCCATCTTTTGACTAGTTTCAGGTGGTTTCAAGAGATGAAGATAGCCCATAACATATTAAGAGGCATCATGTATTATGTCAAAGTCATATCATGCTATGTAATTGATAAAAATAGTTGGTGATATGTTTGAATAACTTCAAGACCTAATTTAGTTCACTTTGGGTCATTTTGTAGCTTTTAGAGTAGGTTTTGCATATGAACGGTAGTATATTATTAGAATAATAGAGTTTAAGGTAGATTTGATGAAACTAAGGTTTTTATCATCATGGACATATGCTTGTCTATCCATATTTTGACTAGTTTTAGGTGGTTTCAAGAGATGAAGATATTCTATAACATCCTAAGAGGCGTCATGTATTGTGTTAAAGTCATCTCATGCTATATAATTGATCAAACTAGTTCGTGACATGTTTGACTAACTTCATGACCTAGTTTACTTCATTTTGGGTCATTTTGTGGCTTATAGAGTAGGTTTTTCATATGAATGGTAGTATATTATTATAATATGGACATGTACTTTTTTAGGAATTAAAATTACAATGGATACATTTTTCATCAGTTTTAATAGGGTTCTCAAGTGATTTTGGTAGTTTTAGTGTCAAAAAGGCATTTTTGAAGCTAACCATATAGTTATTCAAAGTGAAATTAATATTAAATAATATTTAGGACCTAATTTGTCCATGAAAAGGTTAAACAAATTATTTTAAAGAGGTTTTAGTTCTCTGAATGAAGAAAATCTATTTATCTCTCATATCGACCTCATTGGTAGCTCTAAAAAGGCCATTAATTTTTGCTCAGTACATGAGAGAGAGAGAGAGAGGTAAAAATATATTAATAAATTATAGGTAACCTAATTAAATTCATGTTAGTGTAATTATATGTCATATTTATCCTTGCATCTTTATGAATAATCACTAAGAGTGTAAGGGGGTCACTATAATCTAGTCATCCAGACAAGGTCCATGTTTGTATCCATTTATTAAATTAAGAGATCAATAGAGAAATATAGTTTTATTTGGATGATATGAGGGTTAAATAGGGAATTTTAAATTCTTTAATCATTATCTAATTTTCCCTGATAAGGGGGTTTTTTAATAGGAAACTGGTTGTCTATCTTGACTTGAGTTTTTGTAGTTTTCAAGCAATTTTGATATATCAGTTGAATGTATTCATTTTTAGGATTTATCAAGATCATGTTTTAGGTAAAATAAATCTATTTAATCTAATCAAATTTTTATGTAACTTCAAATTGAAAAGGCCACTCTTGAGATACCTTGGGTGGTCATTTGGTCCTTCCAAAAGGTACTTTTGCAAGTCTAATGAGATTCTTAGTAAATAAGAGAATATTAGTGAGATTATCATGATATTTTAGGGATTTTAAAAGGTGATAAATAATTTATTAATATTTTGAGGAAATTCCATGTATGGTCTTGAGACTCTGCTCTTAAAAGCTTAAAATTTCACTTGTAGGCCTGATGAGCAAGCTAAAAGGAATCATGGTAGAGTGTAGGAACTATGAGGAGTTAACAAGTAGTTATTGTGTGTTATAAGGTCATAATGTTGTTATATGATTCTCATAATATTATTCAAGATGAACAGTGGCACTATGAGAATAAATGATCTCTTTGGAGTGTTTAACGCTTGAATAACACTAAAGGACTATATATGACAATGTTACTAGTCTTAGAGACCTCCAAGGGTCTTAGTGCCTTTATAAATTTATTTTGAAGGGTTTATATGATTTTTTAAATGTAATATATGTCCTTTAAATAAATTAATATTCTCAAAATTCTACTAAGGCACAACAAAAACATGAAGAAAACCTCCTTAGAACTCAGTTTAGTAGAGTTTAAGGTAAGTTAAAAAAAATTTAATTATCAAATGCTTTGATCCCCATGTTTATCAAGATTTTGGGTGATTATTTACAAGTTTATTAATGTTTATTTGGTCTCATTGAGTTTTATTAGTATCATATTTGTCAAATTCCAACCATGGTTCACATGATCATCTATAGTCTGTACAATGGGTAGAAATAACTACCTATAGTAGTTACTGTTAGTTTAGTACTACTTCAAGAAATATCATGTTATGATCATGGAAGATAGGTGGTTTTAAGGTTAATAGTTATAAATTATATTTAAATACAACTTGGAATCTTGTAATATTTATGTTAGGTGGAATGAATCTCAACCATGGTGACCTGTAATCCATACAAACTTTAAATACTACCTACATCCATATAGTTTTGGCACATATAATCTTCTATGCAAGTGAACTTATGTTAGTTAAGAGGTTGTAGGATATATTATGAGACGAATAAGTTAATTCAAAAATATGAATTTATTTATTTCCAAATAAACTATTAATTTAAATAAATTGAAAGTGACTTCTAATTTATAGTCCCTAAAATTTTCAAGAAAGGTGAAGACACATGCTATGTATGTTAGTGTGTGAGATATCTTGTTTGAGAGATGATGAAGGAGTTTAGTTTCTTTTCAAGAGATAATAAGAGGTTTAAATAAATATTACATACCTAAAAAGGGTATTTTGATAAATATTTCTCCAAATAATCAATAGAGTAGTGAATATATACACCTATAACCATGTTCCTAAAGTCAGCTAGATGGCTTATGTGTGATCATGAGAGGACATGAATAAAGAAGAATATGAATATGAAGTATCACACTTTTAAGAGTGTCATGAATTTTTTTTTTTTGAAGACCTATTCAAGGTCCTAAGGTTATGTATTTTCTTCCCTCAAGCTTAAAAGATACATTACAGTCACTTATAGCTAGCATATAGGTTTTTTTTTGAGTTCCAAGGACATTTCAATGAAAGGGTGCCATGATGAGGTTTGAGAAAAGATGGACAGTAAAAAGATCAATAAATTATAGTTTATGAGATAATATAAAGTCATAGGAATCCTATAAACATGATTATATCTCATGGATGTTACAATCAACCATGATGACCTACAATGATATGTTAATACACACAATCATATACTTTGGCTCTATGTACTACTCATCTTCTTGTGAATAGGTCAAAAAAGATGTTATGAGATGGAATGATGTTTTATAAGGTAAAAGGATGAATTTAAATAGAATAAAATGAGGTTATAAAATTAAAATAAGGTAAATATATACCTACAACCATCTTCTTTTGGCTCAAACAGTGAGGTGAAGGTGAAGTTGGATCCCAATGTAGTTGGTAGGTATTTGGAGTCTTGATGAAAGGTATAAAATAATCAAGGATAATTAATAGATATTATTTATTAAAATATTATTATTAATATTTCAAAAAATTTCAATTATATAATAGTTAATCTTAGACAATCACCTACAGTCAACCAAGGAGGTAGCATAGTCAGCCTATGTTAAGAACATGAAGTGTCTTGTTTGAGAGAGGTGATAATTTTTAAACCTTATCACAACATCTTAAGCTATGCCATATAAATATTTAAGGCATGATTTAATTTAAATTATTCACACAAACAAACATGAGAAGTGATAATGATCAATTATATCTAGTCTATATGCGCATATAGTCAACAAACACATTGTATTAGCTTGAGAAGGACACTTGTGTGAGTTAAGGAGACAAGAGGGTTTTTAAATGGTCAAGAATGTGATAACGATGAAGGTTTTATTATTTAAATTATATATAGCTATTAATTTATTATTTAATAAAATATCCACCTACAATCATAAGTACACCTATAGGAACTTTTTGGAACTTAAAGTAGTCCTTGTGAAAGAATGAGGTGTTATAAGAGCTTGTAAATAGAGGTCAAGAATATGATAATGAGAGAGTGATATAAATGAAGATAAAATTATTTAGATATAGTATGAGTGGATTCCATGTCATGAAATTATCTTAGTAAGTCAAAAAAATCAATCACAAACCTAGTCTACATATTCATCTAGTGACCTACAGGTACATTTTATTAAACAAGTAATAGAGATCAAAATACTCACTAAGAGTTTGAGTTATGATGGTGGGTGGAGAGTATGTATGACCTCATAAATACCTCCATTAAAGTTTTGTATCTATTTAAAAAGGAGAAAGACTCATAATTGAGTTATAGGGTTAGTAAGTCTAGTTTGTATAGAAACCCTTAGTGGAAAATTTTAATGTTCTAGACCTATTTGAGAGGTCAGTTATCTTGATAATAATAATGGATCATTTTATGGATTATTAAAGATATTTTTAATATCTATACCTGATTATAAATTTAGTTTTAAGGTCTAGAGACCCAAAATATCCTTGCTCAACCTTTACACATATCCATACTTGCTTGAGTGGTAATTTTTCATAGAATATAACATTTTTTAGGAGATGTATGGTAATTTTAAATTATAGTATATGTTGTATTAGGTCATATTACACAAATTAATTCCATTATTTTTGTCCTTTGGTCTCAAAAATTCATAAACAATAAATTAGAAAGCAAAAAACCTTCTTTTACTTGAGAAGGAGCTTGAAGAGGCATTATTTTTTGTAAAGAACCCTTGTGCTTTATGAATTATCATTAAGAACATAAACCCTCAAAAACCTTCCTAAAACCCTTAATTGAACCCAATTATGTATATATTCCCTCAAAATTAAATGTTTTGATTTCAAAATGACCCATATGATGTTCACCACTCTCCTAATCTCCATTTTTAGGTATTTGTTCATACGTGCATCTACAGTTCTATACGATATAATGTAAATTATGCAGCCTTAAGCCTATTTGTGAAGGTATATAAAGTGGAGTGATAAAAAAAATTAAATGTGTATATATGGACTTAATTTAGGTTTTATGATCATATAAATTCTTCTATAGGTTCCTTAAATAACTACACAATTCTTGCAAGTTGGCCACTAGGCCCAGTGCTGTGAAGAACTTAGTTTTGTAAGCAAAAATCCATGATGAAGGCCATTGGGTGCCATAAAGGACTTGAAAATCAAGGGATAATTTGTTTCCAAGTGTCAAAAGTATGATCAAGTAACTTTTAAGCATAAAAAACTAAAACTTTCTTAAAAAATCTCTTAAACACCCCCTCAAGCTCATAAAGGCTTATAGGCTTGCAAATGACTATTTCATGGTTTGACCATATGAGTAATGTTATATAAAATTAAAGTTGTCATGGATAAGTGTATTATTCTGATTAAATTTAATCAAAAGCTTTTTTCCAATTTCACACGTTTGGGTGGTCATTTGGGCTAAATTTCTCTCTCTAGGCCTAATTGGAGAGGAAAATGAAGGAAAAAAGATACTTCCACTTAGATTTTATCATTAATTTTTTTTGATATGTAAGGGGATAGATTTTAATAAAAAAATATAACCATTTTTACAATTTTATATGTAAAATATTCTATACAAGGAACTTTGTAGGTTTTTAGGGCTACAAGGAATGGGTGCTTTAGCAAGCAAATAGAGCAAAATGGTATATTTTGGGATAATTTATGGTTCCAAATGATATTTTTTAGGTATTAATTTATGTTGATAACACTTCCATTTATATTTTTTGCTTGTTTTAAATAAAATCCCTTATTTTTCTCTCATATGCCTCTTTGCTTATGTGAAGGAATCAAGTGTTCAAAAGCACTAATTGATGCATATAAGTTTTTCCAAAGGATTTATTAATGATTATATTTCCCTCCAGTTCCTAATAAATTATTAATAATTGAATTTTTTATTTGGATAAGGTTTCAAGGTTTTAATAGGTCTCAAATACTCCTAATCACACCTTCTTTCCTTCTTTTGCCTAGTGTGTTGAAGAAGTCAAACTTGCCTCAAAGATATTATAACAGCCCATGTAAGGTGGAAGGACTTAATTAATGTCTTATAATAACTTTTAAATGAAGAATTAATGTATACTTAAAGTCTTATTTTTAAGGAGGAGGACTAATTCTTCAATAAGGACATATGAACTAGCATATAGGGAGTCAAGAAAGGATATTAACACCTTCCAAGTGGTCAAGATTCAATCATTATGAAGACATTTTAAATCCTCATAAACTCATTTTATTATACCTATACACCACCTTAAGGACATGAAGTAAATTAGATACTTAAGGAAGTACTACATAGCATTTAAAGGAGTGAGACGATTAAGTTTGAGACCCCTATTTTGTGGCTGCTTTATCTCCCCATCTTTGGATTTTCTATTTGTATTCATTTTTATAGAATGTTATTATCACTCTTTTATTTTTTTAATGATAAAAGGCTGAATTTTTTTTTTACACATTTAAAATAAATAAGAAACTCTTTTCCTCCATTTTGAGGTTTTGGTGAAGTGTATGTTATTTTCCATTGATATAGCATTGTGAATCATTTGTTGTCATATTATATTATCTAGTTTTTATAGCTTAATTTAGCCTATTTTTAATTCTACAGGTCATTATAAGTGTCAATATCAACTTTAGTCTAAGTGTGGATGTGAATTTAACACCTTTTCTTTCCTTCTATAAAAAGATTGAGTTTGTCAAGTCCTTGTGAAACACTATTTTAGAAGTCATTCCTAAAGTGAAGAGAATGTGTTAAAATTTCTCCCTTTCATAAGATTTTATATTAAAATCATAAGTGGTCAAAAAATATTATTGCATCACCTTTATTCCTAATTTTCATTTCAATTCCATTGCAAAAGGTATCCCTTTCATCCTTTTCATAATGAGAATCAATAGTTAGTAGGTTTAAGAACAAGTTTTAGTGAGTACATCACAAGAACCATCCTTCTTTGGAGATTCTCTCCCTTCAAAAGTCACTCACACTTAGGAAATATTCCATGTTTTATTAGGAGTGAGAAATAACACACATTATCACAAGGGCACACTCCTGATTGACAATAGTAATTAGAAAACATATTGAGGTATTTGTTGATGTGGGTTATATGTATACCACATAACTTTAATTAGGTATCCTCTAACATTTTATGATCTCTATGGAAATGAAGTTAAACTCTAAGGAGTGAGTTATAGTTATGCATATAAAATAACTAGTTGGTGTTATATCAAGTTAGGCATTTAGGTTGTTTAACCAAGTTTATTGACAGATGTGCAAAATCTAAAAAATAATAATAATAAGTGAGTTGGATAGGTGGATAATTACTCTATATGGGTATATGTCAAAATGAAACTCAGAAAGGAGGGGAAGGTAAGGCATAAAATAAGGGTTTGTGTTCCTAAAAGGTCACTAATAAGGCTATTTATTTTGTGGATGAGTATTTACAAGACCAATGTTTGACGTTTGTAGCTATTGCACACTCATGAACAAGCATAGTTAAATAGTCTAGATAAATATGTATAGGGAACTTAATGGTCATAGATGAAGGTTTCTCTCTTTATATTTTCTCTTTAGATTTTATGTTTCACACCTTTAATGGAAAGGTTACAAATTAGACCAATAAGTTATCTAGAGTATTTACAACACATGAGTAGAAGTCTATATCGAAAGAAAATACTCCTACACACCTTAAAATGTCAATGTAATCTAAACTAATTTCTTAAATCAATGAAATTTAATAGTTGTTACACATTTGAGATTATCATAAATCACTTATAATAACTAGGATTATCTATAAAAATTTGCACACTTCAAAATTACTAAATTGATACAGACCAAGACACTAAAATATCAATAACATAAAAAAGGAAGAAGAGATAACAAGCATGGTTGCATGACAATCAACTCATCAATCTATTATTGTATTGATCAAAACTCAAACAATTTTATAGAGGGTTTTACATGTATTTAAATACTTGGTGAATGGGTTGCCTCATCCTCTAAGTGTAGTAAATCCTTAGATTACAATAGAATTAATAGAACCTAAGTTCTAGTTCAATACAAAACTATGTGTTATAACTCATAGATTACAATAGTAATGCAATGTGTGTATTATAGAAAAAATAATTTATTTAATTATTACATGAATTAAAATAATCTTAACTCACTATTTTTTATATTTAATAAATACTAAATGTAAAATTATATACAAAATTAGCCGTTAACTAAGGCTTAATCGATCACTACATGACATTGCTCATGGTCATGGATAGTAGTGAAGTGGTAGATAAGTTGAAGTGGAAGTTAAAACTGATGCACTTGCTAAACTAGTAGTTAGAGTGAATCTCATCTTCATCTTGGCTTCAAGTTATTTATAATGTTTGTATCCCATAGCATACTATTCCCTTATTATTCTCATTTCTAAAAGAGGTTGTTTATTCACCCTATTTACTTGTGCTATCAACCTTGCATATTCAACTTTAGTGTCTCTAAAGCCTACCTAAAATATTTCTAATTTTGTGGCCTTGTTCCTCAATGATCTTAAAATAACCTAAATATCCTCTAAATTTAATACTTGTAAACTCTATTTGAAATTAGTTGAGGCTTACTTTAGCATTTGATCAATAATGGATCTCATTGTTGTTATCAGTCTAGATTTCACCCTTTGAAATAAGGGATTTTAGGTCTACCTCATCCATCTGATATAATGGGATCACCTCTACATATGGGTGGCCTAGTTGATGAGGTGAACCTTTAGTTTTGGGGTTATCTCCCTTGGTGCATCAATTATGGATCAATTTATAAAAATACTAACTTGGTGATGAAAAAGATAGAAGGTGATGCATAAAAAAAACCTAAGCTAAGGGGAGGTGATGCACCAACATATTCTTGTCCACTGTAACTGATCATTTAATAAAAATTTATTAATAAAACAAGGATTAATGACTAAAACATGTTTTCCAATGGGATCCTAAGAATTAATACTTCATATGTGTGATCATAAGAATCTAAGAAGGGAGGTTAGTATAATGTTAGAATAAATAACAATTTTTTTTAAAACATACTAACACTAACAATTACAAGCCTAGATCTTAAGGGTGAGATTGATGAATAAAAATAATATGAAAGCATAACTAAAATGCAAATACAATAAATACTTACCTTCATTGGAGCTCCAACTACATTTTTGAGTGGTTTGCTCAATTTGTACATAAAGAGTCTTGGAAAATGGATTTTGTGTATCTCTTTCTCCTTGACACCATTGGCTTATGTTAGATTGATGTCGATTATGATTTCTTGGTTCAATATTTTGAAATTATAACATTATTGATATTAATCATTCAAAAAAACCTACATTAAAACTCTACAATATCAAAGCTTAGAATTTAATAGGAAAGAGCTTATATTTATAGGCTTAGGAACTAACCCCAACTCAAGGTGAGTTAAGGTGTAGTTTAAACATGGAATGGGTTTAAACCTAACCTAGGTGAGTCAAGAATAACCCCAATATAGTTAATAGGTGTCAATTAATCATTATTTACAATGAATAGGCATGGGTATCTAAAATGAGATATTTTAGGATATTTCCAAAGAGCTTGACAACTAATAAAGGCAATGACGAAAGGCTAGGATATTTGAATATTTGAATTTCCTTTTTTATGATATTCATTAATTGAAAATGTATAATTCAACTAGGAATTTAATTTTTTTCACCTTGTTAATTAATTTTTATTAGCCATTTAGCTCTTTCAAGATTTGATATTTATGTGCAAGTGTCCCACTTAATAGGCTCATAGGTCAAATTGATTATTGTGATGCCACATGATGATTAAGGATGAATCCATGAGAGGTTATGATTTAATATGATAGGATACCCTAATTAGGAATGTCTTAACATATTTTCAATCTTTGATGAATGATGCAAAAGTAAATTTGGTATGTTTAGTGATTCATAGGCTTAACTTGCAATGGTTGGTAGGAATCATGCTAAAGTCTGATCAAAGGCCATTGGTGGTCAGTTTTAGGTGTCTATAGTTCCCCCCTATTTTTGGAAGATGTTACAAGCTATAGGTATGATAATGTCTCTTCAAATAATGAAATAGGTAAAAAACAATATAATGGTTGAAGAAGAAGCTCCAAATAATGTTTGGGAAGCCTATAATGATATCCCCTTGAGGGAGTGATCAACATATGTGATTGATGGATGGTCCCTAAAAAAGAAACAAGAAGAAGAATGAAATTAACCCATGGGTGAGATTACTTCAAAAAAGATAATGCTTGTATGTATTTATTTAAAAAATATTTATTTATCCAAAGGTGGTTATAGTTAGTAAAAAAGGTTGAGATAACTATTTTCCCAAAGATAGTTGTAATCAGTGGTGATGGCATATGCCTCAGTTAGGGTTGATGAGTCAAAATAATCATTTACACATAGGTAGTTATAATCATTAAAATGAAAAAGATTGAATAAATATGTTTGATTATGCCCTAATAGGGTAGATTGACAAGCATAACTCAAGGATATAACCTATTGCAAAAAATAAATATGAGTGGGTGCAAATGTAGATGTAATGGGATAATGAATGAAGAAGCCATAAACAACCAAATACACAAGGATGTACAAAGTAAAGAAAGAGATAAATAGAAGAATAAAAAATTATCAATGTGAATGATTTGGTTTTACTTGCCAATGCATAGATGATCATGCTTATTAGCATTGATATAACCAAAATTGTCAATGGGTTGATTTGATTAAGGAGGGTGGGAGTATTTTCCAAGGTTACCAAGGAGAAACTTTTGTGGCTCCATTGCTTGTAAGACTTTTTGAGCTAATTTTTGTTATAACACATACCATTATGTATCATGATATAAACCACCATGATAACTTGGCTAAAATATGCATAAAACATAACTCCTAATCTAATAAACAATTGAAAACAACACACCAATGATAAAAACCATGATGATAATATTGAAATATGAATATGGGTGGACTCAAAAATAATGCATAAAGAATCACCCAATGAATGCATATAAACTAAGTCAAGGCATATTATTAAAAGAAAACAAATAGGTAATCAAGCAAATAAATACACAAAAATACTAAAATTAAAATCAAAATAAAGCATCCTAACAATGGATTTGCCTCAATAGGGCAGATCAAGGATGAGTAACTAGGCTTAGATTATACAAATGTTTTTAAATTTTTAATTTTTTGAATGTTTTTAGAATTTTGAGATATCTTAACTCATTAGAGATTGACAAGATACCACTTATAAAATAGTGAGAGCATTAGCTTAGGCTGCTTATAAAATAATGAGAGTGTATGTAAAATAAGGATTGAGCTAACCTCAACATGAATTGAGAATCACCTACATAGTCCCATTAATACCTCAAGTCACAATAATTATGCCAACACAAAAGGTGATGAGATCTGACCTAATAATAACAAGTTCTAAAATTGAGGCAAATGGACATATAAATGAGAATAATAATGTCAAGATGATGTGGAAATGCATGGTAGAGGTATTTTTACTAATTTTCCCATAGGTGGTTATAATTAGGAAATAATAGCATAGGTTTGTGTTACTAATTTGCCCATAGGCAGTTATAATTATTAACACAAGGTGGAATATTGATTTGCCTATAGGCAGTTATAATCAGTTACACTAGTCAAACATGAATTAAAGATAACTTGTCATATCCACTATTAAAATACTTTTATAAACTATTATTTAAAAACAAAATTCAAGAATTTCTAAAACTAGATCAGAATCCCTTCATAAAAAGTGTGGGAATAACCATAGGAACCAAGATCGAAAGGTTTAGGTAGGATATCTAAAAATAGACTTTGGTTAGTAGTAAAGGTATGGTAAAATGGTATATGGTGTAGAATTTTTTAAGATGACAATCATATGAAGAGTGGATAAAATGCTAAGAGGGTTTCCCCCAAGTGATAAGGTTAGCTAAATGGTAGGCTATGGAAGAATGGAAAAATCAAAATGATAAGGTAAATGGCAAGGTATATTATTTTGGATAGGTTAATATTTCTATTATTCCTATTGATGTGGAGATATATGTCATGATCAAAATCTGATACAACTAGAATAATCAATCATGTAAATTAATAGCCCACACCTCTTCTGAATAGCTACTCTATCAACAACCTACTATGTATTTGGATGCTAATCATGTTATTATGATATTTGTTGGTTGTTGAATATATTTCCTTAAAACATCAATACAAGGTATCTTTATAGCCTCTATAAAGGAAAGTGTGGCCTGGGATGGTAAATATAAATAAATATTGGATGATAGGTCTGATTTGGCAATGTAAATGTGGATAATATTGGAATGTGAAATGGTAGGGAAATAAATGAAGATCAATATTTTTAGGCACGCATAATTTTGATGATTCTAGACTCAACATAACTTGACATGTGGTGGGGTCAAAGAATTATAAAGATGCTCTCGATAGGACCACCATATTTTTTGTTATTTGGGCCTGAGAGTAGTTACCATCTAATTATGTTGTAGATTAGAAGTTATATTTATTTCATCTTTGAGAATGTCTTCATCAAGCAGTGAAGAAATTTTATGCTTAGCTATTGCTACCTCGATGAGGTTTTCACTAATGAAATTATCGTGATTATCCCATAATTCCTCCAAAAAGGTTTTACTAAGGAATGTTTACTTTTGAATTTTATTGTATTCTAGTGACTCAAACAAGGTTTCACTAGAAGATGCTATGTTTGAACTATGATTGTCCCCTAACACCTCCAAAAAGATTTTAATACGAGATGGTTCTTCTTCTACCTAAATTTTTTCTTTCCCCCTTGATATTCTACAACTAATATGTCATCATGGATGCAATTCAATAAGTTAAAATTCTATCAATCCAAATTAATAATTATGAGATATGGAAGGTCAATAAAATGGCTATGGTGGTTGGTAGTAATGGCATGTGGAACAATAATGGAATGGAGAAAGGTAAAACATTCCTCATAAAAGATACTAGGAGAAATTATGTCAAATCTAAATTAATAATCCTAAAAAACCATGTAAGGATCACAAATGTATTCAAATTGATATATAAGACATGCATAACCAATATTGTAATAGGCATGAATGTATTTTGATTCCAAAGCTAATTCTAACTCAATGGAATCTAAATCTAAGGTTGAGACTGATATTAATTATACTTTTGATTCTAAATTTGATGTCAATTCAAGAATAAAACCTAAATTAAAATTTGATTATTCATCTGGTATGGATGCTTCTATAATGATATCTTGTTAAATGGTTGGTTTTGGGCAAGTAATGGCCTATGATGGCATAATGAGATCCAGAGAGACTACTTTTTTAAAGTAAGAATCCTCAATAATGGGAAAAAGGTCAAGAGACAACTCCTTAGAGATTGGATTTTCAAAGGGAGGATATTTAAAAATAGGCATATGATCAAGATAGTGAATTACCCAAAGGTTATTATAATTATTAAGAAGTGACTCAGTAAAGACTGGCTTGTCAAGATGAGACTCCTTAATAATAGGTATAGTATTAGAAGGTAATTCATCACATGTTGACTTATCATAAATGGTTGGTTCAATAAAAACATCATGTCTTGTTTGGTTCTCTTAGCCTTGGTTTTCAATCAATTTTAAAACACTAGTTCTAAACATATTTTGGTCATAAAATGATTAGCTCAATTAGAGATTTACTGATTGGATTGATTGGGGATAGACAATTTGTAGAGGTTTTTTAAAGTGGGGGATGCTTAGAAATAGATTAATAATGTATGATGGTTGGATAATTATAGGCTTAATAAAGGCTAGTTTATGTCATAAGACATTAACTATGACTCATCTATTCATGATGTCACAACCTGCTTGGGATAATTAGCTACCATACCTAGAAGGGTCTAGAATGGTAATGGTAGGTCATTATGAAGCATGGTTTCTATCATGATCCAAAGGATTAGGTCATGGAATAGTAATGGTAGGGAATTGTGGAGCTTATTTACTTGAACAAGCCAAACAATGAGGTCTTGAAATGGTAATGGTAGGGCATTGTGGAGCTAGGTGGCTAGAAGGATGATGTACTGGAATATAAATGTTTGGGCATTACGGAGCTTGATTTATCACATAATACAATGGATGATGTCCTCATATAGAAATGATAAGTCATTATGGAGCTTGGTTTCTCACATAATCCAAAGGATGAGGTCCTAGAATGGTAATCCTTGGTCATTATGGAGCTTAGTGGCTTGCATAATCTAAAAGAGGGTTAATGGTATAAATTTTGAAGTGGATTTCATAATCAGTAAGATGAAAAATATTGTATATCAACCAGCCAAAATAAAGTATTACTACATTTTATGCTTGAGGATCTTGGCTTTGTTTCCCAGATTGAGTGTTGTGAGGAGGATAAAGATCCATCTCACAAACCACTTCTTTACAATAGGGGTCTTCAACAAAGTCAATTTGTGTGGCCATTCTATTATAACTTGGATTTTACATGACAACACCTTAAGTGTAGAGAGACATATCCACATCAATTATGAATGTTCCACAAAAGGCTTAAAGTTCTACAAACTCTTAAAAATGATA
Source organism: Torreya grandis (assembly GCA_037957365.1). Lineage (NCBI taxonomy): Eukaryota > Viridiplantae > Streptophyta > Pinopsida > Cupressales > Taxaceae > Torreya > Torreya grandis. The sequence goes on along the minus strand of JARHVA010001669.1, from coordinate 2,702,497 downwards.
TCCAAAGGAAAAATGGTTCAAACTTGGTCTAACTTAGTCTAGGGTGGAGTTGTATCTCCAAAATGGTGTGTGTAAAAACTTGGTATAAAAAAACCCAATGTCAAATGTCTAACGTTTAAGGTCTCACACAAAATTTTTAAGTGGATGAACTAAAAATAGAATGCCAAACTCTAGGTTCAGAGTGTTCCAAATAGGTCTAACCTAGGAACATAAAGGCTGTTAGGTATTTTGACCAAATGTGGCATCAAAATATAGGATAAAATAAGGTGTGTGCTAGGACTTTTGTCAAAATAAGCAAAAAATATAGAATTAAAAACAAGGTGATATTTAATCTAAAACACTTTGGCATAGACTAGGCATTTAACTTTATACATGAACTTATTGTGGATTCAAAGAGATTATATGTAGTAATAACTTATGCACTATGAAATTGAGATAAACATAGATAAATTCTTCAACAAAAAATATTTTGCATTCAATATATGATTAAACATTCAGGACATTACACATATATATAGGAAATGTAATTCCTATAATCTCTCCACTATTTTCTCTCACCTGAATCCCTCTAATTAAGAAAACTACTATTTATATATATTGTTATAACCTATTAAAAATATATCTCAAATATATAATATTCTAACTAATACAATCTTACCATATTAACCATATGGTTAAAAACAAACAAATTACTATTTACCTTTTAGTAAATATCAAACTTACTATTTACCTTTTGGTAAATACTCAAATTTACTAGTGTAAAAGCTAGATTTCCTAACATTCACCCCCATAGTTTTTACATGGTGAAAAAACATTCATACTCTTAACTGTAGTATGCTCACCCACTATAACATGCCCTATTTGGCTAATGACATTGATATAAAGAGAGCCTCACTCCTCCCATGATTTTAAAGGTTTAACACAAACCTTAACATGAACAGAACAAATTAAATTATATGACACCACATACTCTTAGGTCTGCATACTATTGACACAATCTTGCTACACATGACCAATGTTATGTGAAGGAATGCATCTTGAATTTACCTTATGTGACCATAATAGATGTTTCACTGAGGTTCATCTCCATAAATAATTAAGGTAATCACATGATCTCTATAGTAGCTTCTCTCCTAACTATTGCCAAAACATTATTCATCTCCTATGATTTTTTGGATCTACCACAAACCCTTTTAAGATCCATGAATTGACTTACATTGGTGCTTTCTATCATTTTACAATGTTTTCACATCATGGAATCATGTTTGGAATTTAAAAACAAATTAAATTACATGAATACGCACTATTCTTCTATTCTTATTCTAAAAAACACACAATGGAAATGAAAAGCACACCATACTATATATGTTACCAAAACATTAGTGCAGCCCCATTCTTGGCTACTAATGAGATGTTGCTGAAATTTTTCCAACCTCTATGTATCCTCCAACCTCTAGTATATGATACTACTTACTTAGCCGATGTGTCTATGAAGCTTTAATGGTTTTTTAAGGTTGTCTATTGATTTCTTCCATAGAAATTAGAACCACCTCATTTTGTAGACATCATGTACAAGTGAAAATGCATCTATGACTCTAAGCCTAAAAAACTTTGAATTTTTTAATATAACTCTTTTGACTCTTGATAAAATGATAAATCTTTGACAATGGACCCAATAATTTGACTCTAGACTCTATATTGACTTTTAATGACATGTGACTTTTAACATTTTAACAATAATCTAGTAAAAGGATTTTGACACATAATGAAATAAACAACTACTCATATTGATCATTTATTTGATTAATCTACATACTAAATGTTTAAAAAATAACTTAATACACAACTTAATGCTAATTACAAATTGACTAATTGACACTTTACTAAAAAAAATTGACATACAAACCTCATTATATTATTTTCACAAAATAATATTTCACGAATATAACTAAAATAAAACATAAAAATACTAACTATAAAGACTCATACAATAACATGAAATATGAAGGATAGAACTAAAAAGTATACACCTACCATAACATTAACTAACTATTAAAATTTAAACTAATAGATAGATTATACGGATTGGTATACCTATTTTGCATGAGTTGTGTTTGGTGTAGGAAGATTACGATCTTGATGATATGCATCGTAGATATTGGAAGATGATCTATAAAAATCCAAGGGTTAGGTTGGCTATATTATGAATGAAAGAGGTTAAGACCAACCATACGCTTCATGAGAGGATTGGTAATATTAATTTGATTCACAACATACATTAATCTAAAGTGTTAAAATGTGAACTCATTGTGGATAGGTAACAAGTAGAAGGTGATTCCATCACTAAATATTGGAATCATATATGACTTACCATGTATATTTTTATGGGATGAAGACTTCAACTGATGTAATAGTGAGGAGAGTAGATACACATATTGGTACATTGTACATGGGTACTAAATCAAATGAAATAATTATATAAAACTACTAGGTGTATGATTAATCTAATCAGGTTGATATAACAAATTTATTTTACATTTCCATGCTAAAGATTCACTTAATATTTTATGTGCAATAATGCAAGATTCCACAAGAATCTTATCTGTTATAAGTTGATCACTCATCTATGTCAAGCTTGTTCACTCCTCACCAATGGCTACATTTTTCAACACTATTATATGCCTGAAGATAAAACTTTGTGCCTTAGACTAAATCATAAGACAAATGCCATTTACTAGTTCTGACATGTTAAATACAAAGATATACTAAGTTAAACTAAACATAGAGTGATTTATTTTTCATCTATAGGGGCAATGTAGAGCTGGTAGTGAATTTTCCCCTTCACAAATCAATATACCATTATTATTATTTCTTTGATACCATTATTGTGGATTGAAAGAGATTATATGCAGTAATAACTCATGCACTATGAAATTGAGCTGAACACAGACAAATTCTTCAGCACAAAATATTCTACATTCACTATATGATTAAACATCTAGGACATTACACATATTTATAGGAAATGTATTTCCTATAATATCTCCACTATTTTCTCTCACTTGAATCCCTCTAATTAATAAAACTACTATTTAGATATATTGTTATAACCTATTAAAAATATATCTCAAATATATAATATTATAACTAATACAATCTTACTATATTAACCATATGGTTACAAACAAACTAATTACTATTTGCCTTTAAGTAAATATCAAACTTGCTATTTACCTCTTAGTAAATACTCATATTTACTAATGTAAAAGATAGATTTCCTAATATAACTTTTTCAAATTAGCATAAGGCATGAAATAAAAGGCACTTGAGATAGACTTTTTTCTCCCAAATAAAGACACAAACAATAGTTTTCAAATTTGGGTAATGAACTAACCTAAGTTAAACAACCCAAAAGAGAAACATTAGTGTCTAATACCAAATTACACAAGGCATAAACATAAATTAATTAATGTTTGGATTTGAACTTTTCAAGGTTAATTAAAAACTCAACTTAGGAAAACTAGGATTTTTTTGATCAAATAAGCTAGATGAAGGTGAATGGCATAAAAACACTAAACAAAGATCTAAAAGGCACATGTGTATTGATTTCAAATTGGAAACTTGGATACAAGACAAAAAAAGTATATGAAATGATTCAAGTAGCATAATGATGTTATCTTACTCTAAAGGTATTATCAATGGTTTGTTTCAAGACTCCAAAGGCAAAAAACTTAAAATGATTTAGGTAGCATAATGTTACCTATTTCAATCAAGTAATACACACAATGATTTTGACAAAAAAGTTCAAGGTAAAAGTATGGTGTCAAACAGATGACGTATCACCTCCTCAAACAATGGAGTGATGTGGACACAAAACTCATTTTAACATGGGAAAATAAATAAAATACATATTTTAGACTAAAAAACCATGCAATAAAGTATAAAATTCAATCAACATCTAAATGTATCATCCTATATCCTATAACTAATAAGGTTATATCGTATCATTGAATTCCATCTATATACATACTCTTGGGAGGATTTTAAGTGTTAATCCAAAAATAAAAGCACATGATTTAGTAGGATTTTTACACCCCTTTCTCTCAATAGATTGTATAGTGATATGGAAATTTGAGCTATTTACCTTGCATCAAAAATATGTCCATGGCAAGTGGGGTTATTTTAAAACATAAATTTTTGACTGTATAGATGGTCTCAAGTGTGGTTAACACTATATATTCCTCACATAAATTGATTTCATACCAAATAACTTAATAAGTAAGGTTATATTCCTTTACATAACAATTCCATCTATGTAATTATTAGTGTAATCCCTTGGCTATCTAGACCTAACTCATAATTTCATTACAATCAAAGAGGTTAGCTACTCAACCCCATAGCAATTGTAGTATACATGCCCTGATTTGTATACCCCACCATGCATCAAGGTTGGTATGATGTTTTAAGATGAAACCCCAGGTCAATACACCCCTAAAGAACTCAATAGGAGGCTATGAATTCCTACTCATAAGATAAATTGTATAAAATAAAAGACTGTGAAAAGACTTTAAAGGTTGTGTTTAGATCACCCAAACTATATAGGTTTTGGGGAGAGCCTTAAAATTTTTATTTTTATGCCTTGGACTAGGCAAAAATTGAAAGGACTAATCACTTTTGGTCACTGAAGTTACCTAAAGGGGATGGGGGGAGAGCATACCTACTTTCTTCATGTTGTAAAAAAACAAACAAGTTATAAAGATCTAGTATCAAAAAAACACCTTTAAGAATTTGCAATCTAAGTAAGTGTTAATGTTATACATCAAATTAAGTGTTGATGAAATTTTTGGCCCCTGTGTATTAATTTAAAAACTTGTAAGAAATTTCACAAAATAAATTAAGCATAAACACCTATGTTCTTTTTAAGCACTAAAATGAGATGTTCAAGACTTGACACTTGCTAATTTATGTCCTCCTGATTTGGTCCTACAAATTTTAGAGGGTTTTGGCCTACCTTAAATCACTTTCATGAATGAGTAAACAAGATTTGGAAACATAGCTCTTAGGTTTCTCTATTTTTTTACATAGAGACTAGCATTGATCCATAGTGACTGATGTTAAATAAAATGCAACCATTGTCGATTGGTTTCAAAGAGAACCTATGACGGTTACAACAAACTGATGCCAATAGACTAGAACCAATGTTAGTTACTTGTGAACCTAAAGGCAAAAAAAATGATTTGAAATTTTTTTGTTAGCCCAAATATTTATAATAACCCTAGAAAACCTACAATAAAATGATTAGATAGAGAGCATGCAAGTTTGTAAAACCCAAAATAATAATTAGGAGTCTCATGAAGATTCAAAATCCAAGTTTTTTCCCATGTTCTACCTTACACATGGACTGATGTTGGTTAGGAAAAGATTGATATCAATTAGGGTAAACTAATATTGGTCTCTATGCAAATTGTGTATAACAAAAAAATTAGAATATATAAAAATAAAGATAAAACTCAAATTTTTAAGATGGTCAAGCATTCATTTGAAAAATTATGAGTTGCACTTTGGTCTCTTTACTTCATGGGATGATTTGTGTCCCACCAAGCATGCCATTTGTGATCATAACAATCTAAGAAGGGATGTTAGTCTAGTGTTAGAACAAGTAGAAAAACTTAATAAACACACATGAATACTAACACTTACAAGCCTAGATCTTAAGGGTGAGATTGATGAACAAAAATAATATGAATTCATAACTAAAATTCAAAGATAATAAATCTTTAGCTTCCTTGGATCTCCAAATGCATTGTTGAGTGGCTTGCTTATTTTGTGCAGAAAGATTATTTGATAATGGAGTTTTTGTAGTTCCTTCTTTCCTTGGTTTTTGTAGTTCCTTCTTTCCTTGGCACCATTGCCTTGTGTTGGCTTGATGTGGCTTATGCTTGTTTGGCTTAATATTTTGACATTATAACATTATTGATATGAATCATGTAATAAAACTTTCATTATAAATCTATAATATCCAAGCTTAGAATTTTAATAGACAAGGGCTTGTTTTTATAGGATTTATAACTAACCCCAAATCAAGGTGAGTTAAGGTGTAGTTTAAACATGGAATGGGTTAAAACCTTACCTAGGTAAGTAAATACTAACCTTAGTAGAGTTAATAGGTGTCAATTAATCATTATTTGTAATGAATGGGCATGGGTCTCCAAAATGAGATATTTTAAGATATTTCGAAAGAGATTAACAACTCCTAAAGACAATGATGAAAGGTTAGGATGTTTGCATTTTTGAATTTCCTTTTTTATGAGATTCATTAGTTTCACATGGATAATTTAACTAGGCATTTAATCTAGTTTAGCATGTTAATTAATTTTGATTACCCATTTATCTCTTTCAAAATTTGATATTCTTGTGCAAGTGTCCCACTTAATAGGTCCATAGGCTAAATTGACTTTTGTGATGCCATAGGATGATTATGTATGAATCTCAGAGAGGTTATGATTACATACGATATGATACCCCAATTATGGATGTCTTAGCATGTTTTCAAACTTTAATGAATGATGCACAATCAAATTTGGGATGTTTAATGATTCTTAGGCTTAATTTGTGATGATTGGTGTGAATCAATTTGAAGTCTAGTCAAAGGCCAATGGTGGTTAGTTTTATGTGTCTATAATATGAAGGTTATGGTAGATGGATACAACTTGAAGGTGATGGATGAGAGGCTTGTTTTAAGGCACTACTAACTAAATTACACTTCAAACATAGTCAACAATACTTGACACATCATATGACCTGCATATAATAATATTGTAGTAACTAAGTGAGGACAAATACCTACAAAGGGGAATAAAACTTCACCACTTCTGCAAATTAATAATCACTTAACACACTAATCTAGTAAGGAAATATGAATTAGTCCTTATTGATTCAAAATGTTTATACGATACAATTTGGATAGAGTTTCATCATACCCATCTAATGGATCAATATAATGGACTTAAATCCCTAATTTATAGAGCATGATCAAGAGATAAAAGATAATGTGGCATGGATAAGGCATGGAGAGTCATGAATGACCAAAATTCACTCAATGAGTAGCTATTACCAACCCCATAACTACCTTCTTACATTTCCTTGGTTGCACAATGGCCTTAAAATGAGAGTATACCATAAAGATGAATTAGTGGAGTCTAATTAAATCTTGGTTAACCTCATAAAAGTTATGAGCATTCCAAAATCTAGTCAACCACTCTCCTTTTGGAATTTACAAAGGATAAATGTAGTCTAATTAGGCCTCCATGAATCATTAAGTAGCATATCTTCTTTTGCATGTCAAAAGGTTTAAGAAAACTACCCTATCCTATATTATGAATATGAAGTGTGTCTAATCACCTCCATGAGGTAGTTACAAGGTTTTTTAATACTTACATTGACTCCTTTATCAGTCCTCTATGCCAATATCATCTTTACTTGTTGACTAAATATGGCTACTAGGTAATTAGACCTACTCACTTAGTGTTAGCTACTTAGATGATCATGATGCTCACATATAACATTCAAGGATGAAAGAATGATCATTTTTTAGGCATATAAAAACATATTACACCATGACATGTTCCTTTACAATAGTGAAAATGTGTAACTTTTGTTCATTTAGGTGACTAGGTCATTTCTCACTAGCATTTCTAGATTACTTCTTTAGCTCATACCTATAGAAGCATTTCCAAGAGAATTTGCGAGTATTTTATGATCTAAAAATATGGAAAAAACCTCACACACCTTCATCAATTATATTCAACTATTCATCTAGATGTGTACCTTAAATTCATCACTAAATTTTGCCAAAATAGTGTTTTTAGTGTATCTGTACAACTGTTCATATAGACTAATGTAATGAATAGGGCCTCTTTTGAGTTAAAAAATGAGTTCCAAGTGTCTCCCAAGAAATTTAAATGAATTTTAATGATAATACCTCAATATTTCCTCCATCAAGTCTTTATTAGGGTTTTAAATAGGTTTAAAGGGGTTTGAACTCTTAACCATAGTTCATAAAGATTAGGCCTTCAACCTATGAACTAATGCTAATAAATTCTAGTAGATAAGACCCAGTAACCTTTACCATATGCCTAATACTCCATGTATATCCTCCATAAAATTATGATCACAATAATGTGCTCCTCAGGTGATGGTCTTACCTTTTTATCACTCTAAAGGTATTTTTAGGCCAAAAATGGCTAATCTTGAGCTCCCTTCTACAAATTAACACCTCTTACTCATATAAAAATCATTGAAGTGTAATTACATGATGGTTTATGCATAAAAATAATATTTTCAAACTTTTATCAGCTAATGACACTCTTTATCTTTTAGGAACCCATCAAGTCTTAATCTCTCTGAGTGCATACCCTAAGCAGTGCACCAAGAAAGGGGTGGGTAGACCATTGGTGCTTCATAAGATTGTTATCCCTTTTACCACTCATTATCTACAAACTTGTCTTCTAATAACATTACCCTAATATTATTATTCTTTCTTTCACACACCTCTAGTCTTTTACCACCTTCATTTCCCCTTTTCCTAGCCTTAAACCCCTTTTGACATTTTACATGACTATGCCAGCTATGTCAACCTTGTATTATTATTTTTTATTGATAGAGATTATTGTCATGATTTATTCATTCATTTATTTCCTTGTTACCCTTTTGAATTGATCAAAAAACTAAGTCAAACTAGTGTGTTTTAAGTACACCTTATCTCTTTTGGTTTGTTAGCCTCTTGACTGACCTAACACATACCTAGTGAGTTAGCCCAAAAACATGCTAGGTTGACCCAGTCAACCTATTACAGCTAACATGTCTATTTTTTTTTAAGATACTACTATATATACAAGGTAATTTATCACCATTTCATAAAATAGATTTGATTTAATTGAAGAACTATGAGAAAACATCTGCTTATTAGCCATTCTACTTGAGGAATAAAGCTTTAGGGTTCAATACTTTCTTTAGATCTCCAATATTATCTTATGGAGAAGTATTTTGGATGCTTAGGTGGGTTGTGTATCCTAGAGATTATTTATCTTGGTTATCCTTATAAACCACAATAATATCTTGCAAAACACCTTGGCCAAGGGAGAGATTGAGGCTTGGTATGTTCAGCTTTGAAGGTAAGTATTCCTAACTTTATTTCTACTTTGTAAGAGTAGATAGATAATTAAGTATGTATTCTTATCTTATATGTATTAATATTCCATATACATTGACGTGAGTATATGTCTCCTATTCATGTTTATTTTAGTTATTTCTTTTGTTTTTGTTCTAACCCTCACTTTATGCCACAAGCTTTGGTGCACACTAGATTAGTTTAATTTTCTTGTTACTAGAATAGTTTACTTTCTTATTTATTAGCATAAGTGAAATATCAAATCATAGGAATCTTTTAGGGTTGTTGTGTGATTGTGTTAGATTGTAGGCTTTGGAACCCTTCCTACCATGATATGTTGTGATAAGTGATACAAGTGATTCCCTAATTAGGTCTAGTGGATCCCCATATTGGTCATGCTCCTGCTTAACAAGTTTATACCCAATAAAAAATGTAGGTGTGCTCTATCTTATCCAATCTAGGAATAATTCATATACATCATGCAATTTCGATAGCATATATTCTAGTGAACTTGATGTGAATCTTATCCCACTACTGATTGGATTGTCTTCAGGTTTCCATTTTTGTTTCCTTTCGTATTTAGTATTTGCTTTCACTTTGGCTTCACCTTTATTACATTCTGGTGAACCTGACATGAAACCAACCCTGGTAATATTTATTTCATTTATTTTCATTATTTTTGTCATCATTTATATCATATATTATGAATATTGGTTTAATTTTATCGACCCAATTATTTTTCTCTGTGTAAAAGTATGTAACTGATTGATCAGCTCAACCTAATATAGGGTTTTAGTACTTTATAGACTTCTAGTTCAACCTACTAGGTCAGCCAGGTCAATTTAACACATTTTAATCCACTTTGTAGTAGGTTCCTATGCAACTTGATCGATTAACTCAACCCAATATAGGTCTCTATATTATCAAACACTTAGTTCAACCTACTAGGTCAACCAAGTCAACCTAGTACACTTTTTTAGCTTCTATAATAGGTTCTTTTATAGCTTAGTTGACCAGCTTGACCCAGTTCTATAAATTGGATCAATTTTCTCCAAGGTTCTTGATCATCAATCTCCTTCATTTCCATCTCTAAACCATTAAGGGTAGTCTTTTATTCTCTATCTCTTTATATTCTATACTTTACTTTTCAAGTTTGTAGTCTTTAAAACTACCCCTACATATCCAAATGGATCGACCTGATCAACCTAGTTTGACTTGTTCTATGTGTTGTTTGTAATAACTAGGTCAACCTAGTCAACCTAGTAGGTTTTATAGACCCTATTTTCAATAGTACTATCCCAACCTTGTTGACCTAGTTTTGTATGTCATGCATATAGTGTCTCAATTATACCTTATTTCAAAGTTGGAATTTACCTCTATATGCTAGTAATTAGTCTCATCTTTATTTTTAGTTGTTTAAATGCTTATAATAGTTCACATATTATAATTAGGAGGTTTTTAATTAACCACTTAGCTTCACTATTTCTAATTTATGCACACATGGCCAAATCACATAACATCAACAAGCATTTTAACATTTGACTACCCATACCAACCTACTTGGATTTCATCACTAAGGGTGAAGCCGACTTGATACTTTGGTCAAGTATAAATCAATGTTATTGGTATATTATAGCTAAGCACCTAACACCTTTATTTCTACAATGTGTAAAGTGAGGGGGTAGGTCCAATATCAAGCCTGTATCATTGCCACTATAGTCCCTTTCATCCTAAACTCACTTGAAACCATCCATAAATTACTATCTAGTACCTTGCTTACAGCCAACTACCTATTATTTAAACTTATTCTTAATAATATAATTAACATTCTAGGTTGACCAATTAGCTAGCTTTACTTTCTAAGTTGTTTGCTTGCTCTTTACTCAATTTTGTGTGCAAGACCTTGCATTAGCCAACATTGGTGCAAGGTTTTTCTTTGTATGCATCAATTGGATTGGCAATCATCAATTTAGTGGACTATTTGTTTAATTTTACCATTTAATTTCTTAAATCAACTACAAATTATCATGTTTCATTTCACAAACTTATTATTAGCTCTTTCTTTTACTTCTTATTCACTGCACTAGGTCAACCCTATCTACCTATCATCTTTTTCAACCCCTATATAGTGCACTAGGTCGACTTGGTCAACCTAGCACTATTTATTATATTTTCCCCCTTTTTGTTAGTCTTTTTTCCCTATATTAGGTCAATCTTATAGACCCTTTACAATTTCATAGTCGCTATTTTTTCACTAGGTTGACCTAGTTTTTTTTTAGTCACTTTCTAATTCTTTGCTTCTCATCTTGTTTCTTCTCTTTTCATCATGAAATATCTATTTGGTGATAACCCTAAAGTTCAGTCAACATACATGATGGAATTGACCAATCCTAATAAGGTCTCTCATAGACAAAGTAGGGTTCCTTTTGAGAATGCTAGTAATGTTCATATTATAACCTACATGATGGAATATGGGACCCCTCCTCATAACTCTTTACAACAAAACCCTCATCTTCTCTTAGAGGATCATCTTGAGTTAGAATATATTCTTGAAATGATTTTCATTATCATGAAATTCCCTCAACATAGAGGGAATGATCCTTCCACCATTTATAACCTCATGACTAGCCATCAAGTTGAAGAACCTCATTCTCCTACTCCCACTTTATCAACTAGATTTGGGGGTAATAATTTATTTTATTCTCAACCTATTCCTTCAATCTTGACTCCTTATACCATGACATCTTCTTCTTTAACTTTTTATACCTCTATGGCTAGTATTTAAACTAACATTTTAGGTTACACATCTAATGGGCCTCTCATAAGACCCACTATCCTTAATCTTTCCACTAGTTCATTATTTTCTACCCAAGGCACTCATGATTCTAGTGTTTATTCCTCTCAACCATTTACTAGTTCATCTTTTGCTTCACAAGCAAATTTTTCCACTAGTGCCTCAAATTATCATAGCTCTTCTCAAGCTCATATCAACACTAATAATGGTATCCAAGCCACTAATACCAACATAAACACCAATAATACTTATTATAACAACACTAATCAAACTCATAAACTATTAGTGCAAACCTTAATCAAATGAACACATTCCAAGGTAATAATACAAATCAAATGATGTAAATGCAGAACCACCTTCTTAATCTTCACTCCAATCCTCAACCAATGACTTGGGGAACACATAAATAAAGTGTCCATCCTCCCCCTCTTTAATATTCTCAAGTAAATCTCATTCCTCAACCTCCATTAATCAAAAAAGTCATCAAGCATTTACAAAAAGAACCTCTCACTACTCAAATTACTAATATTGACATTGGAAGTATAATGCCTATAATTTATTACAATAGATAAACTAATCCTACCCTTCATCTTAATACATTTGTAAGTATTTATAAGGATTGGGTCAAATTAAATACCTTTTATGGTATCAAAATCTTAGCCAAAACCCTCATAGGTGATGCCTTAGATTGGTACAATCAACTTAGAACACACTCTATCACTAGTTTGGAGGAATTAGTAAATGCTTTAGTTCAAGAATTCTAAACTAGTGATCTTCCTAAAAACATTTTGGCCCATTTCATCAATTTCAAAAAAAAAAAAACTACCCAAGCCTTTGTTAAATGATGGAAGACTTTGTCAAACAAATGTGAACATAACATAGTGTATGATAATCTCTTTCATCTCTTTACAAATGATTTATTTCCTAAATTACAATATCAAGTCTACACCCTCTCTCCACATACTTTGGAGGAGGGCATTGACCAAGCCAAATGACAAGATTTCCTTATGCATCAATGTGAGCGACCCTAACCTTCCATAGGTCCTCATCTATTACTTAAAAACAAAAACCAAAATATTACTAATGATGGTGTTACTAATTCATATGATGCCATTCACAATGTTCAAGTTGTCATTCCTACCCCTTCTTCAAAATTGACTCCTTCTCAACAATATACTAATCCCCATTTATCTTTACCAACTAAAATTAATGTTCATAAACCTTTTTCCTTAGTTGAATTACTTAAACATCTACCTAGGCCTCTTCCTCAAGAGATTGACCCTACTCATCCTATGAAAACCTGGTATGATCTTAGGAATTTTTGTTGGTTTCATGCTAGTTGGGGTCACTCTCACAAGACCTATAGACAGCTTTATAATTTATCTGTAGACTTTCTTATTTGACCTAATTTTGATCATTATTATATCATTTTCAAGCATCAAAAAACTTATGAAAATGCTCTAAAAGACTATAAAACTCATGATAAAACTCAAGCCTTGAATCAAGCAAATGCTGATTTAGCTTTCTATAAAGACACTTTACCTAATCATAAACCTATTAAATAAAACCAATATAACCCCACCCTTTCCACCAATAATGTATAAAGTCTTGTTGAACCAAATTTTAGATATAATGTTGTTAGCATGACTAATATGCTAAGGGCGGTGGCTTTCATTGATTCTCAACCTATCTACACCTCACCTCCTTCTTAAACATATCATGTTATCTAAAACTCTTCTCCAAATAATTTAAATTAATTGGGGCAAAAAGATCTTATAAACTTTGATGATAGTCTAATTTATGATTCTCTCATTGGATAACACATCCCATTCTATTTCTACCATTCTTCTATCATCTTCTAATACCAATGATAATCAATCTTCCAATAATAATCAACCTTCTATTAACACTTCTTCCAAACTTCATGATAAATATAAACTGAATACTTCTTCATCACCAAATGATTTACAACCTTCTTCTAAACCTTATCATTCTTATCAACACAAATTTCAAAGCTCTTCAGTTCTTCCTTCTAAAGACCTCCTTAACCATTACGTGCCTATATCTAATAATCTTCTCATGGGTTATGATAAGTGGGGTCTAATTATGGAGCTCAATAATATCCCATCTCAAATTCCATTTCTTGAGCTTATGAGGAACTCTCCCCATCATTGAAACCATCTTATGCAACTATTATTTGAGATCAATGTCCCTCATCCTCCCTTAACAGGATGGGAAACAACCTTATCTAGTTCTAAGGATAGTATCTTGCAATAATGTGAAGATGTCCATAAATGTTGATGAAACTATCGACACTTCTCTTTATTTAAAATTTCCCATCACATCTATGATTCTCAACAAGATTATAATTTGTACATATGATTCTCCCTTATATATTAGAATCTAAATAGGTGATATATAAGTTAAACAAGCATTGATTGATGAGTGTTCTAGCACCTATGTTGCTTCTCTTGATTTCATTAAGATCCTCGGATATTAAAAATTTAATCTTAAGTGTACATGTAACACCTACCAAGGATATGGTAGAATGAAAATGCCTCATATTGGGTGTGTGTAGCTTCCCATTACCATCCCATCTATCACCATTCATGTAAAGGTGGTGATCTTTAACTTTCCCCTTTATTATAAAATCTTGCCTAGTAGGTTTTGGACTCATCGTATGTGAGATATCACTTCTTATCTCTATCAATTCATTAAATTTCCTCAAAATGGAGCCATTCACATGATTCAAGGAGATACTAACACTTGGAACTTTGAATAATTTCAAGATCATGGTGTTTTCAAGATTCCTACTCTTGAGCCTTTACTTAGCATTCTATTATATGAGTCACAATGTTTAAATTTTTATGTGAACTCAACTAGAGGTTATAATGGGAATCTTGAACTCATTAGTAACATTCCTCCTAAATTTATAGACTCTAATGATGATGAGCTTGATGAGATTAACTTAAAGATCAAAACATCTGATCTTGCATCTCATCTCATCTCATATTTTCCTACTTCCTTACAACCTCATTCTCACAAACCTCCTTACAATGACATTCTTGTATTCTTATCAAAGACTTGGCATTATATTCACCATGCTTATTTTTATGGCAAATTTACTCCAAATTTTGTCATTGATATTCATACACCAGATTATGATGATGGCTATTCTTTAGATGATCTTTTACTAGGTAGTCTTGTCTAAGCTTTTAATGTTAAAATTGTGCATTTTAATTTTTTTTTACTTAAGTATTTTCATCCATATTCTTGTGTTCCAACATTTCTAGTTCCTTATTTTTTCATTTTTCTTCTTTATCACATAGTAGAGATGGCATCGACACCTCCAATTTTTTAGGAGCCATGTAGGACTATGCTGATGGATCATGATATGACTAGACCTTAACATTTTGATAGGTTCCTTGATTCCCATAATTGGTTCACCCCTGAGGTTATTGAAACCCTCTTTATAAATTCAATTAATCCCACCCCTCCCATAGTGTAACCTATGTTATAACTAGTTATTAATGTTACTTCCACTGTTGTTAAGCCTACTCTTGCTTCTTCCACTACTATTCTTTTTATTACACCTAGTTCCATTATTTATCCATAACCACCTTCTCTTGGTGATGGTTTACTTCCTTTAACTAAGATTTATCCTCTTCCCACAAAATGGGTTGATGATTCATCCCTTTATTCTTCCACACTTGTTACACCTCTTGTGAATGTTTCTTCTAAAAATAATCATAAACATATTGTTGCTTCCATGGGATAGATAATCACTCCTCTACACATTGTTTTAAGTTGAGATAATATATTGATAACTTGAATCCTTCTTCCCCATATATAGACACTACCTTCCCTCCTTTAAAGATCCTTCTTGAATACATACTTAAGTATGGTGAGAAGTATTGTCTATGGTACCAATTCGGTCCACATCACACTAATCATTGCTATATCCTTCAGTAGAATCTTAAGGACCATCTTATATATATTATTTTACCTTATACCATTCCTCCCATAGGTAATTCTCACAATAAGGCTCCCCCTTCTTCTCCCATAGCTACACCACATGTGGTCCCTTCACCACTTTATATACCTCCACCTATGGTTCCTTCTCCACCTTTTAACGCTCCTTCACCCATGGATCCTTCTCCATTGGTGATTCTTACATCTCCCATATATCTCATTACCATTCATTATCCTAACCATCCTTTGACCAATTTCCCTCATTATCATGATCTAATGAATATTCATACTTTTTCAGTTAGAGAGATTAGAAAAGAAGTATTTGCCTAGTAGTTAGCAAATATTGATGAGACATTAGCAGTAGTTTATATTCAACTTGATAGAGATTTATATGATGTCTTAGATAATGTGTGTGAATGGATTTACCAATAATTATAAGTGTATGCATGGTGATTCCTCATTTTCCATTTTGATTGGATATGTGATCCAATATTATTTCTATTTTTGATTATATCATTTTATACTGTGTCAAATTATTTCCAATCTTATATCATGTTTTTCCTTCTTGTTGTACTATAGTTAGCTTATGTTTTTGTTTTACATTTCACATATACTAGTCTTTTCCTTATCACTATTATTTTTCACTTATCATTGCTTTCTTTTCATTTAGATTTTTTTCTCAAAACTCTTCCCTTGTATCCTCATGACTTTTTAATTTCTTATCTATATTTTTCCTAGATAAGTTATCATGATGACTTGGTTATATCTACCCTCTTCCCTTTAGTTATTATCTCCTTTTATCATGTGATCAGTTAGCAAATAGTCTTTATCATTACTATTTACTTTTATCTTTCCACTTTTGGATCTCCTTTTTCCTTCTTCCTTATCTACAAACTAAGAATATATAGGGTTGAGACTTGAGATCACATACTTGTTCATTATCAAGCTTAAGTCTCTTAATCAGTCTTTTATCTTGGGTTACTTAGCTTACTTTAGCCTTAACCTACAACTTATTTATGTGTATCACTATCTCTCTCATGATTGGTAATTCCAAATACATATAGAGGAGGAATATTAAAAAAGCCTTCAAAATAAAGTTAAAAGATGAATCATTTAAACAAAAGGAAATGCTATATAAAGACAAAAATATGCAATATCTTAAAAGTCAAATCACACTAAAAGACATGATTCAAAGCACATCTCCTTCTTCTACTCAAATCTAAAACTCCATAATTGGCCTCATGATAGAGCTGAGGTCCTTTGGGGTGTGGTAAGCTAGTAGATTAGAAGAGGAGAATTAAAAAAAATATATAGTGCTATCTACTTTCTCATGCAAGTACCCAATCTTCATAGTAGACTGATGGCTCTATAAGGGGTCTTGAGGAGTGGGGAACACATTATGGGCAGGTAGGTCCATTTTACTTTTCCTTGTATCAATATACCTTTATGAGGTTATCTTATTAGTACACTTATCTACCTACAAACCTTTGTGTCTATAGGGAATATGTTTCCTTTGTACATATATGACCACTAGTCACTTAGTGTCTTCTCATGTCCTTAGTATGCCTCTTGCCTCTAAAGGTATTCTCATAAGATGCCTAATTATTTTATTTTTAAACTCTCTTTTCATTCCATTTCTTCATATTTCCTCTTGAGAGATATTATTTTACTTTCTGATCACACCCCTTGGGTTTTTCATTTTGTAAGTTGTGTAAGACCACAAATAGGACCCAACATCCCTAAAAAATTACCACCTTTTCCATCCTATTATCCACGTCCTTGGTTTACAATTCCTTATACTTCTACTTACCAATATTGATTTGGCACCCCTTGGGATTTTTATTTTGTGAGTTTTAGTGTGAGACCATGGATAGGAACCAACATTTCTTAGAAAATTTTCCAATAATCAAGTCACCATCAAATTACATGTGTCAAGTAAGAGATAAGATTCGATTCATTATGAGGTTACATGTCATTGACATACTTCCCATCTTGATATTTAGATGTTTTATGTTTACTTCATTTTTATTTTTCCTTTTATTTTCTTATTTTTTGAGTACATGTAAGATTACAACCATTTCTTAAATTCCTCATTTTTCTCAGCTTGAATTAGTATGATAAATTTAAGACCATGTTTTTTCAAAATTTGTTTTTCTTTTGTACTTCCCATCATGAAATAGTATAATTGATTGACTTAATTTTTATTTGTTTTTATTACCATTTATGCCCTTTTATTTACCTTCCATTTTATTACATTATTTGTCATACTTCCCAACGTGATATTTAGTATGATTTTATTATTCTTATTTGGTGCAAAAATATTTTGCTTTGGTTTGAAAATAAATACCCTTTTTACCATACTATTTGTCATTTATTGGTTCTTTATACTTATAAATTTTATGTTATTACATATTTCCCAACTTTAACTAGTGTGTAGCACATTTTTTATTAATTATATTTTTTCAAGTCCTTTTTCACCTATTTTTTTTAACCATGCATGTGTAATCCATAATGATATAAAATAAACCACATCACATATATTTACTATAGCATTTACAACAAAGTTAAATACACGTGCTAGAAAGAAATATATTCAGAGCATCTACAAACTCAACCATAATGAATAAACACAACCATCATAAAGACAACATACATAACCATTACCAATATGCCAAAATGATACATCATATATATATATATATATATATATATATATATATATATATATATATATATATATATATATATCAAGAGTTTGCTGCAAAATATATAATCATATACAATGCCCCAACTCCAAATCTATGACTAGGCTCCATCATGTCTATCTCATGTCCTAGCCATACTACGTATTGAGGCCTCAATTAGAAACCTCTAAATAGTATGTTGTAATGAGGTAGTCCAATATTTTATTCTCTCTACCTATCCTTATAGATGTGCTATTTGCACTTGTGCCTATATCAACTTGGTTTGTTTCACTACATGTGCCTATATTAGCTAGGTCTACATCATCATATATACTTGCATCATTTATGTCACCATGTCTAAATACATAACTCTCTCATTATCTAGGGCCTACCAGGCCTACCTCTCCCCTACACCCATATTTATTAGTGGCTACACCCTCTCTCTCTCTACATCTGTATCTACCTCCTAGCCTCTCTTGCTAGTCTGAATTAGCTTGGCTAAGCTAGGGTAGATGGTACACTTAGATCCTCTAGTGTGATAGGGTTATACAACTATAGAGTCTCATACAGGATGTCATGGAGTGATCCCCTAACTAGGGACCCCCATCTCTCCTCTTCCTCCTTAGGTACACCCATAAAATCACACCAAATGGATGTTATATCACTATCATATCTCACAATATCTATCTATCTATTTCCAAACTTAAGTAATAAATCAATCATATTTTTCTTACATAGTTGTCTCAGCTCATATGGTCTCACCATCTTCATGACTACCCAATACAGTCTCCTTATTTATGTGGCCTCTTAATACCTCCTTTGTAGGTTGCCTCCTTAGCTTAAACCTAGTTGACATGGCTCATGTTCATTTTAACGTACACCTGAGTGGTCTCTCTCTCATCTATCTCTCCTATGGATCTTGTAATAACTCACTAAGGATGATCATGGTCTCTACTCTCTCCTCTTTCTTCCATCGCTGCCATGTCCTTGGTGGTCATAACCTATCTCTATGTGGAGCAAGTAGTGGTACATCTGGTATCTCTACCTCCTCCTCCACCTCCTCCTCCTTTACCCCTCATCATGCCTAATCAGTCCATGGTTACTCCCAGTATGGCCTTAATGTCAATCTCATTATCAGTGGTTTGAGTCCCATCTTCCCTCATGGATCTTTCACATGCTAAGTACACTACTCAAACATGAGTATCAATGTCACTAGATGAGGCAAACACATCTACCTTAGCACATATGGCACTAGATGTGGATCTCTCTAGCATGTATAATGTCTTATCACCTCTTTCCTATCTAACACTAGTCCAAATATGTGCCAACTCTCATAGGTAGTCACTAACTACTCATATGGTTACCATACTATGTCAGTGCATCTCATCATCTATAGCCATAGAATGTGGGGCATGACCAATGCTACCTAGTCCTCCCTCCATCTCCTCACTTAAGGCAACCTATCATCAACTACATGGGGCAACCCAACTATTCAATACATAGGAAATATCTCATATATCCATGTTATTAGTAGTATGATCAGTCTTATGGTCTTATGTCCTCTAACCCACATCTCAAATAGATCATGAACAAGCTAGACCCATATGATAGAGCCTAGATCTAAAAACACTCTCTCCTTTAGCATCATCCTACTCAAGGCTACCATGTATAGTGGTACATTACCATCTAAATTGTGATAGATCACTCACTAAGTCACAAGGCCTATCACTACCTTCTAAAAATCTAGAATCTATGATATATAAACATCATCCATACTCACTCTCCAACTCAAAAATATCATCTCTAAGATGTAGCCCACATGGCTAAGGCTCTCCTCTCTTTTATTTTGTTTGGTATCTCTATAGTCACTGGTGATTCTAATATGGGTAGTCTAAGGATGGTATGGACATCCTCTAGTGTGATAACCACCTCTATCACATCTCCATCCACCTCCCATCTAAAGGTGTTAGTCAATCATTCCTGGCATACTAGGAGCATGACTAATAGGTCAACACTAAGGGGGATCTTACACATATCCGATATACCTCCTAGACCTATAGTTACCAATCTAGATTTATCCCTATTTGTCAACCTATCTAAAAAATCTAGCAACCAAGACATGTCTAACAACCTCCAAAATCATGGTCATCTCGACAATTAGGAAATAATAAAGGATGCATTATCTTTTCCATGTAATGTATTATCATAATACATTCTTTATACATCCTATTTTTAATTAAAAAACAAGCATATTTTTTTCTTTTTTATCCATTTTATCATATTTTGGTCCCTCTTACCCTTCTTTGGTCATTTTGAGCCATTCTATCCCTCTTTCAATTTCCTACATGATTTACATGCTTATTGTAGTTCCCAAGTCAACCTAGTTTGACCAAAATTTCCCTATTTTTTTCATTGTTGACTTCAAATTCCAAGTCAACCCTCTTATTTTATTTTCCTTGGTGTTAAGTTTCAATTCTAGCCCTTATGAACCAATTGGGCACTTTTCCACTATGTCTTAGCTTGCAGATTACACTTATTTGATTAATACTTACTAGGTTGACCATATGAATTTTTACCCTAATTTAACCTACTAGGTCGACCTAGTTGACCTAGTATGTTCTTTATGTTGACCTAGTATATTTTGCTAAAAATGTGCATTTTCCATGTTTTCTCCTTATTTCCTTGAAACCCATTTCCCATTTTCCTATTTTATACCCTTAAAATCTAAATTTTGTTTTTTTTTGACATATGTAAATTATTAAAATAAAATTTTCCAAAAAATTCACTTAATCAATACAAATTTCAAAATTTAGTTTGAGATTTGTAGTTGCATACCTGTAGTGCACCTACTACTGCCTCTAAGTGTCCCCCTCATCTAGCATGTCATCCTCTCACCATCATAGCCTTGTTTAGTCTTAGATCTCTATTTCCTCTCTTTAAAAATTCAAAATAAAAAAATGAGTTCTCTTTTTCCTATTAAAAACCACTTTTCATCAATTCAAAATTTTCAATTATTTTCCTTTAGATTCCTTGTTTTGCTCATATTGTTGTTTTTGATCATCTATTTTGCAAACTATAAAATACATTGGATTCATGGTGACATAGAGATTATTTTACACTACTATACACCTATCTTCCAATTTTTTTGATTTTTGGCTATTTTTTTCACTAACTTGTATAGGTTCACCTAGTGTGCTTTACATTGGATGCCTTCACTTTCTTGTAGTCTTCTTCTTTATCTACAACATTAAGGTAGGTTAAAAGTCTGTATTTTTCAATTATATCCTTTCATTTATCTTATTTGATTCTTATTTCACTTTATTTAACATTATTGTTATGTGTTATCATGTTCTATTCTAAAGCACCATCCTGTCTTACACTTACGTGACATGTGATGAGCTTCAATTGGGGCATATATATACACATAGTATTTTTAAAATTTTATTGATTACTAAAAATTTGGATCTTGTAGGAACCTATTGATTCTCAATCTCTCTGAGTGCATGCCTTAAGGGTTTCACTAGGAAAGGGCTGGGTAGACCATCGGCACTTCATAGGATTATTGTTCTTTTTTCCACTTGTCATCTACACACTTGTCTCCTAAAAACTTGAATGCTAAGATTATTTATCTCTTTCTTATCCATTCCAATAATTGTCATGCTTTATTCCTTCATTTATTTTATTGTTACCCTTTTGACCTACTAAGCAAACTAGGTCAACCTAGTTGATTGTGTTTTGGGGACACTTTACCTCTTTTGGTTTGTTAGCCTCCTAGCTGACCTAACACAGACCTAGTGAGTTAGCTCAAAAATGTAATAGGTTGACCTAATTGACCTAGTATAGCTGACATATCTATAAGTTTTTAGGTAAGATACTACTATATATATGAGGTCATTTACCACCATTTAATAAGAGAGAGTTGAACTAAGTAAATACATGCAAATGAACATCTACTTATTGACCATTATAATTGAAGAATAGAGCTTTAGGGTTCAATAATTTCTTTGGAGCTCTGATCTTGTCTTGTGGAAAAGTCTTTTAGATGCTTAGGTGGGTTGTGTAGTCTAGAGATTATTTATCTTGGTTATCCTTACAAACCACAACAATCTCTTGTGAAGCACCTTGGCAAAGGAAGAGATTGAGGACCAGTAGGTTCATCTTCAAAGGTAAGTATTCCTAACTTCATTTCTCCTTTATAAGAGTAGATATATAATGTAGTATGTATTCTTCTCTTCCATATATTAGGATTCTAGATACATTGGCATGAGTATATGTCTCTTTTTCATGTTTAGTTTAGTTTTAGTTTTTTATTTTGTTCTAACCCAACTTTGTGCCACAATCTTTAGTGCACACTAGATTAGTTTACTTTCATTGTTATTAGAATAGTTTAGTTTCTTGTTTATTAGCATAAGTAAATATCGAAGCATAGGACTCTTTTAGGGTGGTTGTAAAATTATGTTAGACTGTAGGCTTTGGAACCCTTCTTAGCATGATATGTTGTGAAAATTGATACAATTAATTCCCTAATTAGGTCTAGTAGATCCCCATATTGGTCATGCTCCCACTTAACAAGTGTCTACCCAATTAGAAGTGTGGGTGTACTCTATCTTATCTGATCCTAGATTAATTAATTTATATCATGCAATTTTAATTTCATACAAGCACTAGATTATACTTTAATTTACTTTTTATTAGTATATTAAATATGAAAACATAAGGCTTAGTTAGGGTTATTGCATGATTGTGCTAGAATGGAGGCTTTGGAACCCCCTCTAGTATTATTTTTGTGATAACATATCCCCTAATTAGGTCTAAAAGATATACATATTGGTCATGTTACTTATTATCTAATGTATCCCCAATTAGAAGTATAAGTAAGATCTATCTTATTTGAGTTATAGTTGATTAATAGACTTGATGTATTTATGATTGCATACATTCTAGTAAACTTAATGTGAATCTAACCCTTACATATTTTCTTTCATGTTTTTCTAATTTTTCTAATTTTATTTATTATTTTTATATATTTTTGATAGTAGGTCGATAGTGTTGATAGAGTTTCTAAATTATATGCATAGTTTTAACACATAATTGTATCAAAGATGACTCTATTTATTTTGTGTAGGTATTCATTAGATACTGGCTACTAGGTCAAACAGGTTGACACAATACTATTATAGGTTTTTGGAAAACACACTAGGTCAAATAGGTCACTATAGTCATCTTATAAGATTCCAAAAAACACATTAGGTTGACTAGGATGGTATAGTATTCCAAACAACTTCTAAAAAACATACTAGGTTGATCAGGTTGGTATAGTCATCTTCACAGGTCTCAACAAATAGGGAACTATAGAACTAGGTCAATCTAATTGACACAATTGTTAGAATTTGTAAATAAAATTCACTTTACTTCAACATAAATTTCACATTCCTCAACATAATCCAACCCACTACTATTTCATTTTCTCTTTCTCTTTCACTTAAGTTGTTCCTTATAATTCTATTTTGCATAGTTTGCAATCTTTAATATTGTCATCATAAAGTAAACTAAGTCAACCTGGTCAACCTAGTTCTATATTCTATATCTTATCTAAAAGAATAGGTTGACCCTATTGACATAGTTTTCTAAGGACCCTTATCTCAATATTAATAATAACAAATCTATACTATAATTTTTGCATACATTGTCATCTAAATCGACACTGTATTATGTTTCAAAGTTGGAATTAACATTTATATGCTAGTAATTACTTAACACTTTCCTTTTTAATTTTTTTCATGCTTAGAATAGATAGCATAGTCTAATTACATGGTTTTTCAATATATTATTAGTTTTACTATTTTTATCTTTCTTTCACACACTACCAAATCACATAATTTGAAAATACATTTAAATAATTATCTACCCAAGGCCTACCTACTTGGATTTCATCACCAATGAGGAATCCAACTTGATTTTTTGGCCAAGTATAAATAAATGGTTAATGGTATATATTGGATAATCACCTAACACCCTTAATATTAAATTATTTTAAAGTGATGGTATATGCTCCAATACAAATCGAGTACCATTACCAACATAGATCCCTTTTAGCCTAAACATCCTAAAACCATCAATAGATTGATTTTTAGTTCCATAATTTTAGTTAACTTCCCTATCACACTTAAAATAACATTTTATAATAATCTAACAATATTCAAGATGACCACTTAAAATTTAATTTTAGTTGACTACTTACTCTTTCCTCACTGTATGTTATATTGCAAAAATATGCATTAGCTAGTATTGGTGTAAGGTTTTGTGTTGTGTGCCTCAATTGGATCACACTCATTGACCTAATTGATTGTGTTTTTAATTTCATTTATTTATTTAAAGTATATTTCAATTTTTTTCCCTATTTATAAAACACTATCATCTCTATCGACATAGTCTCTTATAGATTGATTTATTTGTCTCCCAAACATACTAAGTTGACTATGCTAACTTAGTATCATTTAAAACTATCTCTTTATCATAGTAAGTTTACTATGTGGACTTAGTATCATTATAAATTGTGTCCTTATCATACTAAGTTGACTATATCAATGTATTATCATTTATAAATATCTCCTTAGCATACTAAGTCAACTATATGGACTTAGTATTATTCATAACTATCTCCTTACCATACCAAGTAAACTATGTTGACTTAGTATCATTCATAAGTATCTCCATAACATACTAAGTTGATTGGGTCAACTTAGTACCTTCTAAGCTGACACTAGACCTCCTTTTGTTCACTTTTATCCCTATTCCTCCTCCAATATTCTTAGTCTCTGATCCGGATTGGCAACATGAAGCCACTTATCAAATTCTTTCTTGATAGTCTCAACCCATTCCAAATTTACATGGGTTGTTCTCTCCTACCTCACCTATTCACCATAGAAGACAACTCTTTATGGTGCATCTTTTTACCACATGGTTATAAATCTTATCAACCTTTATCTATCCCATACTGTATAGTAGATCTTGATAATCCTAGTAGACAAATCCCAAACCATGATAATTATATACCTTATACCACTTTTACATCTTTTAAACCTAGAATTCATAAACTCATCAACCCATCTACATCAAATGTTGTAACTTCACATATGTGTCAACTCTTACAAATAATGTCCATAATCCTCTTGTTACACCCATACCAAATCACCAAGCCTTATTACTTCCGAAATTAACATGGTTGAAACCAATGTTGGTAATCCTCCACCTAAAAATAACCCTCCTTCCACCAACACTACCAATCCTCCTCCTAGAAACACTAATACCCCACCTTCAATTACTAATTCACAAATTGACACAACTCAAATTATTTCTCAAATAATTCAACAAATGAACATCATATAAACAACTAATCATTATCAAATGATTTGCATGCAACAAAATTTATTACACATGACTAGTCAACCACCTCAAGTCATCATGTCTCAACCAAATAAAAAATTTGTCCCTCCTCTTAGAGATGCCAATGGGAAAATCATCCCTCAACCTCCAATGAATTACTAAATGTTTCAACATCTTCAAAATGAACCTTTATCTCCATTTATTACATCCATAGATATTGGAAACATTTCTCCAATTATCACATATGATGGGACTAGGGACCCTACTATCTTCCTTAAGTATTTTGGAAATCTCTATAAGGAATGGGTCCAAACTAACACTTTTCTACCACAAAGCTCTTATATTAAACTTTTATTGGTGATGCACTTGAATGATATAACCAACTTCCTAGACATTCCATCTCACAACTAGAGGATTTAGTCAATGATATAGTGAAAGAATTCAAACATGATGACCTTCCTAAAAATTACCTTAGCTATTTCATCAATGTCAAACAAATTATTAATGAATCTAATCACACTTTCATCAAATGATGAAAGTATCTATCTCAAAAAGTAGACCATAACATGAATAATGATACTCTTTTAAAACTATCTATTACTTTTTTTAAAGTTTCCCTTCAATACAAAGTCAAAATCGTTTCCCCTAAAACTGTAGAAGAAGCCTTAGACCAAGCAAAAAGGTAAGTCTTTATTATGACTCAACTTGAAACTCCTCAAATAATTACTAAATAAATTTTCCAATCATTTTCTCATAACATCGATTCATCCAATCCTTCCCAACCTCAAAATAGATCATCCAATTAAACTAATTTAACCC
The DNA here is from genome assembly GCA_037957365.1 of Torreya grandis. Lineage (NCBI taxonomy): Eukaryota > Viridiplantae > Streptophyta > Pinopsida > Cupressales > Taxaceae > Torreya > Torreya grandis. The sequence goes on along the minus strand of JARHVA010001669.1, from coordinate 2,675,673 downwards.
AACCCACCCTCCCTTGAGTCTAGAACAACTTAAGAATAAATTTCCACCCTATAAACCAATGAGCTTTAATCCTTATAAAACTCCTCCAAAATGGTACAATCCTAATAAATTTTGTTGGTGACATGATACTATATTTCATTATCATGAGTCTTGTCATGATCTTTATTGATTTCATCTTGCTTCCTTGCTTGGTCCACATTTCAATATTGATAATCTCTTAAAAAAATGTTATCAATACTATCTTCAAGCTTCCCAAATTCAATCTCAAGAACCACAATCACATCAACATCAACTACCTAATAAATAACAACAATTATCCCATAACTATACCTCATCTACTAATTTTTTTAAAACCATAATTAATATTTATTCCTACACAAATAAGGAAAGGATAGCTAATATGAACACATTTAAACATATAATTCCATCCATTAAACCTCAACCTCTTAAGTCACATGAACCAATAGAGTACCTAGTTCAAATGCCTACTCCAAAGCATATCATACATGGTCATCTTTTACATCCTTTACCTCTTCATACCTCTCTTACACATCCTATGTCAAATTCAACATCCTTAAAATCTAACAAACCAACACAATTACCTATTTCCATATGCACCTACCAACCCAATGCAAATCATTTTAATAGTTTAATGTTAACTCACTCCACCTCACATGTTGGGTCATCTTACAATTCCCATGTACATGTCCTTTTAGACTTTAGGTCATCTTGCAATGTCCATCCCTACATCCATTTACCCATTTGGGCATCTTAAAATGCCCATTATTATTATACAATGCATAATAACAAAAAAATTTAGCTTTAATAAACCTTTTGAGACACATAGACTTGTATTTCACATACTCATCTTTAATATAGACATTAGCATAGATTTTACTTATTATTTTTTGTCTCATGTTTCTTTATTTTTGTGCATTTAACTTATTTTAGTCACACTTTACTAAACATCATTATTTACATTTACATTCTTTAATTTTTATTACACATTACATTTGGCATTATTTTTAAATTTTGGTCTTTATATATCTCTATTTTTTTTGTATTTTTATGTCATTCTTTGCCTTAGTAGTTTTACGATTATTTTCCCCCATTATTTATAAATCACCTCATCGGTGTTTACCTTTTGAGTTCTAATTTAAGACTATCAATAGGACTTGGAATTCTTCACAAATTACCACATTAAAACATCTTTAAACCACTTTTTTAGATGATTACTACATTCATTAGTGCTTTTGATAGATCTATTATAGGTTAGCATGGCTTCTCTAGTGACATGATTGTCATAAGCATAACACCATCCATTTTCATAACACTATTTTACCTCCTTGTGATCAGCTACAAGTATATTCATCGTTATATCACTTATTACATAGATGGATCTCTCATGATATCCATATTTCACTTATTATCCCAAGATTTGTGTTCATTAATCAAAATGTCCAAAGTCCTTGGTGTTAATAGTTCTTAGGCTTTCTCACTTTCCTAGTGTGTCTCATTATTTCTAAGGATGTTCGCATCATCCATGTGGTGCCTCAAATTCATTATTTACATCATATTTTCTTTATATTCCTTTTTTTGGATATTTATTTTTATCTAATCACATCCTTGATCACATCTACCTTATTATGCCTCTTGGTTTATAGTTTTTGAGTTGTAATGTAAAACCATGGATAGGACTAGGCCTTCCTCACAAACACCCTTCTATAATTTTCTTACCATACCATCTCATTTTCATACTAGTCATGTCATTATGTGGTTGTGTTTTCTTACATTACATCTTAGAAAAAGCACTAAGTTTGATTTTTCATCCTTTAGAGATTTTTATTTTCATTTATCCATCATATTCTTATTTTATTTTTATGGACTTTACTTATCTTACATATTCCATTTAGAATTCTTAAATGTTTCTCCTTATTTATTAATTATCCATGCTTGTCTTTCATCTTGAATTACATTTCATTTTTAATCATTCATGTTTTTCTTCACGTTTTATTTGACATACTTATCTTACATGGGGTTACTTGATACTTACTTCCATATATTTTTTAGATTTATCTTGCATTGACATTATTTTTTGCCATTTATGTTTTCCATGATTTACAATATGACTTATTGTGTTCTAAAATATTTTTTTATTAATTTTCCATCATTTTGTCATTCAATTGCCTTGAATATTATAGTCTTGCTTTAACAATCCTAGTTTGTCAATTTTCCTAAGTCCCTCATATGTTTGTCTCTACTAACATATTTTCTAAACCATAAAATCTTCTAGAATCTTAATGTCATAGAGAATATTTTCCACTACCATATGCCTATATTGATTTTTGTTTTAATTTTTCACTCTTTTTTTCACTAATCTCTATAGGATTACCTAATGTTTTTCATAATGGATGCCTTCACATAAGTCACATCTCTTTTTTTATCTACATCAATAAGATAAGTAAAGGTATGTGTTTTTCAATTATATCCTTTAATTTATCTTATTTTTTCCTTATTTCACTTTACTTAACATCAATGTTATGTGTTGTCATGTTCTATTCCCAAAGCACCATCGTGTATTGCAATTATGTGACATGTGATGAGCTTCAATTAGGTCATATGTATACACATAATATTTCCAACTTTTATTAATTATTGAGACTATTTATCTTGTAAGAACCTATTGATTATCAATCTCTCTAAGTACACACCCTAAGGGGTGCACCAAGAAAGGGGTGGGTAGACCATTGGTGCTTCAAAATATTATTATCCCTTTTATCACTTGTTATTTACACACTTATCTCCTAAAAACACTCCCCTGAGCTTGTTATTATCTCTTATAGACTCCTCCAGTCTTTTACCACCTTTATTTCCAATCTTCCTAACCTAAAACCCCTTTTGATAGTTTACATGACTATGTCAGCTATGTCAACCTTATATTATTATTTACAGGTCTTACTAAGAATTATGTCAGACATGGATAACTTAGTTAATTATCTAATATGTTTGTTTCAATTACAATACTAGGTCTACTAGGTTGAACCTTTCAGTTAAAACTTTCAAAAGGGATTAGGGTTAAATATACCTATATATATAAGATCATTTTACCAATAGTTAGAGAAGAGAAGGGGAAGTAAGATCTATTGTGCATCTACTTATCCACCATTATAATTGAAGATCAAGCTTAGGGTTTCATAATTTATTTGGAGATATGGATCTTGTCTTGTGGAATAGTCTTTTAGATGCATTGATAGGCTATGTAGTCTAGAGTTGATTTACCTTGTCATCCTTACATACCATAATAACCTCTTATGAAGCACCTTAGCCAAGGGAGAGATTGAGGCTCTATAGGTTCATCTTCGAACTTAAGTATTCTTAAATTTATTCCTCCTTTGTAAGATAGATAGATACGCATTTTTACTTCTCTTCCATGTATTAGATATACAAGATGATTTTACCAGTATTTAGAGAAGAGAAGAGGAAGTAAGATCTATTGTGCATATACTTATCCACCATTATAATTAAAGATCAATTTTAGGGTTTCATTTTTCTTTAGATATATGGATCTTGTATTATGGAGAAGCCTTTTAGATGTATTGATAGGATATGTAGTATAGATTTGATTTATCCTTATCATCCTTACATAACACAATAACCTCTTATGAAGAACCTTGGCTAAGGGAGAGATTGAGGCTCTATAGGTTCATCTTCAAAGTTAAGTATTCCTAACTTTATTCCTCCTTTGTAAGAGTAGATAGATATGTATATGTACTTATATTATATGTATTAGGATTACTTATATATTGATGTGAGTATATGTCACTTATATATGTTTATTTTTATTATTTATTACCCTTAATTTGTGCCAAAAGCTTTGGTGAGCACTAGATTAGACTTTACTTTACTTGTTATTAGTCTATTGAATATGAAAACATAAGGATTAGTTAGGTTTATTATGTGATTATTCTTAACTAGAGGATTTGGAACCCTCCTTAGTATTATTATTGTGATAATAGATCCCCTAATTGTGTCTAAAAGATCCAAATATTAGTTATGTTCCTAATTATCTAATGTATCACCAATCAGAAGTGTAAGTAAGATCTACTTTCTCCAAGTTAGGATTGATTTATATACTTGATGCAATTTTGATTAGATATAGTTTAATGTCCCATTCAACTCTACCTATCCTATACCCTGAGTCTTCATGTAGTCATGTCTTGAGAAAAAAATTAGACCAACATGACTAATAATAGGGTTTTTATATATTTCCTTCAAAATGGAGTCACAAGGGAACTTGGTGGTTCCTGAGGGTATGAAATCTATCTAATAGATCCTTTAGATAATCTATATTGGCTTGGTTAATCTACCTACTTCTTCTTCATATACACATAATCCTCTAACTAGGCAACTAGGCATGTTCAATGGTGGACATTAGGTGTGGAGACCTATGTAGGTTTTAATTTTGAAATATTTTCAACCTCTTTATGTCTTATACCCTTCATACCTATGAAAAACATGTATACTTTCTTCAATTATCTATACATATACTTAGAGAAGTTCCATTTAGGCCTGATATATATAACATATAGTCTAAACATGCTAATAAGTGTATAATTCAGGTGTCCATGTGACTTTGGGAGACCATTAAATTTATTTTAGGGCTCAAATACCTTATTTGAAAGGATTTTAGGGTATAATTCCTTCATCATGTATGTATTATGGATTAGGAAGGGTTTTAGTGTCCTACCATCTTAATAATAGATCATAAAGTATAAATCTCAAATCCAAAACTTATTTCCACTTTAAAACACTCAAATATATCTTGGTCTCATGAACCTTATATGGTGATTTTTGAGTGAAAGTTGGTAGCCTTCAATCCTTTGCTAAGCATTCTAGGTGGGTTGAGAGTGTCAAGGATTGTTCATAGAGTTGGGTTATTAAATTCAAATCTTTCTTAAATGGATAGTAGGTTCATATGGGTCCCATATTACATTTAATATCATTTTTCCCCACTCATATTACCATGTGATATATGAGTGTTAGAGTTGGTAGATCAAAATGGCAGATTAGGGTAGTGGAGCTCGAAAGGGGTAATGAGACCAAATTAACCACTTCCCTACCTTCCTCTATCCAAAAAACTATCCTAAAGGATTTTATCATCATCACACACCATTTCATATCCTTAAGTCTATTTGGGGGGCTTGGATATGCCACAAGGAGGAAGTTGGGGTTTCTGGGTGTAAGGATGGTTTTAGGCCTTATAGGCATAAATTGAGTCTCAAGACTCTGAAATACCTATAGGTGAATTAGTGTCTCAAATGTCACCATATCAACCTTTTACATCTATTTTCCACCCTTTTTCACTTGTCTCTAGTTTTTTATACTCCCATATTTTCCCTTTTATCTTGTAGGTTTACCCTAAGCATCATTGCCTAACATGAGTGTTTGAGTTAGTTGTTCCATGAGTGACATTATTCTCATCTTCTTATATAGTGATGATGGATTTGGAAACTCATATGACATGATATCATGGTATAGTAACACCTTTTATACTAGACTTACCTCAACCCTATTTTCTAAATTCATTTATGTAGTCATACACACATGCATGTATGTCATGGATGTTCAACCCAAACCAAGTAGCTCTCAATATTGATCATACCTTTAGGAATACTGACAAGGATTGACTCCATAAAAATGTTGGTGATCTAATCATTTTTTTCACTATCATTCACATCATTTAGACATCCTAACTGGCTAGGTAGACTTGGATGCACCTAGGCCACTATTTATGCTTGAGTCAACTTATTTTGGCTATCTCTTTCAAGTTTACTTGCCTTTCAACCACATAGATTCTATGTTCTATCCCATTTTTTTAAGTTATTATTTGAATAAAAATGACTAATATTTGGGGTGAATTAGTCTTAAATACTTTAAATAATCTTATTTAAGTAATCATAGATAATTTAGACAAACATGTTCATCTTTAGCAAATATAAACACTAATCTATAGGAGCATGAAACACACGAACAAAATATTTATGTGGGATACCCTCAAAGGGAATAAAAGCCACTAAAACACAACTTAGACAAATTTTCATATAAGACCATGAATCAAATTCACTTGAGAACTAACCTAACAAGGAGCACCAACCCCTAAATTTATCAAGCATGAACATGACTTTAGAAAGAACCGACTTGATAGAAAGCTAAAACCCCCTTGTTGATAAATCACCCACTTAATAAACAATCTAGAACTATCCACATTGATCTTGTTTCCCTCTCATAATTGATTATGTTATTATTTTTCTCTATCACACTCAAATCTACCTCTCACACAAACAAAAACTATCCTTTACCTTTTTCATTGAAATAGCCCTTCTATGGCTTGAAACTATCATGAAAGCACTCATGAAACCCTGTAGATGTATATGAATGATTTATATCATTTATTTTATAATTTTCACCACCTATGTAATCTCACACAATCCTTTTCTTCTTCACTCCACATCTACTCTCTCTTCTTACTTTATTACATGTAAAAATGCTTAGTATATATATAAGACTTTTCTTGTTCATATACTTCTTAGTTGGCCAAACACTCTTATCCTATTATTTAAATAATTTAATGGATATTATAAAACTTTATATACATGGATAAAATGTGTTATGATTCCCTTTAGGTCTGACCATTCTCAAATAGACCTTATCACTTCTTTAGGTCTCATGGAGACCTAATCCTATTAGACCTAATTAGCACATCTTACAATTTGATCTTTTTGGAGAAAATTAAAAAAAATTACATTATAGAGACCAATAATATACCATATAAAAATACCTATTATAATTTCATCTAGGCTCCAAAAACATATTCTATATCAAAACACTACTTAGAACACATCATAAGAATAATTCATATTAGCCCTGTGTATACCCAAAAAGTATGTCTAAAATAATTGAAGCATAAGCACAAATTTTTTTTAAAAACATGGAAAAAAAACATACACATATAATTATTATTTCCTCATGCTCATCACCATGTGAAATATACATCACAACTCAAGGCAAAAGAGTTCAATCCCATCTCTGCAAGTAGCATACTCAGAACTACCAATTGATCTCAAAACATAATCATGGAACCTTGAAATTTTGACACCTATAGGAACACTATTTAGGTATTAAAATTAATGATTATGATCTTAAATAATACTTATAGATACTTACATAAAAATTAACACAATAACAAATGAGAAATATTAGTCTTACAAACCAATCTATTGACCTCCTTTCTTATAAACCTTACTCAATCAGATAAGCCATTTTGGCTTCAATGTTATAATATCTTATACTAACATAAAAGATTAAAAAAATAATAATAATACATTAATTTATTAAAAATAAAAATATATGAATTTTATTCTTTATCTAATGGCATAGGGCCTCTATTCTCCCATTTACTTAGATTTGTCAATTTGCCTTTAAACACAGTCATGGTAAAAATGAATTTCAACTCTTGTGTAGATACTTTAAGAGAATATTGATGCATTAAAATGATCCTATGATATTATTATATAACTCTCATAGATAAATATACCATGGTTAAGTGAAAATATTGGTCTTGCAGATCAATCTCATAATCTTACACCTTCATAGTCTCATCTACACTAGACAAGGTCAATTTATGAGAAACATTTTAAAAAATTTCATTGACCTAAAAAACATATAACCAAAATGAAAATTTATTCTATGTATTTAAAAAAAAAACCATGTATTTTTATCCATATCTAATCCATGATAACACATCCTTAATCTCATTCTCACTTTTTCCTAGTTTTTCTCATTATCTACACACTAGGCCTTTTAGTGATAGGTCAACTTTCAAGACCATTTTAACACTAATAAAATATTTAACTTACCAAAAAACCACCATGGTAATCTAAAACAATTAAAAATAATCAAACTCTATCCATTAATAAGCTTTGACTCAACCAACCCTGATAGCTATGACAAATTTCCAAGAAATAAGGCTTTTCCTATCAAGTTCATTTACTCACATGACAAACTAATGCCACCTAAAGGTAATTTGGAGAGTATAATACATTATTAAATCATAAAATTATTTAATATAGTCCATTATGATCTATTTAAATCAAAATATTTCATATTAGGGCATTATGAGGGTTTTAGGAGGGTTTAAACCACCTTACAGTCTTAATGATAAATCATAAAGCATAGACCCTTAATACAAACACAAATAGTTAGAAATTTTAGATATGAATATTAAAAATATACCATGAATGTATTAATTTCTCATGAATAGGTTACACATTCCAATGAGTACATGAAATTTATTCTTGGGTTGAGAATCCTTGATTTTGTGCAGACAGGAAACCTCAAAACCACATTCCATGCCTTTTCTTGCATACTTTAACCTCAAACTTGGTCAACATACTTGAAACAACATGAAGTAATTTTTTTAATGATTATTTTCCATTATTTCCTTGTAAATTGAACCTTGTACCCCATTTTGTCACCTTCTCTCTTTAATTTCTTGAACCTTGACCTGTAAGACACATTAAGCCTTAAAGTTGACCTATTAGCCATTATCTATGAATTATTCACCTAACTCACATTATAAAGAAATAATTATCATGATATAACACAAATTTTTATCCTTAATAGGTATTTTAAACATCTCATGGTACCTCATTGAGCCATGTATAGACTAGAACTATTTTATTTACAAGTTAGGTCCGTAGTTCTTACCTTTGTAGGCTTACCTTGAAACTCTCCTAAGTGATTAAATTATTAATATATATGATCAAGAGTCATAAATCATACTATTATTCATCTATTAATTAATATCACTAAGACTCCATGCTCATTCATGCAAAAGACTAGGCATTTTATGCACAACCCTTCTTAAGTCTCCTGCCAAATCCAAAGACTTGACAACTTCAAAAGTGGTCTTGAAACATTATTTGATACTTACACACATTTTTTTAATTACTTTCATGCTCCTTAGCTATTATCATAAATTTTTACACACCTATTAATTCTCATGATGCACATTCACATGATATGATTATGTTTTTTATGACTAGGCTTGTTAAGAAACTCATACTCATGGATTGATACATAAACATGCTTACCTTGTATTAAACCTTGACATCAACCTCCAAAGAATCATTAGATTTCATTAAAATTCTCTCTTACTAGAGAGATAGTATATTTCCTTCAAATTATCTCTTGTCACATACCACTTTACCATGCATCTTTACCATACGCACCTTGACATTAGTGACATCCAACTTGACCTTAACATTAATGACAATACTTCTAAAAAAACTTCCCTTTTATCATTGATGGTGAAACATTATTCAGTCTACTTTATTTAATCTCCCCAAGTGGTCAAACTCCCTTCTTGGAATCTCTCCCCCTTTGACATTAATGTTAAATGGTCCTACATAACTATCATTTGGAGTCACACCTACATAGACTCCCATAGCCAAACCTTCTTGTTGAATATCTCCCCTTCAAACCAAGCATCCGTCATGATTTTATTTCCTAAATAGTGTCTCTATGAAGGATAATGGAGTCACCACTTTTTATAGGGAACTAAAAATTTACAAGTTTAGGATATTCCTAGATCTCCATGCTTTCATCTAACTGAATATCCTTCAATACCCTTTTAGCCTTGATTTGCATTATAGGTTTGATTTCTTCATCTTCCATTTGATCATCAATGTGGGTTGACAACATACATTTCTAATTTTTTTTTCAAATTTAAAGCATTCTATATCACAATTAGTCCATATGAGCTTGTAGATTGATCATGAATCATCTTCATTATCTTTGGTTTCCAAACATTCATTTGTCTTTTTTAGCATTTTAGAGGTTTTAGAACTCTTATTTTAACTTAATGACCTTCTAAAATTGTTATGACAAAACCTTGATATGTGTCCTACATCATGAAAACTATATCAAACCACCTTATACATACCTTTTAACTGATGTGAGCTACGACTCCTTCCATAGTCCCATGAGTAGTCATTCTTGGAGTGTCTTCCACATTTTCTTATTCTATAACCAAACTTATTACATAGAAAATAATAACCATTGAATGAATCAACATACCTTATATCATTAGGATATTTGATAGGTATTTTCATGTTGATCTTATTATCTTCAAAAATCTTCTCCTTGACTTGAGGTACCTCCTTTTGGTCTTCTTTGAAACTAAGACTTGTTTTGTCATTTTCAAATTTTTGATAACTCAAGATATCATCTAATTCCTCAATTCTCCTTTCAAACTTCATAAATCTTATCACCTTATTGGATTCTTGATTCAACTCAAATTTAAAGGATTTAACTTTAGTTTCATACCTGATACACTCTTCCTCTTTAGCTTTTAGACTTGCATTGACTACCTCCATCTATGTCTCAACTTGATTGATAATCTCATCATACTCTTTGGAAGTGTTACTCATCTTTTCCTCAAATATTTAATGTTATCCTCATAGTCCTTAACTAGTACTCTTAGTTTGTGATTATTTTTCCTTTGTAACTTCAATTCCTCTAGTGCACTTACCAATTCTACCTAAATATCTACTTAAACTTCTTCTTCATCTGATTCCTCATCAACCATAATGCCTTTCCCATTTGAACAACCATCATTGTCTAATTTTATGGCCATAAACAAGGATTCTATGTTGTTATGTGTAGGTTCATGACTACCGTCATCTCTATCAGATTCAATTGAGTCACTTACATCAAAAGGATTATCTTCCTTAATGTATAATATTTTCTTGTTCTTAAAATTTCCTTTTCTACCTTCATACTTCCTAAACTCCTTATTGTTATCAGGTGTATTAGTCTTTTTATCATCTCCATGATGGTCATCATATTCTTCATTATGCTCATATTTATCTTTGTTAAGACACTTAGATGTAAAGTGATGAATATTACCACATTTGAAAAAGTTGAAGGGAAACTTACCTTTGTACATACTAGATCCAAACCTCAACTTCCTTTCAAACATGGCTACTAGTTGATCATCATCAATATCTAAGAATTCCTCATCCTTGACCTTCTTATATTTTGAATTATTTTTGTCTTTGAAAGTTACTTATTTCTTAGGAGTTCTTCCCTCATTAGTTCTCATCTCATAGGTAGTCAATATGCCATGAAGCTAATCCATCTCTAGCTTTTCCAAATCTTGCATCTCTTCTACTACAGATACCTTAGAGTCAAACTTATGAGTTAGTGATATCATCACCTTTTAAATAATAGTGTATTATTTTATTTCTTCTCCCAATCCTCTAATGATATTAATAACTTCATCAACCTTCAATAGGTAGGATGTAATGGTTTCATCTTCATTAATTTTTAGGATTTCAAGTTAACTTCAGTGGGTCTACAATTTAGCCATCTTTACCTTAGTGTCTCCTTCATATAAGGTCTTTAATTTGTCCCATATCTCTTTAGTTGTATCTCAATGAATTATGTTTACTATATCTACTTTTTATAGACTACAAATATTGACATTTATTACCTAGAATTATTTTCACTAGCCTTCTTACCTATTGCATCTATTGGAGGAATAGGAAAAGCTATATAGCCATCCATAACTAACTTCAAAATATCATGTTATTGTGACATCAAAAATATACTCATTATAATACTCCAAAAGGCATAGTTATATCCATTGAATAATGGATTCTTACTTGTAGAGAAACCACCTTGAGCTTATTGATTGTCCATCCCTACTTTTAGGATCTCCTTTAGGTTTTTAGACCTGGTTCAAAATATCAAGCTTTGATAATAGATGTTGGAATAAAAATGAATGAGAGGGGGATCTAAATCAGTCTTTAATACTTTAAAAAATATTACATAAGCAATAATTTATCATTTAGATAAGCATGCTCATCTTTAGCAAGAATAAGCACCAATATACAAGAGTATGAAACATATGAAATCAGTAAGTATTTGGGAAACCCTCAAAGGGAATAAATTACATTTAAACATAGACTAGGAAACTTGTATTATAATACCATGAATCAAATTTAATTGAGAACCAACCCAATAAGGAGTATCAACCCTTAAATTTATCAAGCACCAACTTCACTTTAGCAAAAACTAACTTGCTAGGAGGGTAAAACCCCCTTATTGATAAAACATATAATTAATCAACACTCTATTACTATCCACCTTTATATTTTTTCCCTCTCAAAATATATGGTGTTCTTATTTTGCTCTATCACACTCAAATCTTCCTCTCACACAGGCAAAAACTATCCTTTACCTTCTTCACTCAATTAACCCTTATATGGCTTGAGACTGTCATAAAAGAACTCATGAAACCCTATATATGTCTAATAATAATTTTTATACTTTATTTTATAATATTCACCATCTATGTAATCTCACACAATCCTCATATTATTCACTTCACATCTACTATCTATGCTTACTTTATTAGGCTTAAAAATGCTTAGTATATATACAAGACTTTTCTTGTTCATATCTTTATTAGTAAGCTAATAAATATTATCCTATTAGGTTAATAATTTAATGGATATTATAAAACCTTATATACATGGATAAAACATTCTATGAGTCCCTTTAGGTCTGACCATTCTCAGATAGGCCTTATCTTTTCTTTAGGTCTCTTAGAGACCTGATCTTATTAGACCTAATTAACACTCATTACCCTTTTATATTCTTGGAGAAAAAATAATATTCCATATAAAAATACCTATTATAACTTCATATAGGCTCTAAAAACATATTTTAGCTCAAACCACTACTTGGAGCACATCATAAGAACTATTCATATTAGCCCTATGTATACCCAAAAAGTCTATCTAAAATAATTGAAGCATAAAAACAAAATTTCAAAATAACCATGGAAAAAAAATATAAATAAATAATGATCATGTCCTTATTATCATTTCAGTTTTAATTATACATCATAACTCAAGGCAAGAGTGCTCAACCCCTTCTCTATAAGTAGCTTACTCATAACTGCCAAGTGATCTCAAAACATATTCATGGAACCTTAAAATTTTGACACCTATAGGAAAAATATTGAGGTATTAAAATGAATTATTATGATATTAAATCATAATAATATAAAATTCCATCAAAATTCTCACAAGCATAAATGAAAACTATTGGTCTTACAGACTAATATATTGACCTCCTTTCTTACAAACCTTACTTAGTCAGATGAGCCATTTTGGCTTCAATGTTACAATATATTATAATAACTTACAAGATTATTAAAAGTATTAATAATACATTCATGTATTATAAAATAAAATTTTATTCATTAGATACTTTATCTAAGGGCATAGGTCCTTCAAATCATCAATCACATTTGCTTACTCAAATTTATCAATTTGCCTTATAATACAGTCATGGTGAAAATGAATTTCAGCTCTTGTGTAGATACTTTAAAAGACTCATGATTAATTTGTATGATAATATGTGATTATTAGGTAATTATTATAGATAAATATACCATTTTCAAGTGATACAGTATTGGTTTTTAATACCAATCTCACAATCTTACACCTTCATAGTCTCATTTACACTAGACAAGGTTAACTTCTAAGTAATATTTTCAACATTTTCATTGACCTAAAAAAATATAACAAAAATTAACATGTATTATAGGTATTTAAAAATAACCCCATGTATTTGGATCCATCCCTTATCCATGACAACACATCCCTAATCTTGTTCTCACTTTTTCCTACTTTTTCTCACTATCTACATCACTAAGACTTTTAATGATAGGTCAAATTTCATAACCGGTTAAACACTCCTTATGTATAAAATTTGATCATAAAAACACATTTTAATATAAAACAAGTCACAATATTCAACCTCCATCCATTTATCAACATTGACTTGGTCAACCCTATCAACTACAATAAATTTTTGAGAAACAAGGCTTTTCCTATAGGGTCCATTTACTGACGTGATAAACTAATGCCACATGGAGGAAATTGGGAGAGTAAAATAGATTATATGAACATAAAATTATTTCATAAAATTTATTTATATCCATTTCCATCAAGATATATCATTTTTTGTCACTATGAAAGTTTTAGGAGGGTTTAAACCACCTTACAGTCTTAACGATCATTCATAAAGATTAGGCCCTTAATATAGAAAAAAATGCTTGGAAATTTGAGGTATGACCATTAAAAATATACCATGAATGTACTAATGTTTTCCTATATAGGTTATATATGCCAACGAGTACATGAAATTTATTCTTGAGTTGAAAATCCTTTATTCTATGCATACAAGAAACCTCAAAAACACATTTAATGCCTTTTATTGCATAATTTAACCTCAAACTTGGTAAACATACCTAAAAAAACAATAAATACATTTATTAATGAATATTTTTCCATTATTTCCTTGTAAATTGAACCTCATACCCCATTTAGTCACCTTATCTCTCTTTGCTTGCTTGAACCTTAACTTGTAAGACATATTAGGCCTTGAATTTGACTTATTATCCATTTTACATGCCTTATTCAGATAAATAACATTATAAAACAACAATTTTCATGATATATAACTAATTTTCATCCTTAATAGGTCTTGAAAACATCTAATGATACCTAATTGAGTCAAGTAGAGACTAGAACTAGTTTATTTGCATGTTAGGTCTCTAGGAGTTACCTTTATAGGCTCTCCTTGAAACTCTCTTGAGTGATTCAATTATTTATATATATTCTCAATCACCCTATTATGACTTTGTGCATTAATTTCACTAAGCCACCATGTTCCTTCATGCACAAGACTAAGCATCATATGCACAAACCTTCTCAAGTCTCTTACTAAGTCCAAAGACTTGACAACTTGATAACTAGTCTTAAAACATTCTTTGATGATTATACACATTGATTAAATTACTTTCATGATCCTTAGATATTATAATACATATGTACACATATATTCATTCTCATCATGCACATGTTCATGATATGATTATGCTTATTATAACTAGGCTTCTCAATAACCTCATACTCAAGCACTAATACATGAACACTCTTACCTTTTACTAAACCTTGAGATCAAATATAGAATAATAATCAAGTTGCCTTAAAATTCTCTATCAAAAAGAGACAATAGATTTCCTTCAAATTATCTCTTGTCACATACCACTTTACCATGCATCTTTACTATATGCACTAACATCAATGACATACAACTTGACCTTGATTAATGACAACACTTCTTAACAATTATCTCCTATTTCATGTGAATATAGCATCTTATATTAAATTTTGGAGGTAGGCTACCTATAATTAGTGGTTTAGGTGTTTAACTACCAAGTGATTTATCACCCAGGCTCATAAATAAGAAGAGGGATTCTATTCTTTGTTGGTAACCCAATTAACCTTCCACGAATCCACAATCACCCTCTTGAGTTATTCATAATAAATAGCATATGGCCCTTATTTTCATCCTTGAGGTTTATTTGTATATGATTGTTTTGGAAAACCCTTTAACATTAGGGCCTAAGTTGATCTCTTGAACTTGGTCATAGTTTATCAACTATATCCACACTTGAATAGACCCTTTTATCATAGTTCCATTGACCCTTAATAGTATTATAAATAATTTCACCTTATTTTCATGCCTTAATCTTGGGATGAAGGGCTTAAACCTATATGTGATAGTCATAGGGTCCTATGGATTTGTAAGCTTAGAAATTAGAGCCTATTATGGGGTAAAATAGCTTGATGAGGCCATTACACAATAGATGTTCTTTGAGAGGTTCTATATGGACTATTGACTCTTTTTTAAAATCATGGATGGGGACCCTAGACACCCGTATTCATATAATCAACAAGACAAAACATTTATTTCTCTTTAATCTCATATATGAATGGAGAAACTAAAACCTAGGATTTCATAAATACCTTAAATTCTACTAATGAACCTTAAACTTTGCTAAATAGGCCAATAAAGAATTGGAAGGCTAGTTTATGATTTCTTAGCCTTAATACCCATAAGGAGGCCAATTACTTTTAAAATATGGACTCTCCCACATGAATATAACACCTCTGTATTCTCCATAATGTTCTAGTGATATTCATTATCCATCACCATGAAACACTTAGTTTACATTTGCATTGAAGGTCAATGCCATAGGTAGTCCCATTTGAAGGTAGTGTCTTGAAGGAGTTGAATGTTCATTTGATCACTCCAATATGTTATGAAGGTAAGATGGCATGAATGATTCCAAGAAACCATCATTCAACCTAAAACCACTACTCATTTCTAGATATATACATTGAAGATCCTTTACCATCAAGAAAATAATGCCTATATTTTGTAACTTATGACAACCTAGAGGTTTCTTGCTCCCATAGACTCACATATTCCCAATAGGGGTCTAAGGTGAAATGGAAGGACATAAAAGGATTATATATTATGCATACAATCATCATTTTCTTAAAAAATGCCAAAAATACACTACAACCATTTTAATATTGACCCTATGTGGATGTAAAAGAATAATTTGACTACCTTAGGCTCTTAACCATTGTTCATAATTCATAATTATGCAAACCAATGTTAGGGATCAAATGTCTATTAGACCCCATTCCTCTATCCATGAGCTTAGATCACCATTTTCTCTCTCATATTCTTACTAAACAAGAAATAGAGATGCTATCCAAGGCTACTAGAAGGATGATGGAAAGGATGGGTTGGTTTTTGAATCTTTTTGACTTGAATATAATGTATTCTTTCATCTAATGTTTATATTGAGTTCCCTCTATAGATCCCTAACCTTTTTGACCATGTCATTACTATACAAATATATGATCACTTGAAAACTCCTATAAAACACTACTTTCTTACATTTTCTCAAATTTTCAGATCTTGTAATGTCATTGGTGGGTAGGAAGAGGGAAATGAGGGATTAAAATGCATTAAAAATAGGAAGTATATGTGGATGGAGAGTGAAAACCCATTCTTTCCTACGTCTAAACCCATTTATTAGATAATAAATCATTTGAATTATAAAATGACACCCTTTTACATATGAAAAAATTCCATCATGGTATTATGGTGATAATAGAGACCCTTAAAGGCATAATTTTGGGCTTCCTGGTGTTTTGGGGGGGCAAAATAACATTATTCTCATGATTAAATGCCCCTTTTAAAGGCAATGTACATGACCTCAAGTGAAAATTCAAATAGAGGTTACCTTAATATCTACTATAAAACCTTAAAACATGCTAAGGCTCAAGGTAAGGTCACCACATTTTCTTTATACCAGCTCTCATCCCTTGAATTTCCCATATCTTGGAGATTCTCAACATGTTTAGATGTGTTCATAATAGGCCATGAGCTACAACCTTTGGTTCATCTTCAATGTGAGTACTTTTAGACTACTAGGACCACTTCAAGAATTTTTCGGAACCCTTATACATAGATAACACAATGAGAACACTTGACATTATTGGGAATTGTTCCTATTGTTGAGGTTTGGCATTGATATTATCATTGATGTCAAAGGTTCTTAAGAAATATGTTCATGATATCATTGAAGGATGTTCTTGTTTGATAGTATAATTGATAGGTATGACATTATTTGTGGATAATTTAATGTATGTGGCCAAGGTGTAGAATCATCAAATAATGTTTCAAGATTAGTCGTCAAGCTTCAAATACTTGAGAAGCCTAATCATGACACTAGTCATAGCTTTTAAAGTCCTAGTGAGAAGGTTTGATCATGTTGTCCTGGTGAGATGGATACATAAAGGCATAAGATATTTTATAATGTTGAGTGAGAATGCATATGAGGCATTATATTACTCAAGATATTTTTAAGGTGTGCATACAGGGTAAGACCTTAAGTCCAAGTTTGTAACTAGACTAGTTATAGACCTTACCTAACCTTATGAGGTGTCATGAAGTGTTTTCAATGCATATGAAGGATGTTTTTAATTGTTTAAGCATGTGAGATGTTGTGTAATCATGTAAGTTATGTGGAGAGCACATTAAAAGAGGCATGAATTTTAGTTTCAAGTCTTAAAGTGATTTACAGGTCAAGGTCTAGAGAGCAAAGAGAGAGAGAGTGGCCTAATGAGGGGTCATGATCATATTTTAAGATGTTTGAGCTCATATGAGCATGGATATAGGTATGATATGTTTTTTCAAGCATGTTCACAAGGTTTGAGGTCATGGTTTGCAAGATAAGGCATGAAAAATGGTTTTGAGGTCTCTGGTGTACACATAATTAAGGTTTTTTAATCGGAGAAGGAATTTTAGGTGTTAATTGGCACATATAACCTCTGCATGGGAACCTAATCTATTCATGGTATATGGGGAAGGATATTATCTCAAAATTAGAGGCATTAGTTTTTTTTATTAAAGGGATATGATTTATGAATTATCATTAAGACCAAAATATGGTTTAAACCCTCAAAAAACCCTAATAGTGACTATTGGCCAAAATTGGCTTACATATGAAACTTTTTCCTAGATGGATCAAGTCACTCTCTTAGACCATTTAATAACCTTCTACCCCCATGCCTAGTCCTTTTCTAGTCCTAATTTGATGATTTAATGCAATATATTGTAAGGTCATAGGGTGCTGTGAGAAGTTGAGTAGAATTATTTTTAAGTGGGTGATCTAATTTTGAGAGGATAATAAAAATCCCATTACCCTATCACATATCACTTGTAATCTTTTGAAACACTTTAAGCAAATTTGAAGGTGAAATTAGAGATTTTGAGGAAAAGGCCTAGAAAGAGGTCTGGAACTACAAGTGAAGGATCTAGTAGGTTTTTAGGGTGTTTGAGCATTCAAGGGCATGAAGGAGTTTTTAAAAAACTCTTAGAGATTATAATGAGTCAAAAATGAGTTCTAGAGAAACTATTATGTTAAAAGACCCCCAAAAGTGCATTAGATGACTTAAAGGTCCTTAAAATAGAAATTTAAAGTGAAAAAGTAACTTTTTAGGAATTCAAATTACTTTTGACTTCCTCCCACATCATTATGGTGTGTTTTACCCTTTTGGACATGTTTACAGTCATTTGGACTAGAAGAGAGAAGTTTGGGAGCAAAAGGATTTATTTTGGAGCCTTTTAAAGCTTTGGTAGAATAGGTTTATAAAGGATTTGATTTATGTATGTGTGTATCTATCATATTAAATAATTCATGGTGTCCCTAATATCCTTTTATATTCCCTTGAAATTATATTTCATCATAAGAACCATCAGAGGTAAGGAAGACCTATTAGCTATAAACTAGGTATGAAATAGGTCTTTTGGAATTAATGGAGGTCCAAGAATTTCATAATGTTTCCATAAGGAATTAAATGTCATTTACAGCCTAAAAATTATTTCCCAAGTGTTTAATTTCATATTCAATCTTTTGGTTCTTCTTTCTAAGGAAAAACCATTTTAGACAGTTTTATACAGCTCTAGGAGAGCCTTAGGTTTTCACTCAGTAAGGTCAAGATAGAGAGATGGGATCTAATATTTTGAGAAGTGATAGGGACCATAATATCATTTAAATTTGTGTAATTTTTTTATTATTCACCCCCCCATATTTATGAATAATCTCTAATAATTTAGGGGTGTCTAGATGGCCTACTCATCCATATAGGGTCCATGTTTTCCCTTCCTTTTTCACTTTAGAATTAAATGAGAAAAAATGGTTTTATAAAAGTGATTTATGGGTAAATTATGACCTATTATAATTTTATTAATAATATAATTCCTTATATGAAGGTACTTATTGCATAAAACCTATTTTCCTTATTATCCTTATAAAATGGCCATTTGATCAGTTTCTGAGAAAAATCTGGGTTAGAGAGCTAATGTACCTCTTCCTAATTAGTACACATAAAATTAATAAAGTGATATTTTATCATAAATAATTATTATTTCATCAAATCCTTTATGGGTAAAATAATGATGACTAGTAAATCCCTATCAATCTCCATCTATAGCCGTGGTTTAACAAGAAAATAAAGAACTTACTCCCTTTGGGGGTTTTGGCCTAAATGTATCTTCTTAATAAGTGAAACCATTTTTAAAACCAATAAAGGAATTGGTTTTCACCTATATGAAAATGATATAGTTCAAATTTTTTGACCTTATTAAAGTCTAAGATTAGTCATAATTATATTTGATGTTTAAAGGTAACCTATAACCCACTATGAAAGAATGTACCTAGAGGTATACTTTGGCAAAGTATACCTACAACTATAATTGAGTAAAATAATTTATACATTCTTGTCAATAATTTTTAAATATATTTATCAAGGTTATTTCATGTTTAAGATAATTCTATAATGGGATCAAATTGATAAGAACTCATCAAGGCCATATTGAGAAGGATTTAAACACATAAAGTATAGTAATATACCATAAATGCACACTCTCATGAGAATACCATATTTTAATGGAGATTTTTAAACTTGTTTCATATGTTGTTAAATTTTTTTTAGGATTAATTCAACATATTGAGAGAATCCAAGACTGACCACAATGCCATATTCCATGCATATAGCTCATGTCCACAATAATTACCTACATATAAAATTGCACCTATAGGTGGCCCTTCAGAGATTTGAAAATATTTTTCAAAGGTGTGTGAACATGCTTTGGGAACCTCCTTGAGGTTTTTTTTATGTTTAAGGTACTTTGGAAATAATTTTTGGGACTTTGAACTAATAAGCAAACTTGAGAAGTCACCTCAAGTGAAGGGAATATGTTTAGGGACAAGTTCCCTAAAATCTCCAAATTAAAGCCCTCATAACTTTTGTTGATACCATATGATGAAAAAAAATGACACTTGGATAAACTTATAAGCACCCATGTTATAACATCCACATGGGGGTATACACTTGTAAAAGGGAATGGGTGTGTGATTATAGAAACATGGTGTTTGGAGGCCTCCATTCTTGACATTCTTACACTGAAAAGTGGTAGTGTTCTCTACTTACTTTGAACTCCAAATTACCTTATAGCCCTTAGAAATAAAGGAGTATATACCCATGTCTATTGATATTATTCTATGAGAAATACAACAACATAAATCCAATTACATTAATATAGGTTGAAATATAGGGTTTGACCTAGACTATTACCTAAATAACCCTTATTTTTCCATTAGTAGGGAAGCTACAGTCATCTGTAGTTGACAGTGAGATAAAACATGGTGGTTGGTGAGGACACCCTATCATGGAAATCATGTGAATAGGCCTTAGTGATTTTAGGATGGTAAGAGAGAGACTTTAATAAGGTGTTGGAGTAGTAACACAAGTTCTAAAAACTTAGCCTAATGCATACCTACAACCATCTTTTGGCTTAAATAAGTGTATCAATTAGAAGGGTGATATGTGAATAAAAAAGATAAATAGAGTATATAGGTAAAATATAGATAAGTTATAGAGGTAGGTGTGTAAATTTATTTCTATATTCAAGTTTGATAAGATCAAGGTATACTTCTACCACACAGTTAAAGTTTTGAATAAGCCTAAAGCATAAAAAAATGGTGACCTATAGCCAAGTAGGTGAATCATGTTAAGGGTGACTTTAAGGGAGTTTTTAATGATGTATACCTTAAAATATGTTGTTTTCTAATGTTTTGAAAACATAAAATTCAAATAATAAATATAATACCCTTGGTTTGAATATTTAGAACCTATAGGCCCTATTTTCTGAGTCGGTAAGGTTGTTTCATGATTGTGTTCATTTTTCATTACAAGAATCCATAAATATGATGAGTTATTAGCTTCCATAATGCTTTGGTGAGTTTAATTTTAGAATTTTTAAGTTTTTTTATTATCTGTATTTTCTTGGTATATTGTTTTTTTTATGACAAATAAGGAGATATACTTATGGAACCATTGTTTCATGCACAGTCAAATAGAAATAAAGTTAGAAAAGTTGAATAATGGATTGTTAAGGGTTTTAAAAATATTTTAGGAGTTTTTGGAGTAAATATATAACTTTATAACCTTTTTAAATATTTATAAAGTCATTAAATTTTTCACAGTCCATTTTATATTGCTCTTGGTCCTGAACAGGGGTGTAAAAGCCCTAAACTAGGATTTTGACTATATAGTGAGTTCCAACCAATAAAACCTTGTGAAAATTGGTCATACGGTAGGTTTTTATTTATAAAAAGGTATTTTGGTGTTTTTTACCCTATTATATACATGTATAAACTAAAGGAGAGGACTGTGTGTTATGGGGTTCAAACAAGACCTAATAAGGCCTAATGGAGATGAAAAAGGGAGATAGAAAGGTGTCCGAAGGTGGAGTTGGGTTTTGAAACCTGGTAGGAAGAAAGAAAATAATAGAGGGTTATTTAAAGCTAGATTGGTTTCTCTTAGTGAACCTATATTTGTCCATACAAGAATAATGTGACCAAAAAGGGCTAGTAGGAGCCTAGGCAAGTCAATATACTAAGAATGGTGTATAGTGTGAGATAGTGGTTTAAAGGGTTTATACATTGATTTGGGAATTCAATGAAACTATATAATAATGTTTAAGGTCCATTTAGATAATAAAATGACCACTTGGAGTATAAAAGGCTCAAGAAACCTTTTTCAAGGGATTTCACTATGACAAAGTACAAGTGAGAGGTTTTATGGTTTTCCTTTGCTTTATATGACCTTGGGGGAGACTCAAGGAACCTAGACTCAGTTGAAAATTCATTACCTTGAATCACTTACTTGTAAACCTATCAAAACACATGCCCATAGCTATGGAAACATAGTCATAGGTTTCATGGCAATTAGTATGTAAACAAAGTGTTTAAGATGGTTTATGATTCAAATATATACTCATGAGAGTAATGAGGTTTAGTCTCATCAACATAAAGGATATTCTAACAATGAAATCATAACTATGTAGTCATGCACCAAATCATGCACCTAAATCTATAAGGGCATATAAGAATTCTAGTACATAGTCACATTCTAAACATGAAAAAGTTATGGAACTTCATGATGGTGTGAAGTGCCCATAGCAGAAGATGAACCTTATTAAAGTCAAAACATGCTAAAAGGAATCTCAAAGACCAATCTTAGTCATTTTCACCCTGTTTAGTGACATAAAAAAAATAAAAAAACATAATCCTTTCAAGCTATCATATGCAAGAAGAGTCCTTAATGAAGTTTTATATTTGATGCAAGGAGCTTCCAAGAAATATATCATGATGTTGTTTCAAAGGGAGAGATTGAGATATATTTAAAATTTTACCATAATTAAAGGCACTAAGGAGTAACAGGCCTATATCCATCCACAAAAGTGTTTAAGCACAAGATCTAGAGAGAAACTTCTTATTCCAATAATATGCTTTAGTAGAGGACAAAGGGACTCAAATATTAAATGTCATACACCATGAACATATTACCTACAATCTAAAAAGGGAAACTACAGGATTTTCTATAATTTGGCTAATTAATGGATGCTAATGGTCTACAAGGAAGGTTTCATGTTCAATATAGTGGTTTGAAGTAACCACAAAGAGAAATATCATATTAATATCATCAAAACATATATTTTGTGGACCTTAAAAGACATGTTTTATATATTGAAGGAACTATAGTCAAATGGTTAAAGGGTGGTTGAAGTATTCATCAAGGGTTTTGAGCCTATAAAGAGGCTAAAATTATACATTAAGGGTGAGGTATTTGATGATAGTATTAAAAACCAATAAGGGAATTGGTTTTCCACCTAATGGAGACCAACAAAAAGATTCAAAAAATGACCTATAGTCAAGAAAGATAATAAGGTTTAAATGTGATTCATGGAGGTTACATGAGCATTCAAGGTTTGTAGTATTAAGGATTATTTGAGAAAGGTTAAAAAAAACCTAATACATAGTCATATACCTTAAAATGATTTCAATTAAATCCATGAAAGTTATAATTTATCTCAAATATTCATGTATAATAAATATTAACTCAATGACCTTATCCAAATCAAGTGAGATATATGATTGAATTAAGCAAGATCAAGTTTCCATGAGAATTGTTGACCAAATTTTACTTCAAGGTCAAATTTAGATCCCTATAGGTAAAAAAAATGGTATTTTATATGTTTATGGGTCTAATATTTTGTAATAGGGTATTTTATAGGTCTTTTGATGTCATTTATTGCTATATTAGCCTTGGTCTTAGTCATTTTAATCTATATGTCACTTTGAGTCATTTATAAGGCTTTTAGGGGTCATAAATGCAAGTAGCATGGTTTTCAAGGTGTCCAACTATCCTAATTTAATTAAAAATGTAAAATAAGTTGGACTTATTGCCAAAATGTCAGTCCCATCTAAATCTTGTAGGTTATCTAACTAAAATTCAAGAAACCAACTGATAAAAAGGGAGTTTGGCCTTTGTACGACCCATAAGGGAAGGTGAATAATGGGAGAAGGTAATCGAACATATATTCATAATATTAAGGTTTATTTTCATGATTTTTTTTTTAAATGATAAAAAAAGGTATAAAACTATTTTTCTCCTTCTTCACCCTTTTAGACACACAAAAGTGGTCAACAAGTTTGTGCTTAGTATGGATAGTTAGAGAGGTTCTAAGTCAAACACCTTTGGGAGGTGGTATTAAAAGTATATAGATTTGATTACATTATAAGAGTTCAAGGATTGGTTAATGATGCTTTATGAACCATCTCTAAAAATTTGATTGTGTTTTTATGCTCACTATTTCTTCAACCCTATAGGTTTTACTTGATTTTGGACAATTCCATACAATCCAATTGGTGATGTTGAATATATATGATGTTTGATCTCTTATAATATTATTTTAATGTTTCATGGTGTTTTTATAGTCAATTCATCTCATGTTATAGGGAGGTATCACCATATGAAGCTTCAGTCAAGTTTTCCTTGTTGTAAAATGTGCATTTCTCTACATAGGTCTCATGGGAATGGGATGTGATGTTCCACATATATCAATTCCATAATAATTATTCCCTTGATTTTTTATTTCATGACACTATTCTTTGATCAAATATTTAATCTTTCCATTCTCATAGTCAACTCTCTACTCACTCTCACTTGCAATCACATGTATGAGACTTGCCTAGCTTCTTCATGGAATTGTAATTAGGGTGTATCAGTTTGTTCAAGTAATTAAGATCTAGAGAAAGATTTCATTTGGTTGTTTAATAAGATTCAATTTTGGTTTAAATTTCATGCACCACATAAACCAGTCATGAGATACCCTTGACTGCTCTATTCTAGATGTTTACAAGAGGTCTTCATGTTGGAATAGATGTTTTAGAGATTATATTAATATCTCATTAATTATAATCATGAATTTGAGGGATTGGAAATTATTTTAAGTTTTTCATGAGGCCATCCATCCACATATATTTTTCAATTCCATGTTCATTGCTTGCATACAACTCATACACACCTACAAGAACCTCCTTGATGATGTCATACTTAAAAGGAAAGTTTGATATGTGTTTCAATATCTTCAGATTAATAAGAGTGCATTGGGATACTTGGTGAAATAATAGAATAGATCATAATCATATGTACCTTGTATATTACACAAGTTTACCCACTACCTGTATATGAAAATACTCACCTATAGATGACATTATAGAGCTTTGAACGTCCTTGTACGAGGAAATAGAGACATGGTAAAACCCTTTTTTGGTTTCTATCTTGTGATTTGAAATTTTCAAACCTATATAAAGTGTCTAATGTAAAAATTTAAAGGTAAACCATCATGGAAGAAGCAAAGATTGAGTTTAGGGAGATTTTCCCAAAAAAGTGAAAATAGAGGTCCAGGGTATTTTGTGAATATATTGTAGTAAGGCTATCAAGAGATTTGAAGCATCTAGATAGGTAAAAATTATAGCCTATATCATGGAGAATAGTTATGAAAAATATTAATCCAAGATTATTGATGTATTTTTATTGTTTGGGACCTCAAATATGCCTTTTAAAACACTAAAACCCTATATTAACATATATAGAATTTGAGTTTTGAGTGACTTTTGATATCCTAAAGAGCAACTTAAACATACTCTTATGGTTATAATGGCCTTATTTTTTTATATTGTACTAATTTAAATTTGAATCATTATTATGATGTTAATATTTAGTGTTGCAATCCTCATGAACACCTAAAGGTGTCCCTTCATAGGAAAATGCTCGCCTATAGCTGAGTAGGTAGGCAATAAGCTAACATGGTGTCTAGGTGATGTTTTAGCTCAGAAAAGGTGAATACAAGTACAAAATAGTTTATATGTGACCTTAATGTTTCAAGGATGGCCTTTACACATCATGACCAAATATCAATTAGGTAAATATTCACCTACATGAATCAAAGAGGTAGGGTATCATAGTTAAGAGAGAGAACTCAATTTTGTGAGCTCAAGGTGCATGTAAAAGGTATAGGGAGAGTTGAAATGATGAAAAAAACATATTATAACCTTAATTAAGACCATTATGTCCTATATAATATTTCTAATATGTAAAACAAGATTATATAGACTCTTTAAGGCCCTGTGTGCACCTACAACCGAGTGCCTAGTTTTAAAGAAGGTAAAGAGATGAGTATGATAAGAAAGAGAAATAAGGTATGAAAAAAAATTTAAAATGAATAATTTTAGGTCATGAATATTTTTTCACATAATTTAATACTTCTTTCAAGTTAATCATCTACTGATCATACTAGCCTAAGGATGACAGTTCATACAGTTGTACTAAGAGACTCATGTTGCTTAATAGGTAAGGAGAAAGAATCTAATAGATAAGAGTTGTTTTTAGTGAATTTAAAGATTATTGAGAATTAATTTAAGGTTTATAACATGTTTATATAACCTAATCACTTTGGTTTTAGCTTGGATAGGTCATTCTTAGGTGGAAGTGAAAAATGCAAAATACAATTCTTTTTGGAGGCCTTTTTTGGACAAATTGAGTTGGTTAGGTGCCTAAATGGGTGAATATGAATTATAAATTTGGTTAAAAACTTAATTATTAAATAATAAAAATTATAAAACCTTAATTTTACCTTTAATAATAGATTTATGTCACACTATTTTATCTTAGAGGTCATCTAGTCAAGAAAATCAAGGTTTTGGTAAGACAAGCAAATGAAGCCAAAATGGTTAATAAACTTGATAGAAAGATTTGGGAATCTCAAGGAATATATTTTGAGGTTAATTGAATATTAATTGATGATATTAAATAATATATCAATCTCAGACCTCTCAAAATGGTCAATACACTCTTGAACATAGTCTACTTTCCAAACCCTGCACATAGGTTGCCTATTCACAGTCTGTCTTGGGTTTTTTAGAAGTTGGAGGGTTAAATAACATGAAAAAAGGTTTAAATTTTGTGTATAAGTTCAATAAAGCTGAAATAAATTCCTCAAACACTTATTTTTACTAGTAAAATAGGGGAAGTTCCCTATGTTTTATCTCAGATAGAGGGAACTCCCTTGTGAACAAAACCTCTAATGTTTGAAGGAATGTGAAATGGTGGAATAGAAGCTGAAGATACCATATTAAAATGTTTTTAAAGTTTTATCATACCTATACCAACATGAGGAATCAATAAATTAAGGAATAATCTCAACAAGGAAGTCTAAACCCTCAAGGTTGTAGTCAGGACTTTTAGGTAGGATTTTAGCCTAAAGCCCAAATAATAGGTCATTTTAATTACCAACTATGGTAGAGATTTATAAAATATTGGAGAATTTTTTTGGGGTCAATAAATAGGTTATAAATCTTATGGAAGGTAGATAAGTTGTAGGGGAATCCATTTTTGGTTCAAAGGTAATATTAGGCCTATGTAGATGAAAGGAAGGATTTGGTAGGCTAACTCTGAATTCTTACATCTCCTCTAAATATTTAAATGGGAATACAATAAGGTTTTAAGTGTTGAAAATGGTCTTAAATTTAATTTTTTGGAATTTTTTGGTAGTTATAATGTTATGGATTTATGAACAAACTGTAAGATTAGAAATGATTAAAACCCTCATTAAACCTCGGATAAAGATCCAATTGAGAAAAAAAGCATGGAGATATATATAATTGGTATTAAATGACCATGAAATTTATTTGAGGTTTTAGAATAATCTTCAAGTATCCTCATCATAAATGTTTGTGTTACCCTACCTGTATGGACATGGTACAAAATTGATTTTTTTGACTATTTTATGTATTATGTAGGTTCTATGGACTTTCAAGGAATTAAATAAATTATGGGAGGAATATATGGACTTATTATAACTCAATATGGTCATTAAATTATTTTAAAAAACTCATAAGTGTTTCTACAAGAGCTCTCATCTCAGCCAGTCAAATTGGCATAGTGAGCATGATAGTGAGAAGGGTGAAAACTTTAAGTGAATGGATTTTTAAGGTTAAATTGATAAATATAAGACCATGGATGGTCTCAAAACATGTCATACCTCAAATTTTATATACTTTAATGATAAAATTAATTTATTTTTGAATCCAAGTGTACAAAGGGTGTGAAAGAGGAGTTTTCTTAGACTGTAGATGATGATAACTCACTTCCAAAATATTATAGATAATCAAGGATAAAAAAATGAATGGATAAGTATGTTTAAAACCCCTCCACATAAATAAAATCATTATATATATATACCTATTAATTTTGAGTATGTTCTACCAAAGGTGAATGATCAAGGCAGTTTCTTTATGTAGAATGATAACTCCTATGCCACTTTTCATGAGTTTCATGACTTGGAAGGCCACTTATACTCTATAAACTTGCATGGTAAATTTAAAATATTATTTTCATGCATATTTATCCTATTTTATCATTTTTACAAGTTTCCAAGTGACCTTTGGACTTCCCTTGTCTCACCCTTCTCCTAAATGCTATAAGTAGACTTTTTGGGCTCTTTTGGGAAGCCTCCATTGGTTAATGGTGAAACCCTATCCAATTTTTTATTTTAATGTCTATTTAATAAATAAAAAATTCAATTTTCCTACTTACATGCTACATAATTGAGTTTGGTTCCAAATCTTGTTGATCTTGTCTAGTATAATTATTCTTTTCTAGCATGTTGTCTTCGATTGTCCACCAAGTGTGCAGAAGAGTAATTTTTACATGTCTCTATTACTATTATTTATTAGTGTATGAGAGTTTTAAAAGTGGTTTATGAATATATTCTACAAAATATCATTAATTATCCATCCTAAAAATCAAATATACCTCTTAAACCTAGCATATGAAACATTGATGTAATAATCTGTCTTGAGTTGTGAGTTATGTGTGAAAGAAGATTTGATTTATTTTAATTAGTATAAGTTCAGTCAATAGGATGAAATTAAATATTGGTGAATCACCTTTTATATTTATAGTTTTTTCCACTTAACCCTTTTTATGAAAATTTGATAAGTGAGGCAGTGCTTCAAAGAGTGCATCAAGGGAACCAGCCCTTCTAAAGATTCATCTCACCAATTGATTACACACAAAAAGTGAGATGTTTCTATTGTGCCACTTGGATGAGGAGAGTTGAGATATCTCTTTAAGTGGTGATAATCCAAGTGAAAATATTTTTTGTCACACTCGATGGGACTCTAAGTCCTAGAAGATTATCGATTATTAGTATTGGTCTTAGCATATTTATAGTTACAAGAGCATCCATATTCAATACCTAGAAACTCCACTAAGTTTTAAATCTTTAGTTATTAATTAGTACTTAATTTCCATGCCATAGTTGACCACTAGGTCTATTTCTAAAGGTATACTTTTTGAGTTTGTGCAATCTCCTTGTTATTTTATCAAAAGATTAAGATTTGTGAATACTCATCCTTATTCAAGGGATCTCATGTTTAAAAATTCCATGTTTATACTTAGTTAAACACCTAATACACATAATCTACATTCCAATATGGATAAAAACCTTCCTTTTGTAGCCTTCACTAGATCATCTCCTTTGAATCTTTCCTAATATGACCAAATTCCTAGAGCAACCCTTAAAATTGTTCCATATTTTAATGGATAAGGTCCTATCACTCCCATTGCACATATATAGGAACATGGAAAACTTCTAAAACATTTGTAATATCACTCAATATAATGTATCCATTAGGATATTGTCATTGTCTTTCAAAGGGAAATATTTAAGTTGGTATGGAACTCTACCTCATGCTTCCATTACTTCATGGCATGAACTAGGAAATCTATTATCTAAAAGGTTTGAAGAAAAGAGTGATTATTTATCACTAGATGAGTAATTGACTACTATCAAGAGGATACTCAAGAGTTCATGCAATATTTTAATTCTAGATTTCAAAAAACATGGGATAGAATCCCAACCCTTGTGAGAGATAATTCAAATTATGCTTTCTTGTATCACCTAAAAGCATTGAATAGTGATATATCCATGATGATCCAATCCATTGGTGGGAATACACTATTTGGTGCCTATGAAATAGATATTAATGATGAGAATTGTCTTTTTTAATTAGGGAATATTTCTCCTAGAAAACTAATGCCATTGTTCCCTGATTTGTAGCCTCCTAGTCAAATTACATTACCTACCTTGGCTCTTTTACCTAATAGTCAAGAAAATTCTGCCCTTTCCCCTACCAATGAGTAATATTTTTCTTTAAAGTGTTACTAATGAATTTGGTTCTCTCAACAGATAAAAACACTTAAAATTATAGGACTTATTAGCCCAATAATGAGTTTGGACAAGCAAGTAGACCTCTTTTTCAAGGTAATGCTTGAGAACAAGGTCAAATAACTCAAGATAGACCTTACCAAAGTTTCAATCCTAATTCCCCATAATCTTTTAGTGCTGTAAATATTGTCATTGATGTCAAAGGTTTGGCATTATTGGTGATAAAAGCCCCATTGCATTTAATGTTGTTTGTAATAAATATATCTTGGCTAATATGAGTTAATATTTATTTGATATTAATGAATATATTTTTGGTTGAATATGAGACAAAAGAAGGGCCCATGGAGGAGTCGAAGAGCCACGGGGTAAATACAAAAGAAGGATGGGACACATTTTCCCATGAAGAGTCATCTTGGGGAATACCAAGAGTCACCAAGTGAAGACAAAAGAGTAAGGGCACAATTTCTTATGAAGGGACACTTTGAGGAATACGAAAAGTCACCAAAGATAAGGAAAAAAGTGGGAAGGATGTTTTGGGTCATGAAGGGTCACCACATGACTTTTCAAAGGCTTGAATATGAAGGGTCATCCAAGATTGGCACCATTTTCCATGAGGATTGAAGGGTCACAAAAGGGGAAGGCCAAAGGTGATTTGGAAAGCTATAAATAAAGGCTTGAGAAGACATTTGTAATATGAAAGATAGAGGTTGATTTGATATTGTAATATCTAGCTTAGAAGAGCAAATTGTGAGAGATGAATATGATTTGTATTTATTATATCTAGCTTAGAAGAGAAAAAGTGAGAGAGAGGAAAGAGATGTTGTATTGATCTATCATTTGTTGAGATAGAAACATTGAGA
Organism: Torreya grandis; assembly: GCA_037957365.1. Classification (NCBI taxonomy): domain Eukaryota; kingdom Viridiplantae; phylum Streptophyta; class Pinopsida; order Cupressales; family Taxaceae; genus Torreya; species Torreya grandis. Next base: position 2,644,165 of record JARHVA010001669.1, on the reverse strand, counting down.
GATAGGTGTGTGGTATACACAAAGGGGTTGGTGCTCTTGTGGGTTGGTGCTCATGAATTGTTGCTGGGTTGGTGCTCAGCAAAGGGGTTGGTACTCCTATGGGTTGGTGTTCATGAATAGTTGCTAGGTTGGTGATCGACAAAGGGGTTTGAAGCTCTTGTGGGTTGGTGCTCATGAATTATAGCTAGGTTGGTACTCAACAAAGTGGTATGGTGCTCTTGTGGGTTGTTTCTCACAAATATACTTGAGATTATTCTCCATGGTTTTTCCCACATTGGGTTTCCATGTTATATCTGGTTTTTCTCTCTATCTTGTGTGATGTTTATTATTTAAGTTTTATTGCATATCTTGAATGTTTGATTAAGTTGAATTTGATAAAGGGAAAGTTTTATAAGATATATAATATACTGATTCACCCCCCCTCTTAGTATATTCCATGCTTAACAATTGGTATCAGAGCAGGTTCCTTCAGAAAGGGTTTAACAGGTTGAAGGTAGATCAAAGAAAAGCATAAGATGGCCAAGCAGCTAAAGAAGGAGAATTAAGAGTTGAAATATGTGGTTGAGGATCTTAAGGAAAAGGTGTGCATCTTGGATTCTAAGTTGGCTATAGAAGTAAAAGAAAATAATATATTTATTCAGGATCTTAAGAATCATTTAGAGGTTGCAAATTCAATTTTAACATCAAAAGAAGAAGAGTGTAATCATTTGAAGGATGAGTTAGTTTCTTTAAAGGATAATCATGAGAAGCTTATAATTAAGGTTGAAAAAGATCATGAAATATTAGTCTAAGGAAAGAAGGCTATAGGTTTTGAAGGCAAATTAAAGAAGTCGATCAGGCAGCCCAATGCTTTTAAGTTTTCATATTCTTTTCATGGCCATTGTTTTGTTTGTCATCATGTTGGTCATAGGGAAAGAGACTATATGAGGAGAATCAACTAGTTAAAGGGAGATCTCAGTCATATTCAAGAAAAAGGTATGAGAAATATTGTTTGCTTTTGTTGTCATAAGGTTGACCATATTGCTAAATTATGTCCAAAACAAGTAAAGAGATCATCAAAGTATGTCAAAGGTTACATAGCCCCTAAAAGATATGAGAAGAGTAAAAATAAGGTTTGGAGACCTAAAATAGTAAAGGTTGATCAGGTTGAGTTTAAGAATGAAAATGAATTACTTGCTATAGTAGATAAAGAATCAAATAAGAAGAATTGTGCAGAATCTCTTGTTACATTTGAGCATGAGCTTTGTCAAGATAAGATAGTTGCAAAAGTTGAGAAAAAGAAAAACATCATAAATGATAAGGTTAGTAAGTCAAAAAGGTTAGACATGCTTAAATGGATTCTAAAAGAAAAACACAAGAAGATCAAGGAAGAAATAGAGGAGATGTGGGAATCTCCTGAGATTTATTTCTAGAACCCTATTGTGTGGGGTGTCTCTTCTAGGCTTCAAGGAGACGCTTTTAAGAAAAATTGAAGCATGATGGATGCTATTGGGTCTTGGATATGTTGCATGACAATAAGGTGAGTTGATAGATTAATTTTTATATCTTTTTGAGTGAATAGATTTTTGAAGAAAATTTTGCACCGGTGTTAAGGTTGAGGCTATTAGAATGATTCTTGCATATGCAGTGTTTAAAAGTTTAAAAGTGTTTCAAATGATTATGGTCACAAGAAATTAGAATTTTGAAAAAGAGCTAATAGTTTTAGAAAGAAGAAAAAGGATACTCATGCAGATTTCATTAAGAAGAAGGATCAAATTTTCAAAGCTTCATTCATCAGGAAGAAGGTTCAGACATGTTCATGGCAGAAGTAACAACTTGAAGATTCTATGTTGGTGTAAATAGATTTGCATGTAAGAAATAAAGATCAGCCATGGTTTTTTGATAATGGATGTTTAAGGCATATGATAGGAGATAAGAGTAAAATAAGATCAATGGTGGCATAGTGAAAGTTGAAGATAAAACCATTGTCAGGATAGCTAGAAAAGGTATTTTAAGTTTGGATATTAGTATAACCAAAGCTAAGAATGTTTTGTAAGAAAAATATATTGAGTGTAATTCAAATATGTGATTAAGGATACACCTTAAAGTTTCATGAAAAAGGTTGTGAGATTAGAAGAAAAGATTCAAATGAGTTGATTGCAAATGCTCAAAGGACACAGAACAATGTATATGTTTTGTTAGATATCTTCTCAAAGGCACGATCAAAGGATACATTCAAAGATCAGTGAGAGGAGTTGGGAGTAATTTCTATTACTTCTTTCCATTGATGTTTAACATCAAGTGAGGGGGAGCTAAGTGTTAGCTCTAGGTAGGCCCTTTGCCATTGATGTCAAAGGGGGAGAATAATAGGTACAGGTACAGATGTAGAAATAAGTATAGGTTACTACAGTAAGGGGGAGTTACTGTATGTTTTCAGATGATAGGATGTGTAGGTGATAGGATGTGGTAGTTTCAAGATTGAGGTTACCATCAATGATAAAGGGGGAGATTGTTGGAAATATTGTCATTGATGTCAAAGGTTTAGCATTATTGGTGATAAAGGCCCCATTGCATTTAATGTTGTTTGTAATAAATATATCCTGGCTAATATGAGTTAATATTTATTTAATATTAACAAATATATTTTTAGTTACATATGAGACAAAAGAAGTGCCCATGGAGAAGTCAAAGAGCCACGGGGTAAAGACAAAAGAAGGATGGGATGCATTTTCCATGAAGAGTCATCTTGGGGAATAGCAAGAGTCACCAAGTGAAGACAAAAGAGTAAGGGTGAAATTTATCATGAAGGGACACTTTGAGGAATATGAAAAGTCACCAAAGATAAGGACAAAAGTGGGAAGGACGTTTTTGGTCATGAAGGGTCACCACATGACTTTTCAAAGGCTTGAATATGAAGGGTCATCCAAGATTGGCACCATTTTCCATGAGGATTGAAGGGCCACAAAGGGGGAAGGCCAAAGGTCATTTGGAAAGCTATAAATAAAGGCTTGAGAAGCTATTTGTAATATGGAAGATAGAGGTTGATTTGATATTGTAATATCTAGCTTAGAAGAGCAATTGTGAGAGATGAATATGATTTGTATTTATTATATCTAGCTTAGAAGAGCAAAAGTGAGAGAAAGGAAAGAGATGTTGTATTGATCTATCATTTGTTGAGATAGCAACATTGAGAGATAGGTGTGTGGTATACATAAAGGGGTTGGTGCTCCTATGGGTTGGTGCTCATGAATTGTTGTTGGGTTGGTGCTCAGCAAAGGGGTTGGTGCTCCTATGGGTGGGTGATCATGAATAGTTACTGGGTTGGTGCTCGGCAAAGGGTTTTGAAGCTCTTATGGGTTGGTGCTCATGAATTGTAGCTAGGTTAGTACTCGGTAAAGGGGTATGATTCTCCTGTGGGTTATTTCTCATGAATATACTTGAGATTGTTCTCTATGGTTTTTCCTACATTGGGTTTCCATGTTATATCAGGTGTCTCTCTCTATCTTGTGTGATCTTTATTGTTTGATTTTTATTGCATATCTTGAATGTTTGATTAAGTGGAATTTGATAAAGGGAAAGTTTTATAAGATGTATAATATATTGATTCACCCCACCTCTCAGTATATTTTTGCTTAACATTTAGATCTATTTTTCTTATTCAAAATAATTTTGTTTAAAAACAACCATGCTACCCTTCAAATGAACAAAATCAAGATCAAGTTGCATATACCAATGAAAAGCCTAGTCAAGCCATGACAATGCAAGGTAGTGAAGTACCTCAAGTTCCCAATTTTGAGGTTCCAATACAAAATGGAATGGAAAATAGACAAGCAAAATATTATTATACTCTTATTAATCATTTAGAGGAATACTTTTGTGCCATAAATCATTTGGGGAGTTTAAATAATGTGAATACTAGTGTATCTTCTTATACTAAATCTAAGAAGAGTGTTGTTGAAGAGGCACAAGGGGAAACTCAAGGACCTATTTTGACTCCTCCATCACCCACAATATTTTGTGGGTCTAACTTAGCTCCTAAGGTAAAATAAATTTAGAAGTTTTAGAGTGCAAGGGCATCTCCTACACATCAATCTTCACATGGTACACCATATGTTACTAGTGCTTCCAAAGATAAATTCAAGATGAACAATACTTTTATTAATGTTGTGGATAAAATGAAGAAGTTACACATGAATATTTCATTGTGGGATTCATTGAAAATACTGAGACAAAAGGATATGGTCCAAAAAGAATTTCTTGGATTAGGTAAACAATTTAGATCAGTTAGGAATAAAATTTTTGTTTTGGTGAATGAAACTTAGCCCATTGATGGAAAAGTAAAGAAAAATGATAAGACTCCTCATTTTTATCTATCCTTGATCATTTGTGATTTTTTAGTTCATAATTATATTATATATAATGGGGCTAGTTCTTTAGTTATGTCTAAGTCAATACTAGATAAACTAGGCCTCAAGTATGAACCAATGGCTAAAAGAGTTCTATAATTAGATGGGTCACTAGAAAAGAACTTGGGAGTAGTCAAGGCTATGAATTTGATTTTCCATGCTTGTCTTACTTTTCCCATCCATCATGATGTGGTTGTTGTAGACTTACCCCCATATTTTTATATTTGTTTGTCAAGAGATTTTATAACCAAGATAGGTGGATACTTGGTAGAAAATTGGTCATATATGGTTTTTAGAAAAAATTATGGTACCAAGGTGAATATCGAGTCAAAACCTATTCATCACAATCATTTATATACCTACATGCCTAAGGTTACAAATGTCAATTATGTTATTCTTGTTGAGGAAGAGCTTCACATGGATCAATCTCCAACTTCTTCTCTTGAAGGACTTGATAATACAGAACTAGATGAATGGGGAGATAAGTACTATGAACATGATCCTTATAAATTCATAGAGGAAGCTCGTCTTGTAATGTATTACCTTAATGAAGAAAGCTATTTCATGCCAAATTTGATGAAGCCAAATGAGATTATGGATGGTTTATGGCAGCTATTATTTGATGGATCAAGAAGTAAGGTTGGATTAGGTGGTAGATCAATGTTAGTTTCTCCATACAAGGAAAGGTATTACTCTACTTTTGTATTTCAATTTAGTTATACTTATAATGTGGAAGAATATGAGGCCCTCATTCATGGCCTTAAGGGGGATATAAAGAGACGTGTGAAGGAGTTACAAGTGTATGGTAATAATGAGTTGGTTATGAATCAAGTGAGAGGTCAAAAGATGAATAATAACTCCTTAATTAAATCCTAAAATCATAGAGTGTGGGATATTATGGAATATTTCCAAACCTTCAACATTTAATCTATACCAAGAGACAATAACAAACATGTTTTTAAGTTGGCAACAATTGGAACTTAGTTTGATGTTCCAAAGGAGATAAGAGAGGACAAAAAGTAACCTCATCTCAAAGTGATTATAAGGTCCTTTATACCTGATAATGTCACTAATTATAAAGTATTTTATAGTGACCAACAAATAACTCTTTTTCTATAAGAGGAGATTGAGTTTTCGTCAAAGAATCAGTCCAAACTATAGCAACAATATGGAGGATAGATTTTACAATTGAAGATAAAAAATATCCCTAAAGGCTTAGTCACACTTAAGAGTATTTTAAATGATGATGATCAGTTGAAGAAGGAAAAGGTAAGCATGTATACTAAGTAATAAAACTATGAAAGAGTACAAATCTTCAAAGATAAGTTGATTTCTCTTGGGAAGGTATGTACTAGAGAAGAAAGATATGCCTTAAATAAATTATGTAAGGAATTTTATAATGTCTTTACATGGGAATATAGTTATTTAAAAGGATTTAATCCAAAGTTATCTCAACATACCATAGAGATATATGAGAATGTTAAGCTTAACAATCAAATGCAAAGTATAATCAATCCTAAGATAGAGTCTCTCATGAGAAAGGAGCTTAATAATTTGATTGAGTCTAAGATAAATTTTCCTATTAAGCATTCATCTTGGCTAGAAAACTTAGTCTTGGTAAGGAACAAGAATGGGGAAATCAGGTTATGTGTTAAATTTAAAGATTTTAATAGAGTTTCCTCGAAGAACCATTATCCTCTTGCTTCCATGGAGCAAATTTTGCAATTTATGGTAGGTAGTGAAAGGTTCTCACTCCTTGATGGTTATTTAGGGTATAATAAAAATTTGGCAAAGGAAGGAGATCAATACAACACAACCTTTACCACTAAATGGGGAACATATGATTATAGTAAAATGCATTTTGGTTTGTCTAATGTTGGGGAAACATTTCAACATGTAATGGATATGGCTTTTAAAGGCTTAATAAATGATATAGTGTTGGTGTATCTTAATGAAATCATAATTTTCTCTAAGGATGCAAAGGATAATTTGAATCATCTTAGGAAGATTTTTTAGAGATGTAGAGAGTTAAAAATATCTCTCAATATAAATAAGTGTGTGTTTATTGTCCATGAAGGCAAACTCTTGAGACACATTGTTTCAAATAAAGGTCTATCCATAGATACTTAAAGCGCGAGTTCAATCTTGGAATTGGCTTTGCCCAAACATAAGAAAGGTTTGAAAATTTTATTTGGAAAAATAAATTTCATAAGGAGGGTTATTTATAATTTTTAAAACTTATTCAAGCCTCTAACCTCTATGCTAAGTAAAGATGAAGTGTTTATTTGGCCAAGAAGAAGGAAGGAGAGTTTTGAAGAGATCAAGCAAGCTATTGATCAAGCTCCAACCCTTGTCAGTTATGATTTATAAAAGTATTTCAACTTGTGTAACTTTGAAAATGAAGAAGTTATCTCCCATCAATCAAATGAAGAAAACTTGGAGAAACCTATTGCCTTCTTTAGTCAAGGATTAGAAGGCTATGAGGTAAGATACACTTATGTAGAGAAGCAAATACTTTTAATTATCATAAGTATAAATAAGTTAGGCATATGTTATCTAATAATAAGATTCATATATTTTTGCCTTATCCTAGTGTTAAAGACTTAATTTTTAGTAGAGATTTGAATGAAAAAGGGCTGGTTAGATTAAAAAAGTAATAGAGTATGATGTAGAAATCAAGACAACCAAACTAGTGAAAGGAAAAGGATTATGTGAACACCTTAATTCAAACTTTAAGGAACAAAAGGAAGTTGTTATAACCCTTCAAGATGATCTTATGAAATATACATCTTCACTAATGAGGATTTGGACACAAGAAATGATCAAGTTTCTTCAAATCGGTGAGTGTCCACATGGCCTAGATAGAGCCAAAAGAAGGTACTTTAGATTACAATCTATTACTTAAGTACTTATTGATGGAGTGTTGTTTAGGAAAGATTTCTCAGGTGTACTATTGAGACATGTTGAATTATATCAGGTTGAGAAGATATTGTTTGAGTTTCATGATGGACTAATAGGTGGTTAGTTTGTTCCAAGGACCATAGTTGCTAAGATTATGAGAGCTAGATATTTTTGGCATAGTTTGTCTAAGGATACTCATGCTTGGGTAAGGAAATGTCATCAATGTGCCTTATTTGATGGAAAAAAAATCTTTAAGCCCTACCTCTTCATAGAATACAAGTAGACTAACCTTTTATACAATGAGGTCTAGATTTTATAAGTTTAATCAACCCATCTTCTAGTGCTAGTCAAAAATAGGTGTTAACTTACATAGATTACTTTAAAATATGGGTGGAGGATGTATCTCTCAAGGAAGAAAATGAAAGTTTAATTTTAGGCTTATATGAAGGCATAGTGATAATATTTGGGGCTCTTTCAACAATAATTTTAGACAATGCTTTGGCTTTCCTTGGAATGAAGACAAGTGAGTGGGATTTAAAACATGGTATTTATATTAGTAATTCCTCCAACTATTATCGACAAGGAAATGGAATAGTTGAGTCTAATAATAAAAATCTAATTAGGATTATCAATAAGATAATGGATAAAAAACAAAGAACTTGCCATTCCAAGTTGAAGATAACTCTTTAGGCTGATAGAATCACGACCCAAGAGAGCCATAAAAAACTCACCACACACACTTGTCTATGGAAGGAGGATAGATTGCATATTTAACTTGAGTTACCAACTTTGGATCTCACTTACCAACTGGAGTTGATGGAAAATGAAAGTATGGAGGTCAAGTTGTGTGAGTTGATGGATCTTGAATAAATAAGGGATCAAGCTATGCAAACTATGAAAGCTCATCAAGATAAAATAAAGAGACACTTTGATAAGAAATCCATGCCAAGAAAATTCCAAGAGGGGGACATTATTCTAAAGTCGTGATGAATATATGGCTAAGCCTGTAAAACACACAAAGTTTGATGCTTTCTAGAGTGGCCCTTATGTCCTCACTCAATGCAAAAGACATAATGCTTTCCAACTCTCAAAGTTAGATGCACAAAAGCTTCATATCATAGTCAATTGGATATATCTTAAACATTTATACTAAGGTTCTCCTCTCTCCTTGTACATATATATTGTTTTCCTTATTTTCTATAAGTGCTTATGCACATGTGTGAGTCATGCTGGTGTTTTACTTTATTTTGTGTTTGCTTGGTGTGTTGTGGTTGTTTTTTGTGTGTTTTAGGTCATTACTTAATATTTGTATTAAATAATTCATTTACTCCATTATCCCATGGATAGACAAGGCTATTGATATTTAGTATAGTAGCCATACTACCCTTATGAGTCATCATTTTGTTGACCAAATTTAACTTCAAGGTCAAATTTGGACCCCTATAGGTAAAAAACTTGATTTTTTAAATGTTTTAGGGGTATATTATTTTTTAATAGGGTATGGTATAGGTATTTTTATGTAATTTAATTATATATTATCTTTTCTCTTAATCATTTTAATCTATGTCACTTTGAGTCATTTAGAAGTCTTTTAGCAATCATAAATGCAAGTGGCATAGTTTTCAAGGTGTCAAGGTGTCCTAATTTAATTTAAAATGTTAAATAAGTCATATTACATATTATTAATGTCATTCCCATCTGAATATTTTAGGTTATCCAATTGAAATTCAATAAACCAACTAAAAAAGAGGGAGTTTGGCACTTATACGACCCATGAGGGAGGTGACATGTGGGAGAAGGTCATAGAATGTATTTTCATCTTCCTTAGGTTAATTTACATGATTAAAATGTTTTTTAAGTTCTAAAAAATGTCCAAAACCATTTTTCTCCTTCACCCTTCTAGACACATAGAAGTGGTCAACAGGTTTGTGCTTAGTATGGCCAATTGGAGAGGCTCCAGATCAAATGCCTTTGGTAAGTGGTACTAAACTCAAAGAGATTAATTTACATAATAATATCAAAAGGATTGGTTAACCGTGATTTATTAACCATCTTTAATAAGTTGACTATGTTTTTATGCTCACTATTTCTTATACCCTATAAGTTTTTCTCCATTTTGGACAAGTTCATACAATCCAACTATTGATGTTGAATCCCTATGATTTTTGATCTCTTATTATATTATATTAATGATTATTTTCATGTTTTATGTTGATTTTATAGCCAATTCATCTCATGTCATAGGAAAGTGTTACCATATGAAGCTTCAGTCAAGTTTTCCTTGTTGTAGAATGGGTGTTTCTCTACAGAGGTCTCATGGGAATGGGATGTGATGTTTAACATATATAAATGCCATAATAATTACTCCATTCATGTTTTATTTCCTTACACTATTCTTTGAGAAAATATTTAGTCTTGACATTCTCATAGTCAACTCTCTACTCACTCTCATTTATAGTCACATGTATGAGACTTGCCTAGCTTGTTAATGGAATTGTAATCAGGGTGTATCAATTTTTTCAAGTAATTAAGAGCTGGAGATAGTTCATTTATATTTTTAATAATGTTCAAGATTGGTTTCAAGCTCATGCACCACATAAACTAGTCATTAGATACCCCTACCTATTATATTCTAGATGTTTGTAAGAGGTCTTCATATTTGAATAGATGTTTTGGAGCTTGTCTTAATATATCCTTAATTAAAATCATGAATTTGATGGATTTAAAATTATTTTAATTTGTTTATGAGGCCAACCATCCACATATATTACTCCATTCCATGTTCACTACTTGTATACAACTCATACACACCTTTAAGAGCCTTCTTGATGATGTCATTCTGAGAAGGAAAGTTTGATATATGTTTAAATCTCTTAAGATTTCAAAGAGTGAATTAGGATACTTGGTTAAATCATATAATTGAGCATAATCATATGTACCTTCTATACTACCTAGGTTTACCCACTACCTGTATATGAAAATACTCACCTATAGGTGACATTACTTAGCTTTGAAGGTCATTGTATGGGTAATTAGAGGCATGGTAAAACCCTCTTTTGGTTTTTAGCATGTGAGTTGACAATTGTATACCTATATGAAGTTTATAATGTATAAATATAAAGGTAAACCATCTTGGAATAGGCAAGGACTGAGTTCATGGATATTTTCCCAAAAAAGTGAAAACATAGGTCCAAGGCATTTTGTGACTATCTTATAGTAAGGCTATAAAGATATTTGAAGCATCTAAATAAGTATAACTTGTAGCCTATAACATAGAGAAGTTATATACCAAATATTATTCCAATAGTATTTATGGATCTTGATTATTTTAGGCCTCAAAGATGCCTTTTAAAACACTAAAACCTTGCATTAACATCTATAAGATTTGAGTTTTGAGTGACTTTTGACATCCTATAGAGAAACTTAAACATACTCTCATGGTTGTAATGGAATTATTATTTTAATGGTGTACCAATTGACATATAAATAATTATGATGATGTTAATATGTAGTGTTTCAAACCTCATGAATACCTATAGGTGTCCCTTCATAGGAAAATTCTCACCTACAATTGAGTGGGCATGCAGTAAGCTAGCATGGTGTCTAGCTGATGTTTTAGCTCATAAAAGGTGAATAAAGTTAATAAATGGATTCTATATGACCTTAATGTTTCAATTAGGTCCTTTACACTTCATGACCAAAGCCCAATTAGGTAAATATTCACTTACATGAATCAAAGAGGTAGGGTATCATAGTCAAGAGAGAGAACTCAATTTTGTGAGCTCAGGGTGCATGTAAAAGGTATCAAGAGATTTTAAATGATGAAAAAACCTATGATAACCTTAATTAATAATATTATTCTCTAAATAATATTTTAAATATGTAAAACAAGCCTATATAGACTCCTTAGGTTCCTGTGTGCACCTATAACTGAGTGCCTAGTCTTAATGAAGGTAAAGATATTAGTATGATAAGGAAGATAAAGAATGCATAAAAATAACTTTAAAATGATTAATGATAGGTCAAGAATGTTTTTTCACATACTAAAATAATTATTTCAAGTTAATCATCTACTTTTCATACTAGCCTAAGGATGATAGTCCATATAGTTGCACTAAGAGACTCATGTTGCTCAATGGGTAAGGAGGAAGAATATAAGGGATAAAAGTGTTTTTTGGTGAAATTAAAGATTATTTATCATTTATTTAAGGTGTAAATTTTTTTTATGGGACCTAATCACATTGGTTTTATCTTGGAGAGGTCATTCTTAGGTGGAAGTGAAAAATGCAAAACACAATCCTTTTTAGAGGCCTTTTTTGGCCAAATAGGTGCCTAAATGGGTGAGCATGGCTTATCAATTTGGTAAATGTTAAGCACAATATATACTGAGAAGGGGAGGAGTGAATTAGTATATAATGTATCTTAAAACTTTCCCTTAACCAAATTACACTTAATCAAACATTCAAGATATGAAATAAAACTCAAACAATAAACACCACACAAGATAGAGAGAGACACCAGATATAACGTGGAAAACCAATGTGGGAAAAACCATAGAGAACAATCTCAAGTATATGAATGAGCACAAACCCAAACAATATTTACAAGCACCATCTTTCAGGAGCACCAACCCCTTTGCTGAGCACCAACCCAAAAACTATTTGTAAACGCTAACCCACAGGAGCACCAACCCCTTTGCCGAGCACCAACCCAACAACAATTGATGAGCACCAACCCACAAGAGCACCAACCCATTTTTTAAGCACCAACCCAATAATAATTCATGAGCACCAACCCATAGGAGCACTAACCCCTTTGCTGAGCACCAACCCACAGGAGCACCAACCCCTTTGCCGAGCACCAACCCAACAATAATTCATGAGAACCAACTCACAGGAGCACCAACCCCTTTGCTGAGTACCAACCCAACAATTATTCATGATCACGAACCCATAGGAGCACCAACCCCTTTGTGTATACCAGACACCTATCTCTCAATGTTGTTATGTCAACAAATTATAGTTTAATACAACATCTCTTTCCTCTCTCTCACCTTTGCTCTTCTAAGCTAGATATAACAAATACAAATCGTATTCATCTCTCACAATTTCTCTTCTAAGATAGATATATAGTATCAAATCAACCTCTATCTCTCATATTACAAATGGCTTCTCAAGCCTTTATTTATAGCTTTCCAAATGACCTTTGTCCTTCCCCCTTTGTGACCCTTCAATCCTCATGGAAAATGGCACCAAACTTGTATGACCCTTCATATTCTTGCCTTTGAAAAGTCATGTGGTGACCCTTCATGACCAAAAACGTCCTTCCCAATTTTGTCCTTATCTTGGTGACTTTTCGTATTCCTCAAAGTGTCCCTTGATGAGAAATTGTGCCCTTACTCTTTTGTCTTCACTTGGTGACTCTTGAAATTCCCCAAGATGACTCTTCATGGGAAAATGTGTCCCATCCTTATTTTGTCTTTATCCCATGGATCTTTGACTTTTCCATGGGCCCTTCTTTTGTCTCATATACAACCAAAAATATATTCATTAATATTAAATAAATATTAACTCATATTAGCCAAGATATATTTATTACAAACAACATTAAATGCAATGGGGCCTTTATCACCAATAATGCTAGAACTTTGACATTAATGACAATATTTCCAACAATCTTCCCATTTTTCATTGATGGCAACCTCAATCCTTAAACTACCACATCTTGTCACCTACACATACTATCATTTGAAATCATACAGTAATTCCCCCTTACTATAACAACATGTACTTATTCCTTGTACCTATTTCTGCACCTATACCTATACCTATTATTCTCCCCCTTTGACATCAATGGAAAAGGGCCTACCTAGAGCTAACACTTAGGTCCCCCTCAACTGATGCTGAACATCAATGGCAGGATGTAATAGAAATTACTCCCAACTCCTCTCATAGATCTTTGAATGTGTCCTTTGATCGTGCCTTTGAGAAGATATCTAACAATACATACACATTGTTCCCTATCCATTGAGCATCTGCAATCAACTCATTTGAATCTTTTTTTCTAATCTCATAACCTTCTTTATGAAACTTTAATGTGTATCCTTGATCACATATTTGACTAACACTCAATAGATTATGCTTAAGACCTTTTACATATGAAACATTCTTAGTCTTAGTTCTACCATAATCCAAACTCAAAGTACCTTATTTGACTATCCTGGTAGTGGTTTTATCTCTGAATCTCACTGTACCACAATTGATATTCTTTAGAGATATGAATTTACTTGTATCTCCTATCATATGCCACGAATATTCACTATCAATTAACCATGGCTGATCTTTACCTCTTACATGCAGGGCTGTCTGCACCATCATAGAATCTTTAGGTTGTTTCTTCTACCATGAACATGTCTAAACATTCTTCTTGATGAATGGAGCTTTGAAACTCTAATCCTTTTTGACTGACTCGAACACGCTTCTATAATACCGAGCTATGTGTCCAAAGTTGTTTCACTTGTAGCATATTATGGTCTCTTCATCAAAGATTGATAGAGGAACAAAAGAGTTGTGGCTTCTGATTGACTCTACTTGACATTCCTTTTCTTTATTTCTAAAATTATTAGCTCTTTTTCTACATTCTAATTTCTTGTGACCATATCCATTACAATAAAAATAATAGCCACAAAAATAAGACCTGTCTATATATCTCTAACTTGATTGCCTTTTATAGCTTTGTTTCATCCAACCTTCTATGTTTGAAATGTCCTCTATATTCTTCATTTCTCCCCTTTTTGTTTCCTCTTTTTTAAGAGCTTTAGCATATCTCTTTTTCTTTTCAAATCCAATCCCTGTCTTGTCTAAATTTACTTTTTGACTTTCGAATATCTTATTCAGCACGTTAGTGCTATCCTCAAATTTTGAATCACTGACTACTTTATCATTGACTGCTTTCTTAATTTCTTCTTTTAAAGAGGCAATTTCAATAACATACCTTTCACATTCTTTTCTTTCTATTTCCAACTATGCTGTGAGATCTTATTCATTCTTCTTGGCTTCTTCAAAGTGTGCTTGTAGATCTTCAATCATTTCCTTTGATTCTTGTTCATTTTTCTCGATCTGGCACTTTAATCTTCTATTCTTCTCAACAACTTTTAACTCTTCTAGGGCACAAATGATTTCTCCTTCCATATTCACTTCAGCTTCCTCCTCTTCTTCTTCTTGATCATCTTCATGTATGGCCATGAATAGACTCTCTTCTTCTTCTGATGTTAAAATTGAATTTGCAACCTCTAACTAATTCTTAAGATCCTGAATAAATATCTTATTTTATTTTACTTCTATAGCTAACTTAGAATCTAAGATACACACCTATTCTTTAAGAGCTTCAACCACAGATTTCAACTCTTGATTTTCCTTCTTTAGTTGCTTGTCCATCTTGTGCTTTTTCTTGATCTACTTTTAAGCTGTTAAACCCTTTCTAAATAAACTTGCTCTGATACCAATTGTTAAGCATGGGGTATACTAAGACCGGGGGGGTGAATCAATATATCATATATCTTAAAACTTTCCCTTAACCAAGCAATACAACTTAAACAATAAAAACCACACAAGATAAAGAGACACACCAGATATAACATGGAAACCCAATGTGAGAAAAACCACAAAGAAAAATCTCAAGTATATGAATGAGCACAAACCCAAAAAATATTCATAAGAGCCAACTTGCAGGATCACCAACCCCTTTGCTGAGCACCAACCTAATAACTATTCATGAACACCAACCCACAGGAGCACCAACCCCTTTACCAAACACCAACCTAGCAACAATTCATGAGCACGAACCCATAGGAGCACCAACCCCTTTACTGAGCACCAAACCAACAACAATTTGTGAGCACCAACCCATAGGAACACCAAACCCTTTGCTAACCACCAACCTAGCAACAATTCATGAGCACCAACCCACAAGAGCACCAACCCCTTTGCCAAGCACCAACCCAGCAATAATTAGTGAGCACCAACTCACAGGAGCACCAACCCCTTTGCCAAACACCAACCCAAAAACTATTCATGAGCACCAACCCATAGGATCACCAACCCCTTTATGTATACCACACACCTATCTCTCAATGTTGCTATCTCAATAAATGATAGTTCAATACAACATCTCTTTCCTCTCTCTCACCTTTGCTTTTCTAAGCTAGATATAATAAATACAAATAATATTCATCTATCACAATTACTCTTCTAAGCTAGATATCACAATATCAAATCAACCTCTATCTCTCATATTACAAATGGCTTCTCAAGCCTTTATTTATATCTTTCCAAATGATCTTTGTCATTGCCCCTTTATGACCCTTCAATCCTCATGGAAAATGGTGCCAAACTTGTATGACGCTTCATATTCTTGCCTTTGAAAAGTCATGTGGTGACCCTTCATGACCAAAAACGCCCCTCCCACTTTTGTCCTTATTTTGGTGACTTTTCATATTCCTTAAAGTGTCCCTTCATGAGAAATTTCACCCTTACTCTTTTGTCTTCACTTGGTGACCCTTGAAATTCCCCAAGATGACTCTTCATGGGAAAATGCATCCCATCCTTCTTTTGTCTTTATCCCATGGCTCTTTGAATTATAAACGGGCCCTTATTTTTTCTCATATGCAACCAAAAATATATTCGTTAATATTAAATAAATATTAACTCATTAGCCAAGATATATTTTTTACAAACAACATTAAATGCAATGGGGCCTTTATCACAATAATGCTAGACCTTTGACATCAATGACAATATTTACAATAGTAAAAAGATTAACTATGACCTAATAAATATTATAAAAACTTAAATATTCCTTTAATATTAGGGATATATTTCATTATTTTGTCTCAAAGGTCATCCAATCAGGGAAATCAGGGTTTTATAAGACAAACAAATGAAGCCAAAATGGGTAATAAACTTGATATAAATATTTGGTAACATCAATGAATATATTTTGAGGTGTATGGAATATTAATGGATCATAATAAACACTAAATAAATATTATATCTCTCAAAATGGTCAATACACTCTTGCACATAGTCTACTTTCCAAACCCTGCACACAGGTTACCTGTTCATAGTCTATCTTAGGTTATTTAGAATTTGGAGGGATAAATTACATGGAAAAAGGTTTAAATTTTGTGTATAATTTATATAAAACTAGGATAAACACCTCCAAAACTCTTTTTTATTTGTAAAATATGGTAAGTTCCCTCTATTTTGTCTCACACAGAGGGCACTCCCTTGTGAACAAAACTTGCAGGTTTTGAAGAAGGAAGGTGAAATGGAGGACAAAAAGCTAAAGGGACCTATGAAATGGTTTTTAAATTTGTATAATACGTATAAAAACATTAGTAATAAATAAATAATAGAATAATCTCAATAAGGAAGTCTAAACCCTCAAGGTTGTAGTTGGAACTTTTAGGTAGGGTTTTGGCCTAAATCCCAAATGATAGATCATTTTGATTAAAACTATGGGAGATATTTATAACCTATTGGATAATTTTTTTGGGATAACTAAATATGTTATAAATTTTTTGGAAGGCATAAAATTTGTATGAGAATCCATTTTTTGTTCAAAGGCAATATTAGGACTGTGTAGATGAAAGGAAGGACTTAATAGGCTAATGCTGAATGCTTACATCTCCTCTAAAGCTTTGAATGGGGTATAATAAGTGTATGTGTGTTTACAAGGGTCTTAAAATTTAATTTTTTTGAGTTTTTTGGTAGTTATAACATCAGGGATTTATGAACAAACCTTAAAAGTAGAAATGATGTAAAACCCTTACTAAACCCTACATAAAGACCTGATTGAGAAAATAAGCATGGAGAGCTATCCAATTGGGATTAAATGGTCATGAAATTTAATTGAGGTTGTATATTACTATTAAATTTTCCTCCTCATTAATTTTTGTGCTCCCCTACCTGTACGAACATGGTATAGAATGGCTTTCATTAACTATTTTATGCATTGTGTAGGTTTTAGGGGATTGTAAGGAATGAAATCAAATTTGGGAGGAATATATGGATTTATTATAACTCAATATTTTCATTTAATTATTTAAAAAAAATCCTAAGTTTTTCTAAAAAATCTCTCATATCGACCAGTCAAACTGGCATAGTGAGCATGATAGTGAGAAGGGTGAGAAATTTAAGTGAATGGATTTTAAGGTTCACCTAAGAAATATAAGACCATGGATGGTATAAACACATTTAAACCATAAAATTTTATATAATTTCATGAGAAACTAAATCTATTTTTGAATCCAAGTGGACAAGGGGTGTGAAAGAGGAATTTTCTTAGACTGTAGATGGTGATAACTTACTTCTAAAATATTTTAGATGATTAGGGATACAACCAATGCATGAATAAGAATGTATAAAACCATTAACCCTAAATAAAATTATTATATCTTTCCATATTTGGTTTTGTGATGTTAAAACAAAGGCGAATGATCAAGGAAGCTTCCTTGTGCATATTAACAACTCCTATGCAACTTTTCATGAGTTTCATGACTTGGAAGGTCACTTTTACTCTCTAACCTTGCATGGTACATCTAAAATATAATTATAATGCATATTTAACCTCTTTTATTAGCTGTAAAATTTTCTAAGTGACCTTTTTAATTCCCATGTATTGCCTCTCTCCTTAATGCTATAAGTAATGACTTTTTGGGCTCTTTTGGGCAACTCTATTGGTTAATGGTGAAACCCTAACCAATTTTGTATTTGAATATCTATTTAAGAAATAAAAAAGTGAATTTTCCTACTTAAATTCTTCATAACTAATTTTGGTTAAAAATGTTCTTTATCTTGTCTAGTAAAAGATGGTCTTTTCTAGCATGTTATCTTTAATTGTCCACCAAGTATGCATAAGAGTAATTGTTATGGGTATTTGTTAGTGTTATTTATTAGTGTATGATAATTTTATAAGTGTTTTATGAATATATTCTCCAAATTGTCATTAATTATCCCTGATAAACATCAAATATACCTCTTCAATCTAGCATATTAAACATTGATGTAACAATCTATCTTGAGTTGTGAGTTATGTGTGAAAGAAGCTTGGATTTGCTTTAAGTAGTATAAGTTCAATCAATAAGATGATATTAAATATTGATGCATAAAATTTTATATTTATAATTTTATCTTATTAATATTTTTCATACAAATTTTATAATTGAGAGAGTGTTTCAAAGAGTGCATAAAGGTAACTAGCCCTTTTAGAGATTCATCTCACCAATTGATTACCCAAAACAAGTGTGATGATTCCATTGTGACACTTAGATGAGGAGATATGAGAAATATAATAAAGGGGTGAAAATAAAAATTAAAATAGTAGTTTAAAATCAAAATCATCATGCTAAGGCACAAACCAAGGCAAAAAGGAGGAAAACTCAGTTGTGAAACTTGACCAAGTAGGTAACATGTCACTAGATTTTGGCAAAATGGACCTATAGGCCAAAATATTAATGATCTAATCATGAAATTTTGTGGAGAGGATAATTATAAACTTATATAAATATTAAAAATATTTTTTATGTTTTTTTATAATGTAAACTATTCTCTATTTTAGTACAATCAACCCTATATCTAATCACAATCAACATTGGGGCCTGCCTTAGAGGAATTGGTCATTTTGGGGAATCTATAGGTCGATTAAAAGATATAAATTTGGTAATGATGGTATGAATTTTTAAAAAAAATATCCCATGCCATCCTAAAGGTCCTATAAATATTGAAATTACTCATTGTTCTTACACAGTCCTCTTGTTGTTAGGAAGGCAACCATTGGAAACCAAATGAAGTTTTGTTAATTTTGTGTGCTAACAAGTATCTTAAGCCTTGAAAAGGTATTAAAACCATATAATATTATTTTTTTAATCCTATAATTTCCTATATAATTGATAAAAATTGGGTTTTAATTTTTTTTTAAAGAAAGACAAGTTTAGAAATGGAGGAAGCATGCACACAACTCAAGGTAAATTTTGGTAAAAGGGTATAAAAGACAAAGTACACATCCAAAAGACTTTGAAATTGGTAGGATTTTTAATAATTATGTATTATTCCTATAAATAATATATTTAGTGTAATATTATAATCATAAGTTACCTCTATTTATAAACAGTCCCCTCCATGTCTCATAATGGTCACTATTGGTGCAGGCAGATTTTGGAGTTTTAAGGTGTGGTTAAGGTTTAAAATATTAGGAAAGTATTTAAAAATAACTATAAAATGTTTTTAATCCCATTAAACAAATTTCCATAGTGTTCACACTCTAAAATTCATGCAAACCCCATTGGTAAGATCAAAACCCCATAGGCAATCTCAAAGGCATAAAGAGCAAAGTTGGTTTTTTACCATTTGAAAATGTTTTATGAGATGTTTAATGTGAAATTAATATTTTTTCAGTCAAATAAGATCATTTAAAATTATTTTATGCATATAAATTCACTTTCTTACATTGTTGTCACTAATATTCCTATTAGTCAACACTAATTCCATTTATCTAATTTATTCCCCTTAATCCTACTAATTTATCCCCTTCCTAATAATTTATCTAATATAACCCATAAATATCCTTAATTAACTATCTTTATTTCTATACCAATTCATAATTAATATCCCTAATAATTTATTTATCCTATCCTAATCCCACTTATCTATTATTTGGGAATTTTAAATCCCCAATGGCCCACCTAGTAGCCTATGCCTAGGCTCTCCTACACCCCTAATCCATAATCATCTACCTAATACATATATAATCCATCCCTAAGACTAATTAATACCTAAGAGAATTATATAATTATATTATTCTACAATCCTCTCTTTTCTAACCCTCCTCTCTAGAAGCCTCTAAATCTAGAGACTTCTAAGGAATTTTAAATTCCTTAGATAATCCTCATCCCTTGATCTCTTCGATCCAAGTTTGAATCTCCATTTTTAGAGGTAAAATCACTAAGGTTAGGGGGTGAATTAGTTATTCTAGATAATAATATTAAATTCTAAACTCTTAAACATTCAGCATACATTAAATTGATCAAGGAACATAAATATGAAAGCACATACATACAAAGCATACATCACATTAACACATCATATATGTGGGAAACCCTCTTGGGGGATAAAATTGAATAAAACCTATAAGATGGAATAAAATTCTTGTAAAACAATATCCAAAATTTATACTATCACTAATTGATCAAGGAACACACATCCCTTAGTTTAGTGAGACACCAATCTCACAAGGAGATACTACCCCTATCTAGCTAAACACCCATAACAACTAGACCTTTAGCAAGATTTACCTTGCAAGTAGGAACCAACTCCCTAGAAAACTAAGAACCTACTTATATACCTGAATATATCACCTTAAATACCTATTTCTAATCTTAAACTGATGATGATCACTTTTGTCTGCACTCTTCACCTCCAATCTCTCTCAAGTTGTCGTTAGGGATAACTTACCTAAACTACCTCTTATAGGCTCATTAGGTCCAATGATCTATGTTTCCTTATATATAAACTTGATTAATTAAACATATATAATATTTTTCATATTTTGATGGTATGAATTGACCTTTACCTTCTCTTTCAAATGTTCTCTTCTTTGCTTGAATTCACACTTGCACAACTACCACAATTAGTCTAAAAAGACCTTGTACTTATACCACTCTCTTCCTTTACCCATATTGGTTATAAAAGATGCTCTACATAGTTTAAATACACTAAAAATGGGTATATAAAAATGTTACATATGATAAACACACTCTTCATAGGTCATTCATTACCTCATTAGTCCCAAACCACCATTATATCTTGGTGAGATCTAAAACAATTAGGCCTTCATACTCACATGTAACATGTGAGACTATTTGGACCACCTTAACTCTATAAAAATGATTCAAAAAAATTAAGAATATTTATAATATCCCCTTCATTATTCCCATATGGGTCTATGCCACTTGGAAGACCAACTCAACACTTGAACCTACCAATTAGGTCTCCTTGCTCTTTAAGCCTTCATACACAAAACACGGTCTCAAAATTTGAAGCAAAAACTCAAATATTTCACATATCCATATAATTAAATCACATGGGTGAACCATTTAGGACCTAAAATATAACTTCATGTTTTTTAGACACTTTAACATAGGTTCTAAGTACTCAATTCACTCTCTTAGAATGACCACTTAGACTAGTCACACATAGTCAAAATATAGTTATATTATTTTGACTCTCCATATCTAATCAATGGAATATAATGAATCCAATAATTTATAATAATAATTAGAGACATATAACATTTCCATACTAATTTTACTTTTTAATTCTACTCAGAACTCACCCAGCTCACTCCTCTAATATGATCACTCAATTTGCTAGTGCATTCAATCAAACATAGTCAACTTCTAAGCAATTGTTCACAATGAAGATGGATTGGTAAAACCTCCAAAATATAAAATACAATATTAATCAAGTATAAAACACTATAAAATATTTATTTCATCTTTAAACATCAAAATACTATCAATAATAAATCAATTCTCCTTCTTGGGTCACTTGTAGAATAGGGTCAAACACATAATCAACCTTAGAGCTTCATAACTTTGACTGTATGAACATTCAAACCTTATAACTAGAATATATGGATTAAAAATTAAATATTATTAAAATTTGAATTTTAATCCATTAGTAAATTTAGCTTATATCATAATATATTAGCAAAATACTCAGCACTAGTTTTTTTTTGTTATTTCAAATGCCAACGGTCATTGATCAAATGCTAAACATTAGACACTTTGACCTCATCTTGTGCTCCCTAATTTTTTTGAATAAATATGCAATAATGATTTCCTCAATATTAGCATAGTATTTACCTTAAAATTATCACCATTGATCTTTAATCCTATTGAATTCTCACCATTAGATCTCTTTTTAAAAATTTGACTAAGTATGAGAACTTAGTAAACGTCTGCATAAAAGGCCAACTTTTCACCTTAATAACTTTTTCTATGCTCAACCTTATGACCTAAAACTTTAACCATATGATATACTCATATATGGGAATATATTCATGGGTAAGTACACCAACTTAGCAAAAAAAAAAGGGCCTACCCGTGGACATGATTTTTATAATATTTTAGAAATGTAAACTTCTATAGATAATTAGATAGCTACACTAAAAATTTGAAGATGATATAAAAATTTGAATTGTATAATTATGAGTCTAGTTTCCAAAAAAATATTGTTTTTGAAAAATGGTTAATATAAATAGGTCAAGCATCTAAAATTTGAAGAGGACCTCCTATTTCTTTTAAGAAAATTTAAATTGTATCATTCCATGCAACCCACCATTTTTTTAGCATCATTTAATATTGTTATAAACCCTTTGGTGAATATTTATATTAGATCTTCTAGTGTTACAAAAAAAATTTAATATTTTTTGATGAATATTTTTTTTATTAATTTTGTAATTAAGTATGTCCTAAAAATTGACAAAAAATGGATAACCATTCATGTAACCCACCCTAACTACCTCAAAAAAAAACAAAAATTGATTTTTTTTAATGTTTGTATAATTAGGCCTAGTTTGTTAACATATAATTTGTTTTGCATTTGGATCAATGAAAAATAAATTAGATAAACATGAACAAGAATGTATGGATGAGGCATGTAGTGGCCTAAAAAAGGTGTTGTTAGAAATAAGTATAGTTTGAACCCTTAAAATAACCCAAAAATTATAAAAATCATACATTTATAAAGAAGACAATGTACTCGTCATAATGGTAATAATTTTTCAAATTTTGATGTTAAAATCCATAGTGTATTTGGTGATTAAAGTTGAAATTTCTTAGTTTTTCTTAAAACTCTTAGTCTCCACAATAGATGCACAGTCCCAAGCCTTTGGCTTAGAAATCCAAGCCATTTCCAAGCCTAAATGCTTGATTTTAAATTCAAATTCAAATAACACACGCATTATATAACACATACACATTATTTGATACAATAAAGAATGTATACACATTATATAACATTTATACATTTCTTTGACATAATACCAAAAAAAAAAATCATGTTTGTTATGGGGGAAAGGTTCCATTATCCATGTATCCTTATATGGGAAATGTCAAATTTCATGTTTCTTATAGGGGAAAGGTCCCATTAGCTTTGGACAGTGAATTAACATCGCATTAGACTTAAAAAAATTAACTATTTCAATATGTCATCTTAACTACTTATAACTAAGGTTTTAAGGTCTAACACATTATATATTTGATAATATAATTGATTTTATCATGAGAGGTCATAAAATTCATTTTTTAAACCTATGATCAAAACTTGACCTTTAGTGTACCAATCATTGTGCATTAGAGTATCAATACTTGACTCTTACTTGTCAAGATGTGATTGGTTACTTTTAATTTTGTAGAATAAATTTTTAACACGTATTAGATATTACATGTTCAGCTTCTGGTGCACTTTAATATTTATATACACTAATATGTTTTGTTAATAAAACACATGTTAATAAAAGCCTTGTTTGATAATTGAAACATGCACAACTATTAGGATCTTTCCCCTAGTATGGAAAGGATATAACTTACCACCTTACTTGCCTAAAATCCTACTTACCCATAAATTTTGTACATTTCTTGTTGATATTATCCTACTTGCCTAAAATCATATCTTGACCTTTTGTTGTTTCTTTGATATCTTTGACCAGAACCCTTTATTTTTAAATTTTTAAATAATTTATTTGAGTGGAAAACCCATTGAATTGTATTATTTAGTATAGATAATTTTGTGTAAGTAGAAATAAGAATTGATCCCTTAGAGTAATATTTCATCTCTTTGATATCTATTTCAATAATTCTATCTAATGGAGCCCATTACCTATGAAACATGCCTTGGATTGTCCCAAAAACATTCCTAAATTGTGTTGAATAAAATCCCTTAAGTTTCCTCCAAGGTCACATAGTGCATCTAACTCAATATATGTATTTTGAGGTCCCAATTAAAACTCGAACAAGATTCTTATATTGTTATAATTATTAAAGTTTGATTCCCATAATGTATTCAAATACATTATTAAATTTTTTTTCCTAAAATTAAGATCTCTTGTGAAAATATAGTTAATCCTCCATTCTATACATCTCCTTCATTTGCCCATCTATCACACATGGGACAACCATCAACCACTCCATCCATTCCCATATCATTTGAAGAGTGTGTCTTTGACATGGGGCTAGTCTTATCCACACCATGGATGCAACAATTTATATCTCAAAAAAAATCTATACAACACTTGATCCTTACCAATACTATATAGATTTTTATACCTTACTATGTAATTGAGATAGTAAGATATGAAAGTAGGATGATGGACCTACAATGTATGTACATGTTAGATTATTAAATATTTTTGTTAAGTTGGGTATGTGTTTTTTTTTTTGTATAAGATGTGGTTTTGAGCTCAATAAACATTAAATGGTCACATGTATCCATTAGTGATGATGTGTTTTTAAGATGTGGTTTTAAGATGTTATGCATATACTGATGAATGTATAGCTTAGAAAATATCTAAATGTACTAGGGACTTTATTGAAAAACATTAAGGGATGGCATAGACCTAGCATTGACCAAGTACAACATATGTATAAGTTACCATAGCTCAAACTCTATTTAACTTACTCAAGATATACATTAAACCTATTATAATGTCCCCTAAATCTGAGACCTTCTTCCCCTCAAGGATGATGTTGAGTAGAGAGACCCAATAAATGTTCATGTGGACGATGAACTACTCACCTCATATAGATGGTTGATCAGAATTGAATACTAGTATGTATCCCCTTGTTGAAGGTTCCAAGATTATATATATTTTGTACATATATTGACAATCATCTTATTCATGTTTCATTATAATGAGATTAAACCTTATGATGTGGATTGCAAGAAAGTAGTACATGTGTCTCAGAATTCTTGCTCTAGTTTAGGGTTTGAGGTTGAGGCTCATCCATGTTGTTGAATCATGTTCTTTCCTATGTGTAGGAATTAATATGAATGTAAGTTATGGGATATATATCTAGGTAATATCAAGGTAGAAGGATATATATAATTTGAATACATATGTAAAAAATTGATAATGTTCAGTGCTTACTTAATTCAGGTGGGACCTTAAAGGGGTCTACATGACAATTTTTATATAGTAATGGCAAGTTAGAGGCTCACACCATATGAATTATTTACTAGACATGAGTTGATTAGATTGATGTTGATATTTAACCATTATTGGCTTCTATGTATGTATGCATGATAAATTTATGAATAGGCCTTAGTTGGATTGGTTGGTTCGATGATGTAACATGTATAAGTATCAAAGATGTGCATAACAGATAACTCTAACACTTCTTCAAGTATACTAGACCTACACACGTGAAAATATTTTATTGGATTGGGTATCCTAAGGCTTTAACAAATGTGATGCTTCTAGGATAAGTGATAGTTAAATCTCTAACACAAAGATATATGTATAAACGACACACACATGCATATGTATATCTAATTAGATCGGGACTCATAAGGATCTAATAGATATTTTTAATTCTTTTAATACTTGACACCTCTAATAGTGTTGACACTTATAAGCATGTATGAGGTACACATGGTGATATGTAATTGGATTTGGCCTCTTGGGGCATTGTCAACTATGAAACTTCCAGGACTTGATGCATCTCTGATAGCTTTAACACTTTTAGGTGTATGAGGTACACACATGTCATAATAAGGTTCAATTATAGGGGGAATTCAATTAAGGAGGCATGAGAGGCCAATTTTAAACCCTTCTTGACATAACTATAAGATCGTGATATATGCATGATTTGGGACAAAATTAAGTATGATTCTATCTATCATGAATTGAATTAATTAGTCAATTGGTTCAATTAGGGATGTGATTTAGGTAAAATTGAGCCCCTAAACTAAATTTATGGCCCAATCAATTATATAATCTAGATGAAACATGTATAGATTAACTGACCCTAATTTAATCAGAAATGTAAATGCAAATGCAAATGTGGCCAATTTCAACCCATTAAACCTAAACTAGGGTCTATGATGTGATTAAAAGGGCTAAATCAGGTCATGTTTTGTGACATTTTGATTGTAAACCCTAATTTTATCACTTAAACATGTACAATTCCCCTAAACCCTAATTTCATGAGATATACACATGTACAAACCCATTACACTATACCCCTAACCCTAAATCCTAATTTTATAACAAACACAACCCCTAAGTTCCTTGATTTCATCACAAATGCATAAATTCATGAATGTTATTAGTGCTTTTGAACCTATTATTCACCTAGTTTTGTAAGGACCTATTATAGGATTTTGGGAAAAATTAGTTCATTTCATCTTATTTCATCATTCATTAGTCTTTTTACTTCATAGTCTTACCAAGAGTCTAATTGCATCATGTATTAGAGATTTATGCATCATATTAGGGATTTATGCATCATATTGAGCCTTATTACATCATATGATAGCCTAATTGCATCATATTGGAGTTTTATTACAATGTATGATAATCTTATTGCATCACATGATAGTCTTATTACATTGTATGATAGTCTTATTGCATCATATGATAGTCGTATTACATCATATTGAGCCTTCTTACATGATATGATAGCATTATTGTAACATCTGATAGTCTTATTGAATGTTATTGCATGATATTATAGTATTATAATGATAAAAATACTTGAATATGAGCCTTTTTGCTTGTTAGTATAGTATATGGCTATAATTTAAGTAATGTGTACATGTTATAGTAATGCATAAGCATTCACATAATGCATATGCATTCATTAGAGTATAAACAAAAGATCACTTTTCAACATCTATTTTTATCCCTAATCAACATTGTTGTCTCCACAGACATTCCCTATGTACTCTATGTACTTTCTTGGTTGTAGTTTTTTTTAACCCCACATTTGAAGTAATTTCCTTGTTGCTTTTGTCAAAATGGGATATGGTTGTGTTTAACGAGGAGGAATAAGTTGAAGAACAAAACATGGAAGCAATTAGAAGAGTTGAGAGAAAAAACAAGGTATGAATGCAAGCAATTCATTCCATAAAAGGTACAAACACTAACCCTAATGAGCCAAATTCCTTAGATAATTAGGCAATTAATAATAATCAATTGAATAATGATGAAATTTATAACAATAAATTGAATAATGATGAAATTCAAAATAATGAATTAAATTATGATGAAAATGACAATAGAAAATTAGATAATGTTGAACATTTACATTCAAAGTTTAAAGTTTTTGAATATGTTGATGAATAACCTATGCATAATACTTTACCCACAAATAATGAATAAAATTTAATGGACTCAAATAATGATTAAAATTTCATGGAAACATATAATGAAGAAACAAACAATGAACAAAATTTTATGGAAACATATAATGATTTTGAAATGAACTTTGAATGGATTCCACGAACAACAACACCTCTGAGAATTGTGCATAGAAAAGATAAGTACTTAATTAAAGTTTATGAAAATATTTTGAAACTAATGCATAGAAAAATGTCTAACTACCATTCAAGAAGATTGGCTCAAGAAATTTGGAATAGTTTCTTTCATAATTTGGAGTATGATAGTCAAAGATGTCAATTATTTATTTTGTTGATGAAATTTCTTAAGATGAGACCTATAATGTATGCATTAGGACTAAGAACATCTAACATAGATAATGAAAATGTTGAAAATCTACATGATTCATATCATATTGTAGTCTTGAAATCACACAACAAAGATTATAATGCTTACCAACGTATAATGACAACTTGTGTAGTAAGTGCTAAAATAGGGAAAAAATGATTGATTTCAAAAATAAGTCAAAAACTTGATATAAATAGGAAAACATTAATCAAAGTAATTTCAAGACATTAAATACTTAATGAACCCAATATGAAAGAGATCTAGGCATTTACTTGCACAATTTTGGAAAGATAATACAAGAGTTTCACCCAATGAAAGAGATGTAGTGAAAAGAAGAGTTGGTTCTCGTAATCATTAACTGCATACAAAACTTTTCCTAGATATGACTCAAACATAATTATACTCTAAGTTTTTGGAAAAACATCCACAAATTGTTATTATTCAAATACTTTTTGAGATGGCCAAACTTTTTTATGTAAAAATAAATCACACATGCACCACTTGTTATTGCAGGCATCATGTTAAATTTTCAATGCATTATGATATTTTTCACCATATTCACTTTACTCTACATACTACTAACATTTTGTAGGATTGTGGCATAGAATCTCCCCCAAAATTAGCTAGGGAATTTATTTCAAATATTTTTTGTGAAAGACCAAATTGATATTTATTTTATAAAAAGGCATGCTTGGATGGAAATTATAGCATTTGTGGTGGATTACCAAAATTGAAAAATATGTATCCATGAGGAGTGTGCAAGTGTACCTATCAATTCCCTTATAATATCTTGAAAAATCATAACATTATTTTCAATTTATTATAATGTTTTGATTTGCAAAAGTATCCTAACAAGTTATTATTAATTTCATAACATTTGTAATCTTTAAGAATACTTCATAACCAATCATTTATAATACTCTAAACACAATTGATTCAAACAAGATTTACTTCATTGGTTTTCTTAAATATTCATGTGCAAAATAATAATGTCATGTATGAATGTCATATATACGCATATAATGTCAATAATACATGAATTTCCATATAGCCATAAAAAAATTAAATCATGTTTAAAACATATTATCTATTGTTGAGTGAATACATCATATAAGCATATATAATGCCAAAAATGCATACATTACCATATAGGCATACACAAAAGTACATCATCTACAACATCCTAATCATAAAATAGTCTCCCTCTCTTTGCCTTCTTTAAAGAAGACTCTCCTTGGGATGCCCTGATTGTAGATAGAGATATCTTGAATGCCTTGGATTGATCCAAGGTTTTACTACAGGTACTATGCTCATAGCTTGCTTGCAGCCAAACCTGTTCAAATATAAAAAAAATATTATAAAATTAACAAGTATACTTGAAACCAAGTTAAGAAATTCATGTTTTAAACTATAATAAATAATCATTTAAACATTCACTTTCTAAAATCTCATGGTCCTCCTCAATTTACTATTGATTCTCAATTGGGTCACTACCAGGTTTAACTACATGAATAAACATGTTAAATGATAAAGAAAAATGAGTTGTCATAGTAGTCATTTGAATTAGACTATCAAATGTAATATGATATCCCTACATACATAATACATTCATGCATATAATTTATATTTTCTAAAGTATATAGTAAAATTACTAAAACAAAATCACTAAATTACAATTCAAAATTATAAGTGAATATATATACCTCGGTGAGTGCCTGTATAGATGACATTGTAACAGTAATGCTCGAGTCTATCTTGACTCACAATGATGGAGGAGTGTCCACCCTAGTCATTATATGAATAAACAACCTAAAAATTAATAACTTATGAAATTAATTGATTAAACAAGTTGATAACAAACTTAGCCTTGCATAAGATATGGAAAAATATAATGATGTCATGGGAATCATGAATGTGACAAGTGGATATGTGCAACATGTGACTTGTAAAACCACACTAAAGGCAAGAAATGTCATTTTCATGAGGGTTAATGACAAGATAACAAGGGAGGATTTTTGAGTTTATTTATTTAAATTGAGTAATTGAATGTAGGGGCATCTTGGAATGCCAATACAAGGTCTAAAATATGTCTTTAAAATGTTCAAATTTGAATTTAAGTTCAAATACATTTTCCCTAGGTCTAAGTTAATCTAGTTGGTGTGTAATAGATAACTCAAACATTAGATTCTAAAGATTTTAAATAAGGATGTTGAATGATCATATAAATGTGGAGATAATCTTGATTTAGTTTTATAGTTCTTTGACATTGAAAGAGTAAACACTCCCTGAGTACCCTATTTGCTAAAGGGCAGCATACAGTTAAAGGACTGAGCTATATTATGTTGAAACTAGTTTGGGATTCCATTGAGATTGTAAGGGGTATAATATAGTAAATGGAAGTGTATAAAATCCCATATAAGGTATTTAAGATATTTTAAGTTGAAGGAAAGGCAAAGTAACCATGTACCATATTTTCCTATGTACATAGGCAAGGTTATAAACTGAGAGTTTTGAGTTTGAAATTTATTGTGGGATTTCAATACTTGTTACCTAAATGATAAAGATATATAGGGTTAGTATAAACCCAATGAAATTTATTTGTGGTTTTGAAACCCACTAAAACAAAATTTATCCCCTTTAGTGTGCTCTCAGCCCTGGCAATGGCCTAGAAACCCTGATTATAGGGTGTAGTGTATAAAATGAGATTTGACTATTGAAAAATTCTAAAAAATTGTAATCTTAAATTATTTGATGTATTCTCACTAATGGAGGTGGTTTTCAGATTTTTATTTATTTAAAAGTTTTCAAATGAGTTTTTGATCTAGTGTTAGACCTAGAGAAGGGTTAAGGCCTAGACAAGGAGCTTTACCCAAAAATAGGGCTAGTAGAAGGTAAAGCTAGAAAGGTGTATGTGAGGGGTAAGTAGATAGAGAGTTTTAGTTAGTGACATGACCGAGGATGTAAAGAGAGTGTGATAAGAAGATATAAGGATTGATTTGACTAATGTTATCATTTTTATTTGATTGACCAAAGGACTAAGGGAATGAGTTATGAATAAATAAAGGAAAACCTTGAAAGGAAGGGATATAGGTAGAGTTTGGTATAAAAGTTGATATAGCTTTATGTTAATGGATATAGATAGGAACTCTCCCCCAACTAGATATATTAGGTCTTTGGGCCCCCTAAGTAGGTGGTGGTAGAAAAATACTCAACCCCATCTATCTATATAGGGTTGAAGTCCCTTATTTGTATATGGTCACAAGGCCTATGTCATATACATATAGGCTATAGTTTATAGTTGATGATCTCCCAAAAAATAAATGGAATTGACTAGGTATAATGGGATTACGAGGCTATGCCATCTAAATTTATAACTCCATAGATAAAGACTAAATTATTATACTTAGATGGAATCAAGATGGGAATTAAATTGATAGATATGACCATTTTGGATATCAATTATAGAGATTGAACCACTATATGTGATTAAGATAACAAGGAATTAAGTGCTTGTCTATGAGGCCAGTATTTAAAATAAAGGAGTGGTGTGCATATTGATGAAGACATGCTATGCTCAATTAGTAAATTGATAGAAATATATTATATTGAACAACTTTTATCAAATAAATTATATATATATATATATATATATATATATATATATAATCCTATTGATTGGGATTGACCAACTATAGATACTACATATAAAGGGATATCAAACAAATGTTCAACTCGCTATTTTTGTTTTTAAAAACATAGTTGATATAGAGGATGAGTTTCTAATAAGTTATGCCAATCCATGTTAATACATCAAACAATAAAAATCCAAACAAAATTATAAATTAGGTATTTTATATTTCTTACAACAAATCTACCAAGGATGCAATTAAGGTGTATGAATGTACATCTATAGTTTATAGGATTCACTTGAAATTTTACCTCTATAAATGTATATGGTGTTATACTGGCATGCATAGATGTAGTAGCCTAGGTTGGCCCACTATCTAGTTATGACATTGAAGGTAATGTCTTCTCCTAGAACACAAAAAAAATACATATATATTATTCAATTTAAACATGTAAATTAATTTTTACCCTTTTACTTAAATGCAAATATAACTTAAAATTTTAACATTAAATTTATATAAAATATACCTACATGTGTGTAGAGACTCACAATGTATCCAAACCAAATGTGTATGCCAATAAATCATTAGTCAAGACCATATTCTACAAGCCCACTAAAGTACCACCATCATCATCTGAAGGTCTAGTACATATAATACCACAACATCTACATGGGTGGGGTCAAATATGACCACTAGCTAGAGTATCATGAGCATTTATCTCTAAAAGTCTAATTGTATGATGAATGAGTGTATCAGTAAGTAGACTAAGCACATGAAAAGTGTTTATCTCTACAACCTCTATCACCATAGAAGTAATCTCTTCATGAAGTTGTTTTTGGGTAGGGATCCTTATAGGCCAATTAGTTACATGACATGTACCTAGTTGATCTTATGTGGATCCTTTTCCTTGGCCCTAAAACTCACCATAGTCAAAGTAGTTTGGAATTTGATTGAGGATAAAATATTAATAGAGTTTCCTCAAAAATTAAAATGGGACCTCATGGTTATTACAAGGGGGATAGTCAAACACCATCCACCATCACTCCCAAAAATTGGCCTTAATCAAATCATGTTGGCATTAGTGGATTGGGAAATGTTTGGTCATTATGGGAAATGGGTCATTGGTGGTTGGGTCATAAATAAGGAACAAATTCAATCTTTTATTATATTTTTATTCCTCACCTTAGATGCTAACAATTTGTTAGCATAGTAAGCACTACAGCTATCCCTATATGACCTATATCTATCAATTTGACTCATTATCAAGTCAACTTGACCTAATAATAACTTTAGGTTATTATCCAAATAGGTGTGGTGGGTGTTTGTGGAATTTGGCTCCCTCATTATCATAATTATTTTCCTAATTTCAATTTTTTTCTCTACTATGTGAAATACTATATTCTTTTGGCTACCTAGGGGATCTAGGGTAATTACAGGAGGGTTAGGCAGAGGGTTAGGTGGAGGGTTAGGAGGGTTAGGAGTGTTAGGAGGGTTGGAAAAAAGGTTAGACAAAGGATTAGGTGGAGGGTTAGGTAGAGCATGTTGACCTATTGGATAAAAATAAAAAAATAAACTATATGAAATTCATACTAAAAAAAATAAAAAAAATCTATAGAAAAAATACATCTTCTTTGCAATAGCATCATAAATATAGTGAATGGAGGGAAAAATGTGAATGGGAATTGGAAAAACTTGAATGGGAATTGATAAAATAAAAATGGGAAGAATGAGGAGGATGAGGGGTTTTTTTGGTTTTATAGTTTAAATAATCCATATGCATTATTGAAACTTATATAAATGTTTACATGTTTCTATAAAATATATGAATTTATATAATTTTTAATAATGTGTATGTGTTATTGTTATAATGTGTATGCATTATGTCTTGATAATCCTAAACCATAATGAATACGTGTCATAATAATAATGTGTACACATTATGTTTTAATGTGTAAATATTAAGGGTTATGTCCATAGAATTGTCTCCCAACTCTGTATACATACCCCCATATATCAAAATACTCTCAAAACTTTTCCATGTGTGAAATATGATGTTATAAAACTACTTACTTATCCTTATCTATCAAGATGACTACTTGAGCCTAGACATTCATATGATTGTTCTAATGACTTCCATTCACTTCCATAAGAATTATAAGAAATCATAACATCCCATAGGGTCTCTAAAACATGTCCATACCATTAATATCATCCATCAATTACCTAACTAGGTCAAATACTCACCAAAAAATTAATCTGATCATTTTATTATTAATGCACTAGTACCACATGCTCTCTTTGACATCAATGCCAATAAAACATCAATGACCATGATCAACAATCTCTTAATTTTTCATTGATGGAAAAACACCCTCTAATGAATTATTAATCATATGAACTCCTTCATTATGATGTTTATCTCCTTTTGACATTAATGATAAAGGGTCTCTTCCTCAAAATGCCAACAATCATTCATTAACATCTTGTATGCATTCAAAGAATATTTAAGATGCTTAGAATACTTAAATAATTTCAAGCATATGAATCAATTACTCCCCCTTTGACATGCACCAATATGAACTTTAACTTATCTAATCTTTGGACATAAGAAACTACTTATAGAGCTTATAAATATCCCCCTAACATTATGCTCCATCTCATGTCATTTGTTTTTTGACATACACCAATCTGAACTTGGACTTTTCTAATCCTTGGACCTATCTACCTACATAACTTCACAATATTTCTTTGCTCATCTATGGAGATTCAATACCTTGTCAAAACACATGACTTAGTTTTATCAAGTCATCATACCAATCTTTTTGAATTCAAAATTGTAGAAAAATTATTCATATCTCCACCATGATTGGAACATCTCACATATGTTCCCCCTCTCATCATACACAAATCTTCAAGACTTTCAAACTATTTGAGTTAACTTCTCATAATTCCATGCTTCACCTAGATCATGACATCTTTAATAAGTCTTCTTAATGAGCTAGGTCAGCCAACAATTTTTCAACACTATCCACACTTTAGTCAAAACTCTTATGGAAACATCTTATCTTTAGAATACTATGACCTCTGTGGCATACACAAATTTTCATCTATAGAACTCTGATGATATCAAAGATATGACAAACATTCTCTTCATACTAAATATCAACCTTGTTTTTAAAATCTATTATTTGATCAATAATTTTAATCAATTGAAAGGCTTTTACCTTTAGGACCAAAACACCTAAACACACCTTAAGCATATTTGAACTAGATCAATCATACATTTATATATAATAGAATATCATGATGACTCTCCATCCTTGATTAGGCACTTGTAAACCTTTATGCTCTACTTGTAGACCTTTAGAACCAACATCTTCTTATGATCTTTATTATCTTGAAACATCAACCAAAGCTCAACTAGCACCACCATGCTTCCTCTTGATGACAAGTGTCTCCTTGAAGCTTAGATAGAGACACCCTAACCCACAATGTCCTAGAATAATGTGAAACTAAGATTTTCCCAAAACTCATATTCCTTCTCCTCCTTGGTCATTTGATACTAATAGTTCTTCTTATTATTAGGCTTAATAAAAAAACATGCTCATCCATTAAAATATTTTCCTTTTATTTTAATATTGGATTGATAACATATGGAGACAACAAAGATTCATGACATACCTTTTTAACTAGAGAACTAACCTCATCAATGGGCAATGACAACTGATGTTATTTCTATGAAACTTTCTCAACAATAATAGGATGTTCTCTTAGATCCATAAATAACTCAGAACTAACCTCAATTATCATTTTGGTCTTTTCATTGAGATCGACTTGAATGAACTTTTAATTCTCCTTTTCTATCTAGATAGATGACACACATTCTTAACATTCCTAAACCTTATTCATATCTAATTCCTCTTTTTCTTTAATAGATAATCCACATTGATATTTCAACTCAACTAAATTATTTTTATTAGTCTTCACTTCCTTAGGATTCCATACCAAGTATTGACCTTTATTGAGCACACTAAGTTGTCCATGTACCTTCTTATGACTTGAAACCTTTATTTTAAAATATCTTGAAATATGACCAACTTGATGAAAATATAAATAAATAACATCATTCATACCTTCTTCTTGATGAATATTATGAATCATAACAAACATACCATTTTAGCTCTTAGGTCTGCATACCTTGGTTAGTCTTTTCCCATGTATTCTAGGGTAAAATCTAGCAATATGTCCCATGTCATGATAATTATAATAGACTACATTATCCATACCTATAGATAACTAACTACTCTCCCTTCTACAATTTCTTGCCTTATGCCCAAACCTATGACAAGATTAACAATAACCATTAAAAGATATTTCATACCTCATAGAATTTGACTACTCGATGGATATTTTCCTATTGATCTTGGTGCTTGTATCCTTATTGTATTGAGCTAACCTCTCTTTCTCTTTATTAGTATTTTCTACCTTGACAACAAATTTATCATGTTCATCCTTCAATTAATCTAGCTTTATCTTCAATTGAATGCTCTCATCCTCTTTAGTTCTCATAATTAAACTTGTATCCTCTAACTAAATTCTAAGAACTTGGATAGTCTCTTCATCCCTCTTAGCTTATTTAGCCATGTCATCCTTCATTATAAATTCTTTTTCTTCAATAATCTTTATAGAATCAATATTAGACTTCAAATCACCATGATTACCTTGATTTGAACTTAACTTAGCATTTGTCTCTTCTAGCTACGTTTTAAGATATATGTTTTCTTCCTCCTTTGAACTTAGATTAGTCTTTATAACCCTTAATTGATCTTTAATATCCTACATGGTCATCTTTTATTCTTTGTCTATTTCACTTATTATTTCAAACTTGGTTTGAAGATGACTAATCTTTTCACAATGTTTCATGAACTATTCATTAAACTTCTTAGGCCTCATCTCATATTCATCTTCCTTGGAATTAGAATTACTCTTCCCATTCTCAATACTAATAAT
The DNA here is from genome assembly GCA_037957365.1 of Torreya grandis. Lineage (NCBI taxonomy): Eukaryota > Viridiplantae > Streptophyta > Pinopsida > Cupressales > Taxaceae > Torreya > Torreya grandis. The sequence goes on along the minus strand of JARHVA010001669.1, from coordinate 2,607,453 downwards.
CTATTATTAAATACTTTTGACAATTTATCTCAACTCAAAATTTTATTTCCTCAACTACTTAGCCATCTTTGTACATTAAATCACCTTAAAGTAGTTAAACTTGTAATGAAGGTATTTCTCTGATACCAATTGTTAGAGGTACAATCATTGAGAGCTGGGGAGTGAATAAGTGATGATAGATAATCCAATTCAATTCCCAACTTTTAAACATTAAACATACATCAACTTGATTAAAAAACATAAACATGAAAGCACATACATTAAAAGCATACATAAGAGAATACATCACATGAACACATCGTATATGTGGGAAACCATCTTAGGTAATAAAACCAATTAAACCCTAAAATATAGAATACAGTCTTATAGAATAAGATCCAACATTTAGACCAACACCAACTAATAAATAAACACCCATCTCTTAGTGAGATACCAATCCCACAAGGAGATACTACCCATGTCTAGTTGAGCATCCACAACAACTAGACCTTTATCAAGCTTTACCTTGTAAGGAGGAACAAACACCATAGGAAACCAAGCACCCACTAAAATACCTAAAAATATCACCTTTATCACTTTTTTCTACTCATCAATTATTGATGATCACGTTTATCTGCACTCTTCACCTCCAATCTCTCTCAAGCTACCTCTAGGGATAAATTTCTCAAACTACCTCTTATAGGATCATTAGGTCCAATTACCTATATGTCCTTGTACATAAAATTTATTAGATAAATATTTTTTTTATTATTTTCACACTTTGATGGTCCTAACTGACTTGTACCTTCTCTTTTAAAGGCTCTCTTCTTTGCTTGAATCCACACTTACACAACTACCATAATTAGTCCAGAAAGACCTTGTACCTATATCACTCTCTTCCTTTAACCCGTATTGGTCAACCAAGATGATTTAAATATTTAAACCACACTTATCATAGGTCAATACACATGTTACATGTGAGAACCACACTATTCATAGGTCAATTTTTACCTCATTAGTCCCAAACCACCATTATGTCTTGGTGAGACCTAAAATAATTATGCCTTCATACTCACATGTTACATGTGAGACTACTTGAACCACCTTAATTATTTACCAATGATTTAAAAACATCAAACCTATTTATAATATCCTATTTATTACTCCCATATGGGTCCATGCCACCTAGAATACCAACTCAATGCTCAAACCTACCAGTTAGGTCTCTTTGCTCTTTAGGCCTTCATATACAGAACATAGTCTCAAACTTTTGAATTAAACACTCAAATATTTCACAAGTCCATAAGACTAGATCACATGGTTTAACCCTTCAAGACCTTAGTTACACCTTCATATTCTTTAGACACTTCAACACATGCTCTAAGCATTCAATTTAATTCTCTCAGAATGACCACTCAGACTGGTCACAGATAATCAAAATATAGTTATACTAATTTAAATATCTATATCTTATCAAGTGTATATCATGACATACTATAATTTATCATAATATTTAGATACTTATATAACATATCCACACTCATTTTATTCTTTAATTCTTATTATAACTCTTCCAACTCACTCCTGCAACATAGTAACTCAATCTACTAGTGCATTCAATCAAACAATGTCAAATTTTAAGCAATTAATCACATTGAATATTGATTGATAAAACATCCAATATATATATATATATATATATATATATATATATATATATATATATATATATATATATATATATTAATTGATGCTAAAACACTCTCCAATAGTTATTTCATCTTGAAACATTAAAATACTATCAAGAACAACTCAATTATCCTTCTTAGGTCACTTGCAAAATAGGGTCAAACACACAGTCAGATTTGGAGCTTAATTATTGATCATGTTATTGATATAATTTTATTCTCATTTATGTCAAGGTGATCTTAATACATAACTCATTAATTACAAAGTAAAAAATTTCCAAGTGGATTTAAGAGTGCATATCATGTGTGCAGGTCTTTGGGAAGCTAGAGAATGTTGTTGATATTATGTTCCTATTTAAGAGGTCATATGAGGTGTCAATATTTATTGGTGTACTTGAGGATGTGATATTAATACTTTTTAATTATTGTGTTCTTGTCTAGATAATCCTTGTTAACTTGTCAAATCAAGCTAAGTGGGTAGATTGATGGAATCTGAATTTACACATGTGAATGTATCAGGAGTAGTTTGGTATATGGATGGACTCCCATATGAGATGAGATCACGTGTTCCATGTTTTAGGTCTTAAAATGATGCATATAAAAATTTATGGTAGTGAAAATTTGGTCTCCCAGGTAGATTTCACCAGTGTCCATATTTAGCCAAATTTGCAATATCAAGTGACCTTTATACAAAGGAAAACTAGTTAGTAGTATTTTGTCTATAAATTTTGATAAAAAATGAATTTTATAGTGGTGTAAAACTAAAATTGGTATATTAATTAAATTTATATGCAATAAAATTTATTAGGAATTTTCACTAATCATGCAATTGTATTTATTGCACATGAGAGTTGATTGTTGTTGACTGTGTTATTTTTGAATAAACCAAGGTTCAAAGAAATGAATTTAGAGGAAAAATTATTGATAAAATATTGTTGGTATATAAATAAAAAATGAATTATACTCCATATATATCATATTAAAATTTATTTATAATTTTTAATATCTATACAGGTAAAGTTATTTTATGTCAAAGTTGACTTTTGTTGACTATAATTATTACCTGTTTGAATAGGCTTCTTACAGGGGTGTTTATGAGACTTTGGAGGATGAATAAATGTGTATTATGTATTTTATGATGTTACTTAGTTATTTACCTTTCAATCCATATATTTATTTTACATATAAATTTTATATTTATTTATTTTGAGCCTCTTTTATGAAGACAATGTTTTTGGGCTAATTAAGCCTAATAGGTCTTTAAGACATAATGGTTATTTTATAGTATGATCAAATGATTTTATGTTTCTTAAGAATTTAAAAAGATCATATATATTTTAGGTAAATTTATTTAACTAATTTGGGTCATTGATAATGCCCATTTGGACCATAGTCACTTAAAGTGTTACATGAAGGTGAATTAGGTCTCCATGGGGCCTATTGAAGGCTTAAGTGATAAAAGAGGTTTCATAAGGTGAGTAAGTGACTTTAAAGTGTTGTATGACTTGTAAAAAATAAATATGGAATGAATTAAATTTTGTTAAAGTTTTTTAAAAATTTCCATATTTGGCTAAGGGATATAGGTATCTAAGTGTAATGTGTGGCCTAATGGAGGGCTATTTACTTAGGTCTTGCTTAAGAATAGTGTGTTGTTTTGAGCCATTTGAATTATGGCTCACCTAATGAGTTGATGTACATTGTATGTAATGTGTCATAAGATATATTTTTATGTTTATCCAATTGGGATATAAGCCCTAAGGGTTAAGTAAAATGTAGTCTCCTACCAAGATTGAATGTAGAAAGAATCATTTTTATGTAGTAGGCTATTTTGGCCTCATTATGCTAGTTACAAAAATGGGGTGTGAAACGAATTATATATTAATTTTCATAAGGATAATAGGATATGAAAACTATAATAAAATAATTTTTAATATTTGACAAGGGTCTAAAATTATTATTTTTAGGTTATGAGCAAGTAAGAAGATTTGTTTCAAGGCTATTAGGCCTATTTTACTTTGGTGACCTAGTATAAAGGTTCTGATAATTAAAGAGTAAAGAAAATGGTATGAGAGTTTTAAGAACTGTGTAAGGGAATTAAAATTATAAAAATAACATGTTTAATATGTGTCATGAAGATCACACAATGGTGTTTAAGGTGGTAAGCTAATTGGATTTCTTGTTTCAAAGCTAGATAGGTCTATTTGTCTAGTTGAGTGATGTAGAAGAGGAATAGGTTTGTATGAGGTAGAAAGGTAGGTTTTCAGGTGTTAAAAAAACATAATAACATCATCAAGTGTCTAATAAATTGGATAATATGTGGAGATCAATTTGGAGGTGATTGAGTTAGTGCTTGATCATCCAAGGGTTTTTCCTCCTTGCTAGTTAGTGCTAGCTAAATGTCAAGTGGGTGCTTAACTAAATTGAGGGAGGGGGGGGGTGTCCCTTGGTCCATTATTTTTGATCTAAATTGAAGAAATATATTTATAGGATAGTATTATAAATCTTTTTTTAAGTGGGTTTTCTCCCCCATGATAGTTTCCCACATAATTCATGTGCTATGTGCTTTGATCTTACATTATTTTCTTTATTCATTAAAATGAATGGTTTATATGCTTCATTAATGATTATGTTGAATGGTTAAGAGTTTGAATAATTAGAATTGAATTTTTTTTATTTCATCATTGATTCACCCCCATTTTAATTATTTTTTGTCTAATAATTGGCATCAGAATAGGTCATTTAGAAAGTCTTGACAGCGAGAAGGTGGTCCTTATATCATAAAATGGGTAAGAAACTAAGGAAATAAAATCAAGAGTTGAGTTATATGGATAAGGATTATGAGGATAAAATTTGTACCTTTAATATTAAAAATTTCATGATGGCTAAATAGGTTGAGAAGGCTATTAAATATCTCAAATTTTAGTTAGAATATGCTAATGTAAATGTGAGTTCTATAGAGGATCTCAAGGAGAAGGTATGTATCTATAGTTATAATGTATCCTTATAAATAAAAAAGGATAATATGAATATTCATGATATTAAGAATTATCTAGATGATAAAAATTCACATTTTAGGGAAAAGAAGGATGAGTTTGATCAATTAAAAACCCTAATAGGATCCTTGAATGTTGAGCATGAGAAGCTAGTGGTCAAAATGAGCAAGTTTGAGCATGAGAATATAGTAGTGAAAATGAGCAAGATTAAGCAAGAGAAATAAAATAAAGTAAAAAATGATGATAGCATGAAAAATAAGGTGAGAAGAATAGCAAGGCAATCTAATGCCATGAGGTTTGTCAATTCATCTCATAATCAATATTATGTTTGCAATTAGTTTGGCCACATTACAAGAGATTATAAAAGGAGAAGTAACTTGTCAAAAGGAGATAATAGCCATAATTAAGAAGAATTGATGAATGATATTATTATTTTTTAAATGTCATAGAGTTAGTCATATTTCAAAATATTTTAAAAATAGGTTAAATGAATTCTCAAGGGTAAACAAGATGTATGGAGCTTCTATTGTGCAAAGAAGAGGTCATACATGGATATGGAGACCTAAGACTATTAAGAGAGGTTAGATTGAGAAAAGGATGAATTGGTTGATGAGAATATTAGTGAATATGGTTTATTTTCCATGGTAGATATGAAGATAAGACAAGAAGGTTTAGTTGCTTTCCATATGAGAAAGTTTATTGAACATGTTATTTTTGTTCAAATCAATTGTGATTGTTTGATACATATAATAAGTTTTGTAGACCATTGAAAGAGGTCATTTGGGCCCAAGAATATCAGCATTTATTTTAGTTATCTCATGAAAGGATGTTGGATAGTTGTGGTAGCCTATGTGTGGATAAAGATGGATTCATTCAAGGTATGTTCTTGTAAGAGAGTTTTCTTGTGTATTTTTACAATATTTTGGTTTTGTTTAGGTGTAATATGGAGTTAGGTGTAGATAACTTAGGTTTATTAGTGGGTATGTGAAGTTTGGGCATATTTTTTATATGCTAAGAATCAAGGAGCAATTCAGATAGAGGTATGTTCTCTTCAATTCATAATATTCAAGGTATGCATAGAGTGAGGGGGAGAATTTGTGAGATGATTCAATTCTAAGGATATTATATGGTTGAGTATGGTTTAATAATAGGTTATATGAGATGATCATGATGTTAGGGGGATATTTATTGCTTTATGAGCAGTTTGATAGCTCTAAGGATTAAGTTGGCATGTTGAGGAATAAACCCTTTATCATTAATGTCAAAGGGGGAGATTTTTGAGCATGTTATTGATATTCATTTATTGTCATTGATGTCAAGGTAATATTAGTACATAATGAATTAATGATCAAGTGATAAGTTCTAAGTGGATTTGAGAGTGCATATCATGTGTGTATGCCTTTGGGATGATAGAGAATGTTGTTGATGTTATGTTCCTATTGCATACATCATATGAGGTGTAAAGAGTTATTGGTGTACTTTTGTAGGTGATATTAATACTTTCGAATGTTTTTGTGCTTGTATAGATCATCCTTGTTCACTTGTCAAATCATGATGAATAAGGAAATTGATGGAATCAAATTCACACATGTGAAGGTCTCAATAGTAGTTTGGTATATGGATGGATTCACATATAATATAATATCCTATGGTCCAAGTTTTAGGTCTTGAAATGATGTATATAAAAATTTATGGTAATGCAAAGTTGGTCTCCCAAGTAGATTTCACTAGTTTCAATACATAGCCAAATTTTCAATATCAAGTGACCTTTAAACAAAGGAAAACTAGTCAATAATATTTTATTTATAAATTTTTATAATAGATGAATTTTATGGTGGTGTAAAAACAAAATTGGTATATAAATTCAAGGAATATCCACTAAAATTGATTATGATATTTTAATTATCATAAAATTTCATTTATTTCACATCAAAGTTGACTATTGTTGATTGTGTTTTTTTTTAATAAACCAAGGTGTAAAGAAATGATTGTAGAGAACAAGGTATTGATCAAGTATTGTTTTTATAAAAATAATAAAATAATTATAATCCATATAGATCATGCTAAATTTTATTTTTATTTTTTAATGTTCATATAGGTGAAGTTATTTCAAGTCAAAGTTGACTTTTATTGATTATAATTATTGGAGGTTTGAGTAGGCTTCTTGCAGGGGTGTTTATGAGCCTTTGGATGCTTAATAAAGGCATATTATGGATTTTATGATGTTAATAAGGTATTTATATTTACATAAATATGTGGATTATATATTTAAATTTTACATTCATTAATTTTATCTTCTTTTGTGAAGATAGTGTTTTTGAGCTAATTAAGCCTAATAGGTCTTTAAGACCTAGTGGAGGTTTTATAGTATGAACGAATGATTTTATGTTTCTTAAGAACTAAACATGATATTAGAGTATTAATTTAAATTTATTGAAGTGTTTTAGGTCATTGATAAGGTAAATCTAGACCATAGTGTATTAAAGTGTTACATGAATTTGAATTAGGTCTCCAAGGGACGTATTGAAGGCTTAAGGACTAAAAGAGGTTTCATAAGGTGAGTGAGTGACTTAAAAGTATTGTATGAATTGTTAAAATTAAATATGGGGTGGAGGAAATTTTTTTAATTTGTTTAAAATGGTTCCATATTTGGTTAAGTACTATTGGTATCTAAGTGTAACGTGTGGCCTAATGGAGGGCTATTTGCTTAGGTCTTGCTTAAGCTTAGTGTGTTGTTTTGAGCCATTTGAAGTATGGTTGACCTAATGAGTTGATGTATATTATATGTAAAGTTTCATAAGATATATTTTTATGTTTATAAAATTTTTATATAATCCTTAAGGGTTAAGGAAAGTGTTGTGACTGACCAAGATTGAGTGGAGAAATAATCATGTCTATGTAGTAGGCTATTTTGGCCTCATTGTGCTAGTTAGAGAAATGGTGTGTGAAAAAAATTATATATGAATTTTCATAAGGGTAAGAGGCTATGAAAAATATAAAAAAATAATTTTGAATATGTGACAAGGGTTTGACATTATTATTTCTAGGTCAAGCACAACTAAGAAGATTTGTTTCAAGGCTCTTAGGCCTGTTTTGCTTTAGTGACCTAGTATAAAGGTTTTGATAATTAAAGAGTTTACTGAATGTTATGAGATTGTTAAAGAATAATTTAAGGGAGTTAAAATCATTATAATAACATGTTAAAATTTTCATGATGATCATATAGTGGTGATAAAGGTGGTGAGCTAATTGGTTTGCTTGTTTCAAATCTAAATAGGTCTATTTATCTAGTTGAGTGATGTAGAAGAGGAAAAGGCTTGTATGAGGTAGAAAGGTAGGATTTCAGGTGTCATAAAAAGAGAATACCATCATCAAGTGTGTAATACATAATATCATATTTTCATATTTATTTTTAGGTGATTTAGTTGGTTCTTGATCATCTAGAGGGTTATTGCCTCCTTACTAGTTGACACTAGCTAAAGGTCATGTGGGTGATTGAAAAAATTAAGGGGTGGGTGCTCCTTAATTATTTGGTGATGATATAAATTGATGAAATATTTTTATATTACATTAGTCCAAATATTTTTTCAAGTATTTTTTATCCTCCATGAGGGTTTCCCACATAATTTATGTGTTATGTGCTTTGATCTTACATTGTCCTCTTTGTTCATTGAAATGAATGCTTTATATACTTCATGAATGATTATGTTGAATGGTTAAGATTTTCAAGAATTGGAATTGTATTTTATTTGATTGCATCACTAATTTACCCTCCCCTCTTGATGATTATGCTTCCAACATTAATAAATTTGACTGTACAAATATTCAAACCTTCTAACTAGAATTTATGGATGAACCTTGAAGTCCTCTTCAATTTTTATTTTTAATCCATAAAAAAATTCCTCTTAGATCAAAATATATAAGAAACATACTCATCACTACTTTTTACTTTGTTAATTTAAATTCCAATGGTCACTAAACAAATTCTAAACATCATACACTTTGACCTCATCAAGTGCTCCAAGCAACTTTAAAGAAATATGCACCATTTATCTCCTCAAGAGTAGCCTAGTATTAACTTTACAACACTAACCATTGATATTTGATCCAATTAAATTCTTTTGTTAGATCTCTATTTCCAAATTTGACTTAAGTATGGGAACTTAGTAAACTTCTGCTTGGAAGGCCAACTTTACACATTAATACCTTTTGTTACACTCAACCTTATGACCTAAAATTTGAACCATATGATCTCCTCATATAGGGGAATCTATCCATATATAAATATGCTCTTAAAAAATTCACACATGTGAAATATGATGTCATAAAATTGTTTACTCAACTTAATCTATCAAGATGACAACTTGAGCCTAGACATTCATATGATTGTTATGATGAATTCCATTCACTTCCATAAGAATTATAATAACTCATAAAATCTCATAGGGTCTCTAAAATATGTACATACCATCAATATCATCCATCAATTTTCTAACTAAGTCAAACAGTCACCAAACCATCAATTTGATCATTTTTTCAATAATGCACTAGTACCACATGCTCTCTTTGACATCAATGAAAACCAAACATCAATGAACATGATTAATAATCTCTTCCTTTATCAATTATGGTAAAACACCATCAGAATGACTTCTTACTCATATGAAATCCTTCATTCTGATCTTTCTCCCCCTTTGACATTAATGATAAAGGGTCTCTTCCTCAACATGCCAATAATCATTCCTCAACATCATGTATGCATTCAAATACTATTTAATATGCTTCAGATGGTTACATAATTTCAATCATATGAATCAATTTCTCCCCATTTGAAATGAACCAATCTGAACTTGGACTTCTTTGATCCTTGGACCTGAAAAACTGCTCACAAAGCTTATAAATTCCCCCATAACATTATGTTCCATCTCATGTCATCTATTATTTGACATACACAAATATGAACTTGGGGTTTTTTTATCTTTGGACCTATCTACCTACAAAACTTCACAATATTTCCTTACTCATGAGTGAAGATTTAATACCTTGTCAAAACACATGACTTGGATTGATCAAGTCATCATATCAATATTTCTAAATTCATAATTGTAATATACTTATTCATATCTCCACCATGACTGGAACATCTCACATATGGTCCCTCTCACATCATGCATAGATCTTCAAGCTTTTCAAACTATGTGAGTTAGCTCCCCCTAACTCCATGCTTCACCTGGATCATGACATCTTCAACAAGTCTTCTTAATAAACTAAGACAACAAGTAATTCTTCAACACTATCCACACTTTAGTCAAAACTCTTATGAAAACATCATATCTTCATAATATTGTGACCTCCATGGCATACACAACTTGTCATTTATAGAACTCTGAGACAGTATTCATGATATCAAAGATATGACAAACTTTCTCCTCACACCATATCAACCTTGTCTTCAATATTCATTATTTGATCAATCAATTTAAGAAATTGACAAGTTCTTACCTTTAGGACCAAAAACCCTCAATATACCTTGAGAATATTTGAACAAGATCTATCATACGTTTCTATGAAATAAAACATCTTGATAACTCATCATCCTTGATTAGACACTTAGAAACCTTAATTCCCTACATGTATAACTTTAGAACCAACATATTATTATGGCCTTTCTTATCCTAAAAAATCAACCAAATCTCAAATGGCATCTACCATGCTTCTTATTGATAACAAGTGTTTCTTTGAAGCCTATAAAGAGACACCTTAACCCATAATGGCCTAGAACAATGTGAAACTAGGATTTGCCCATAACTCCTCATATTCCTTCTCCTCTTAGGTCATTTGATACTGATAGTTATTATTCTTCTTCTTAAGTTTAATAAAAGTAACATACTCATCCATTACAATATTCTCCTTTTCTTATAAAATTGGATTGACAACATATGGAGACAATAAAGATTCATGACATACCTTTTCACCTGAAGAAGGAACATCATTAATGGGAAATGAAAACTAATGTTCTTTACATGAAAATTTCTCAGCAATAACAGGATATTTTCTAGGATCTATACATACCTCAAAACTAGCCTCAATTAGCATTTTGGAAATTTCCTTGAGCTTGACTTGAACTTACTTTTGATTATCATTTTGTATTTGGATAAGTGACACATTATCTTAGCATTCATGAACCTTCTTCATATATAATTCCTCTTTTACTTTAGCAAGTAGTCCACCTTGATATTTCATCTCGACTGAATTTAGTTTTCTTGGTATTCACTTCCTTAGTATTCCATACTAAGTCTTGACCTTTTTTGAGCACACTAATATGTCCATGCACCTTCTTATGACTTTAGAGTTTGATTTTGCAATATCTTGAAATATTACCAACTTGATGACAATAGAAATAAATAACATCATTCATACCTTCTACTAGATGAATATTATCAATCTCATTAAACATACCATCTTGTCTCTTAGGTTTATTATACTGAAGCTTGACTATATTAGGTCTTAATACCTTGGTTAGTCTTTTCCCATGCATTCTAGATAAAAATCTAGTGATATGTCCCATGTCATGATAATTATATAAGACTACATTATTCATACCTCTAATTGACCAATTGTTCTCCCTTTTACAATTTTTTGTCTTATGACCAAACCTATGACAAGCATAATAATGATGATTAAAATATCTTTCATACCTCACAATTATTAGCTACTTGATGGATCTTTTCTTATTGATACTTTGTGCTTGCATCCTTATTGTCTTAATCTTACCTCTCTTGTTCTTTCTCAATCTTATTTACCTTGACAACAAATTTCTCATGTTCATCCATTAATAAATCTATCTTGATAATCAATTGAATGCTCTCATCCTGTTTATTTCTCATACTTGAACTTGTATCCTCTAACTAAATTCTAAAAACTTGGATAGACTCATTATCCCTCTTAGCTTCTTTAGTCATTCCATCCTTAATTATATATGCTTACTCTTCAATAATATTTATAGAATCAAGATTGGACTTTAACTCATCATGATCATCTTGTTTTGAACTTAACTTGGCATTTGTCTATTCTAACTAAGTTTTGAGATGTTTACATTCTTCTTTTTTTGAACTTAGATTAGTCTTTGTAACCCTTAATTTATCCTAAAGATCCTACATGGTCATCTTTTCTTCTTTGACTATTTCACTTATTCTCTCAAACTTGATTTGAAGATGACTTATATTTTCACTATGTTTCATGAACTATTCATTAAGCTCCTGAGGTCTCATATTATTTTCATCATTCTTGGAACTAGAATTACTCTTCCCACTCTCACTATGACTAATCTATTCTTCAATACTTTTGACCATTTATCTCAACTCAAGATTTTATTTCCTCAATTTATTATCCATCTTTGTACCTTGGGTTACCTTTAAGTGGTTAAACTTGAAATGAAGGTATTCCTCTAATACCAATTGTTAGATGTACAATCACTGATAGGGGGTAAATAACTGATGCTAGATAATCTAATTCAATTCTCACTTCTTAAAAATTCCACATTCATCAACTTGATCAATAAACATAAACATGAAAGCACATACATCTGAAGCTTACATAAGATCATACATCACATGAACACATCATATATGTGGGAAACCCTCTTGTGGGATAACACCCAATAAATATTTCAAGATGGAATAAAGTCCTATAAAACATGATCCAAAATTTAGACTAACTCCAAATGATCAAGGAACACCCATCCTTTAGTTTACTGAGACACCAATCCCACAAGGAGATACTACCCCTATCTAGTTGAGAACCCACAACAACTAGACCTTTATCAAGATTTACATTTCAATGAAGAACCAACCCCCTAGGAAACTAAGCACCTACTTAGCTACCTAAATAGATCACCTTGAACACCTATTTATACTCTTCAATTTATGATGATCACTTTTGTCTACACTCTTCACCTCTAATCTCTTATCAAGTTACTTCTAGGGCTAACTTACTCAAACTACCTCTTCTAGGCTCATTAGGTCCAATGAACTATGTGTCCTTTTGAATTAGCTTGATAAAATAAATATTTTTGATATTTTTCACAATCTGATGGTCCTAACTGACCTGTACCTTTTATTTCAAAGGTTCTCTTCTTCAAATGAATCCACACTTATACAACTACCACAATTAGTCCGAAAAGACCTTGCACTTATACCACTCTCTTCCTTTAACCCATCTTAGTCAACCAAAATGATTTACATATTTGAATAATACTTAACATAGGTCCATACAAAAATTACATGTGAGAACCACACTCTTCATAGGTTGGTCATTACCTCATTAGTCCCAAACCACCATTAGGTCTTGGTGAGACTTAAAACAATTACACCTTCATATTCATATGTTACATATAAGACTAATTAGACCACCTTCATTCTTTACCAATTATTCAAACACATCAAAATTATTTATAATATCCTACTGCTTACTCCCATATGGGTCCATGCCACCTAAGAAACCAACTTAACACTTAAACCAACCAGTTAGGTCTCCTCATTCTTTAGGCCTTCATACATAGAACATAGTCTCAAACCTCTGAAGCAAACACTTCAAGTTTTTCAAATATCCATATTATTATGTCACTTTGGTAAACCATTAAGGACTTTAGATAAAACTTCATGTGATTTAGACACTTCAAAACATAATCTAAGCACTCAATTCAACTCTCTTAGAATGACCACTTAGACTGTTCATGCATAGTCAAAATATAGTTATACTATTTTGACTCTCCATATCTAATTGGGGTATATCATATCATCCAATATTTTCCCATAAGCCTAATATACTTATATAACATCTCCATACTCATTTTATTCTTCAATTTTTCTCATAACTCTTTCAACTCACTCCTGCAACATGGTGACTCAATCTTCCAGTGAATTCAATCAAATATAGTTAATTTCTAAGAAATTATTCACACTAAATATGGATTGGTCAAACCTCCAAAATCCATACATATATTCTTCATTGAGTCTACAACTCTTAAATAGTTAGTTCATCTTTAAACATCAAAATACTATCAAGAACAACTCAATTATCCTTCTTAGGTCACTTGTAGAATAGGGTCAAACACATAGTCAACTTTAGAGATTAATTGTTGAGAATGTTATTGAGATTAATTAATTGTCATTTATGTCAAGATGATCTTAATACATAATGAATTAATGATAAAGTGATAAGTTCCAAGTGGATTTGAGAGTGCATATCATGTGTGTAGGTCTTTGGGATGATAGAGAATATTGTTGATGTTATGTTACTATTTTATAGGTCATATGAGGTGTCAAGAGTGATTTTTTTAATTTTTGAGGTGATAGGAAGACATTGGAATGATTGTGTGCTTGTATAGATAATCTTTGTTGACTTTTCAAATCAGGCTCGATAGGTAGATTAATGGCATCAAAATTCACACATGTGAATGTCTCAAGAGTAGTTTGGTATATGGATGGATTCCCCTATGAGAGGATATAATGTGGTCCAATTTTTATGTCTTGAAATTATTTATATAAAAATTTATGGCAGTGAAAAATTCATCTCCTAGGTAGATTTCACTAGTTTCCATAGCCAAATTTGCAATATAAAGTGACCTTTATACAAATAAAAACTAGTTAGGAGTATTTTATTTACAAATTTTAATAATACATGATTTTTATGGTAGTTTAAAACTAAAATTGGTATAAGACTTCAAGGGATATCTAGGAAAATTGATTATAAGGTTTGATTAGCTGTACTATTATATTTATTGCACGTGAGAGTTAACTGTTGTTGACTATGTTATTTCTGAATAAACAAGGGTATAAAGAAATTATTTTAAAGGAAAAATTATTGATAAAATATTGTTGGTATAAACATAAAAAATTAATTATAATCAATACATATCATCATAAAATTTATTTTGAGTTTTGACTATTTGTATAGGTGAAGTTATTTCATGTCAAAGTTGTCTTTTGTTGATTGTAATTATTGCAAGTTTGCGTAGGCTTTTTGCAAGGGTGTTTATGAGCCTTTTGAGGATGAATAAAGGTATATTATGGATTTTTTGATGTTTCTATGGTATTTATATTTTAATATATATGTGTATTGAACATGGAAAGTTTATATTTAGTTAGTTTTATCCTCTTTTGTGAAGACATTAGTTTTGGGCTAATTAAGTGCAATAGATCTTTAAGACCTAATGGAGGTTTTAGAGTATGAATGAATGATTTGATGTTTATTAAGCATTGAAAATGATAATAGATAATTTTTATGGAAATTTATTTAAGTATTTTGGGTTATTTTTAAGGGACATATAGACCATAGTGGCATAAAGTGTTACATGAAGATGAATTAGTTCTCCATGGGGCCTATTGAAGGCTTGATGGCTAAAAGAGAAGTCATAAGGTGAGTGAGTGACTTGAAATTTTTATATGACTTGTTAAACATAAATATGGTATGGATTAAATTATTTTAAATTTTTTAAAAGGGTTTCATCTCTAGTTAAGGGCTATTGGTATCTAAGTGTGACATGTGGCCTAATGGAGGGTTATTTGCTTAAGTCTTGCTTAATCCTAACATGTTTTTTTTATCCATTTGAAGTATGGATGACCTAATAAGCTGATTTATATCATATGTAACATTTCTTAATATATATTTTTATTTTTATCCAATTATGAAAAGTTATAAGGAAAGTTTTGTGTCCAACCAAGATTGATTGGAGAAAGAATCATGTTTATGTAGTAGGCTATTTTGGCCTCATTGTGCTAGGTAGACAAATGGGGTGTGAAACAAATTATATATTAATTTTTAGAAGCTGAATAGGATATTAAAAATATAATAAAATCATTTTTAATATGTGACAAGGGTAAAACATTATTTTTTTTAGGTCATGATTAAGTAAGAAGATTTATTTCAAGGCTGTTAGGCTTATTTTACTTTCGTGACCTAGTATAAAGGTTTTGATAATTAAAGAGTAAAGTGAATTGTATGAGAATTTGATTAAGTGTGTAAGGGAATTAAAATAATCATAATAAATTTTTTAATATGTCATGAAGATTATATAGTGGTGTTGAAGTTGGTGAGCTAATTGGATTGATTGTTTCGAAGCTAGATAGGTCTATTTGTCTAGTTGAGTGATGTAGAAGAGGAAGAGGCTTGTATGAGGTAGAAACGTAGGATTTCAGGTGTTAAAAAAAGATAATAAAATAATCAGGTGTGTAATACATCAGATATAACATGGATATAAATATTGAGGTGTTTGAGTTGGTGCTTGATCATCTAGGGGTTTGTAGTCTCCTGGCTAGTTGGTGCTAGCTAAAGGTCAAGTGAGTGCTTGACTAAATTTAGGGGTGGGTGATCCTTGATAATTTTGTGCTGATATAAATTGAATAAATATATTTTTATTAAAGTATTAAAAATATTATTTCAAGTGGGTTTTCTTCCCCAGGAGGTTTTCCCACATAATTCATGCATTATGTGCTTTGATCTTACATTTTTTCTTTATTCATTACAATGAATGGTTTATATGATTCATAAATGATTATGTTGAATGGTTAAGAGTTTTAAGAATTGGAATTGAATTTTATTTAATTTAATTACTGATTCACCCCATCTTAGTGATTGTGCATCTAATTATTTGTATCAGAGGAGGTCCTTGAAGCACAAAATGGATAAGCAACTAAGGAAATAAAATCAGGAGTTGAGGTATATGGATAAGGATAATGAGGATAATATTTTTACCTTGAATATTAATAAGTTTATAATGGATAAATAGTTTGATAATTATATTAAGGATCTCAAATTTTATTTACAAGATGTTAATGGAAGGGTGAGTTCTATAGAGGCTCTAAAGGAGAAGGTATGTATCTATAATTCTAATGTAGCCTTAGAAATAAAAAAGGATAAGATGAATATTCATGATACTAATATTTTATTTAGAGGAAGAAAATTAAATTTTTAAGGAAAATAAGGATGAGTTTAATCATTTGAAAACTAAGCTAGGATCCTTGAATGTTGAGCATGAGAAGATAATGGTCAAAATGAGCAAGCTTGAGCATGAGAAGCTAGTAGTCAAAATGAGCAAGGTTGAGAAAGAAAAATCAAATCAAGTCAATAAGGATGATAGAATGAAAAAAAGGTGAAAATAATAGAAATAAATCCCAATGCCATGAGGTTTCTTAATTCATATCACAATCAATGTTATGTTTGGGATTAGTTTGGTCACATTACAAGAGATTACAAAAGGAGAAGTAACTTGTCAAAAGGAGATAATAGCCATCATAAAGCAAAAGGTATGAATGATAATATTTATTTCAAATGTAATAGAGTTTTTTATATTTATAAATATTTTAAAAATAATTTGAATGAGTTCTTAGGGGAAAACAAGGTGTATGGAGCTCTCTATGTGCGAGGAAGAGGTCATACATGGATAAAGACACCTAAGAATATTAAGAGAGATCAGAGTGAGACCAAAGATGAATTGGTTGATGATCATATCATTGAAGATGGTTTTTTTTTTTCTATGGTAGATAATAAGGTAAGACAATAATAATATTTATTAGGGTATGTTGACAAGGGAGTAAAAGAGAAGATAGATGAGTCAATCAAGCCTATGAGGAGGCTTATGAAAGACAAACAAACTAGTTAGAGTATGGAGACTTGGGAATATCCTAAGTTTTAGATGTTATAAGTGAATTTATTGGTGATTTTTCTCTATTAGGATTCATATAGGCATTACTCAATCATTTTAAATATCATGGAATGGTGTTGCAAGGGACTAGTCAATGGGTCAAGGTATGTTCTTTGTCTTGATATGCATATAGATAATTATGGATTCTTTAAATTGATTTCAATATTTTAAAAGATGTATATCACCTATTAAAATATATGAGAATAGATTTGAAGATATGAATTTATTTGTGTAAGAATATATTACTTCGATTGTTCTCAGTTAGGATTCATATAGGTATTACTCAATCATTTGAAACACCATGGAATGGTGTTGCAAGGGACTAGTCAATGGGTCAAGGTATGTTCTTTATCTTAATATGCATATAGATAATTATGGATTCTTTAAATTGATTTCAAGAATTTCAAATATGTATATCACCTATTAAAATCTATGAGAATAGATTTGAAGATATAAATTTATTTTTGTAAGAATATCTTACTTTGAGTGTTCTCTGTTGGCATAAGGGTTCAAATGCAAGAAACCCTTAACATGGTGTATCTTGGGTTGTATAATGAGTTAGATCACCAAACTCGGTCATATGGTATAAAATTATGCTATAAAATTATTTAATGAGGTTATGGTATGATATAGGTAGGCCTTTGGTGCAAAGTTATGATAATTTCAAGTTATGTATCATTGTTTGCAATATCTCTTTGAAGTGATTTAGGAGAGGAGTATCTTTTCTTGTGCAAGAGAGAGGTCCTTAAAGGGCCAAGATTGGCAAGGTAAGTTTAGATTGTAGTAGAAGGAATGAATGAATTCAATAATATTTTATCCATTTATGGTCTAATGAGGTATCTTGTTCAAATTGGTAGCTTAAAGAGCTCTTATAAGCATGGATTCAGGTAAATTTAGTTTTTTTCCATATGAGAAGGTTTATTGAACATGTTCTTATTATTGAAATCATTTATGATTGTTTAATACATATAATAAGGCTTGTAGATTATTTAAATCAATAATTTGGTCCCAAGAAGATAAGAATTTGTTTTATTTATCTCATGAAAGGATGTTGGTTAGTTGTGGTAACCTATGTGTGGATGAACATGGCTTCATTCAAGGTATGTTCTTATAAGAGAGTTTTCTTGTATATGTTTGTAATATTTTAGTTTTTTTCAATGGATTAGGGAATTAGGGGGGATAAATAAGATTTATTGATTAGTATGTGATGTTTAGTCATATTTTATATATGTTAATAATCAAGGAGCAATTCAGATAGAGGTATGTTTTCTTCAATTGATAATATGCAAGGTATGCATAGAGTGAGGGGGAACATTTGTGATATGTTTCAATTTCAAGGAGATTGTATGATTGAGTGTGGTTTTATAAGAGGTTATATGAGATGATCATGATGTTATGTGGAGATTTATATCTCTATGATTAGTTTGACAAGTCCAATGATCAAGTTGACATGTTGAGGAAGAGACCCTTTATCATTAAGTCAAAGGGGAAGAAAGTTTAGATGGAGTTATTCACTTTGGAAGAGAGAATTATGAAATATTTTCGACATAAATGAAAAAGGGGGATATTTTTTTATCATTTTATTGATATGAATTGATTTTAACTGATGTGAAGATGATCTTAGTACATAATTCATTAATGAAAAAGTGGTAAGTTCCATGTGGATTTGAGAGTGCATATCATGTGTGCAGGTCTTTGGGATGATAGAGAATGTTGTTGATTTTATGTTCCTATTTCATAGTCCATATGAGTTGTCAATATTTCTTGGTGTACTTGTGTAGGTGATAAGAATATTTTGGAATGCTTGTGTGCTTGTCTAGATCATCCTTATTCACTTGTCAAATTAGGCTGAGTAGGCATATTGATGGCATCATAATTCACACATGTGAAGCCCTCAGGAGTATTTTTGTATATTGATGATTAAAATATAAGATAATATCATGTGATATATGTTATAGGTCTTGAAATTATGTATATAAAAATTTATGGAAATGCAAATTTGGTCTCCCAAGTAGATTTACCTAGTTTTCCTACTTAGCTAAATTTGCAATATCAAGTGACCTTTATACAAAAGAAAACTAGGTAGTAGTATTTTGTTTATAAATTTTGATAATGGATGAATTTTATGGTGTTTTAAAAATAAAAGTGGTATATAAATTAAATTTGTATCTATTAAAATTTATTAAGAGGTTTTACTGGTTAAAAAATTGCATTTATTGCACATGAGAGTTGACTGTTATTTACTATGTTTTTTCTGAATAAACTAGGATGCAATGAAACTATTGTAGAGGAAAAATTATTGATAAAATATTTTTTTGTATAAAAATAAAAATTAATTATAATCCATACATATAATCATAAAATTTATTTTTATTTTTGAATATTCATAAAGATGAAGTTATTTCAAGTCAAAGTTGACTTATGTTTACTATAATTATTGCAGGTTTGAGTAGGCTTCTTGCAAGGGTATTTATGACCCTTTGGATGCTTAATAAATGTTTATGATAGGTTTTATGATGTTCCTTAAGTATTTATATTTCCATCCATATGCATATTATACATGGAAACTTTATATTAGTTAGTTTTATCCTCTTTTGTGAAGATAGTGTTTTTGGCATAATTAAGCCTAATAGGTCTTTAAGACCTAAAGGATGTTTTAGAGTGTGAGAAAATAATTATTAAGTATTTAATATGATAATATATAATTTAATTAAATTTATTAAAGTATTATGGGTCATTGATAAGGGCCATTTGGACCATAGTGGCTTAAAGTGTTACATGAAGGTGAATTAGGTCTCCATGGGACCTATTGAAGGTTTGAGGGCTAAAAGAGGTTTCATAAGGTGAGTGAATAACTATAAAGTGTTGTGTGACTTGTTAAAAATAAATATGGAATGGATGTAATTATGTTAAATTTTTTAAAAGTGTTCCATATTGGGTTAAGTGCTATTGGTATCTAAGTGTAATGTGTGGCTTAATGGAGGGCTATTTGCTTAGGTCTTGTTTAAGCCTCGTGTGTTGTTTTGAGCCATTTGAAGTATGGAAAACCTAATGAGTTGATGTATATTTTATGTAAAATTTACTAAGATATATTTTTATTTTGATTCAAGTGGTATATAATACTTAATGTTTAAGGAAAGTGTTGTGTCCAACCAAGATTAACTGGAGAAGGAATCATGTTTATGTAGTAGGTTATTTTGGCATCATTGTGCTAGTTAGAGAAATGGGGTGTGAAAAAAATTATATATGAATTTTTATAATGGTGAGAGGATATTAAAACTATCATAAAATCATGTTGAATATGTGACAAGGGTTTAGCATTCTTATTTTTAGGTCATGAGCAAGTAAGAATATTTGTTTCAAGGCTATTAGGCCTACTTTGCTTTGGTGACCTAGTATAAAGGTTTTGTTAATTAAATAGTGAAGTGAGTGGTATGATATTTTTAAGAAGTTTATAATAATAATAATAATAATAAAAAAAACATTTTGAACATTTCATGAGGATCATATAACATTTTGAAAATTTCATGAGGATCATATAGTGGTGTTGAAGGTGGTGAGCTAATTGCATTGCTTGTTTCAAAGCTAGATATGTCTATTTATCTAGTTGAGTGATGTAGAAGAGGAAGAGGCTTGTATGAGGAAGAAAGGTAGGATTTCAGGTGTTAAAAAAACATAATACCATCATCAAGTGTGTGATAAATTAGATCATATGTGGATATCAATTTGGATGTGAAAGGTAGGTTTGAAGGTGTTATAAAAATATAAGACCAATATTAGGTGTGTAATACATTAGATAAGAGGTGGAAATAATTTTTGAGGTGATTAATTTTGTGTTTGATCATATAGGGGTTTTTATCCTCCTTGATAGTTGGTGTTATCTAAAATTCAATTGGGTACTTGACTAAAGTGAGAGGTGGGTACTATTTGATCAGCTGCTGGTGATCTAAATTGAATAAATATATTTATAGGACATTATTCCAAAGCTTGTTTCAAGTAGATTTTCTACCCCATGAGGGTTTCCCACATAATTCATGTGTTATGTGCTTTGAT
The DNA here is from genome assembly GCA_037957365.1 of Torreya grandis. Lineage (NCBI taxonomy): Eukaryota > Viridiplantae > Streptophyta > Pinopsida > Cupressales > Taxaceae > Torreya > Torreya grandis. The sequence continues at coordinate 2,586,037 of JARHVA010001669.1, read as the reverse complement.
CTTAAATTGTTCATTGTAATGAATGGTTTATATTATTCATTAATGATTATATTTAATGGTTAAGAGTTTGAATAATTGGAATTTAAGTTGATTTGATTGCATCACTGATTCACCCCCTCCCAGTGATTGTGATTCCAACATTAATAACTTTGATTTTAAGAATATTCAAACCTTCTAAATAGAATATATGGATGCACATTGAAGTCCTCTTTAACTTTGATTTTTAATCCATCATAAAATTCCTCTTATATCAAAATATATAACCAAAATACTCAACACTAACTTTTCCTTTGTTAATTCAAATGCTAATGGCCAATGATCAAATGCTAAACATCAGACACTTTGACCTCATCAAGTGCTCCCTACAAATATGAAAAAATACACATCATTGATCTCCTCAGGAGTAACCTTGTATTTACCTTGAAAAATTCACCATTGATCTTTTATCCAATTAAATGCTCACCGTTAGATCTCCTTTTGTAAATTTAACTATGGGAACTTAGTAAACTTCTACCTGGAAGGCCAACTTTGAACCTTAATAATGTTTTCTATGCTTAAACTTATGACCTAAAATTTTAACCATATTATCTCCTCATATAAGGGAATCTATCCATATATGAATATTATCTTGAAACCTTCACATATGTGAAATATGATGTAATAAAACTGCTTACTCAACCTAATCTGTCAAGATGACTACTTGAGATTAGGTTCTGATGAATTATGTTCACTTCCATAAGAATTATAAGCACTCATAACATCCTAGTTATGATGAATTATGTTCACTTCCATAAGAATTATAAGCACTCATAACATCTTGTAGGGTGTCTTCAACATTTTCATGCCATAAATATAATCCATAAATTGCCTAAGTTAAACACTCACTAAACCATCAATCTGATCAATTTGTCATTAATTCACAAGTAACAGATGATATATTTGACATCAATGACAACCAAACATTAATGAATATTATCAATAATATCCATGTTTGCCATTGATGGAGAAAACCCCTCAAAATGAGTTCTTAATCATATGAACTCCTTCATTCTGATCTTTCTCCCCATTTGACATTAATGATAAAGGGTATCCTCCTCAACATGCCAATAATCATTCCTCAGCATCATGTATGCATTCAAATACTATTTAATATGCTCATGATACTTACATACTTTCAATAATATGAATACATTTCTCCCCCTTTGACATGTACTAATCTAAGCTTGGACTTATCTAATCCTCAAACTTGACAAACTGTTCATAGAGCTTAGAAAGTTCCCCCTAACATTATGTTCCATCTCATGTCTTCTATTCTATTACATAAACCAATCTAAACTTGGTATTTCTTGATCCTTTGACCTATCTACCTACATAAATTCAAAATATTTCTTTGCTCATGCATGAATATTCAATACCTTATCAAAACACATGACTTGGTTTGATCAAGTCATCTATCAACCTTTTTGAATTCAAAACTGTAGAAAAATTCTTCATATTTCTACCATGAATATAACATATCACACATGCTTCCCCTCACATCATGCACAACACTTCAATCCTTTGAAACTATCTAAGCTATATCTCCCTAACTCCATGCTTCACCTGGATCATGACATCTTCAACAAGTCTTCTTAATGAGCTAGCTTAGCAAGTAATTCTTTAGAATATTATGACCTTCATGACATACACAATTTTTCATCTATAGAATGTTGAGACCTTATTAATTATATCAAATATATGACAAATATTCTCCTCATACTCCACATCAACCTTGTCTTTAGTATTCATTATTTGATCAATAAATTTAAGAAATTGACAAGTTTTTACCTTTAGGAATGAAGAAATTGAACACATTTTAAGCATATTTTAATAACATCAATCATACCTTTTTATATAATAAAATATATTGATAACTCACCATCCTTTATTAGACACTTGGAAACCTCTATTCTATGCATGTAAACCTTTAGAACCAACATCTTATTATGACATTTCTTATCCTACAACATCAACCAAATCTCAACTAGCATCTACCATGTTTCCTCTTACTAAAAAGTGTCTCCTTGAAGCCTAGATAGAGACACCCTCACCCACAATGCCCTAGAACATTGTAAAACTAGGAGTTTCCAATAACTCCTCATATTAGTTTTCCTCCTTGGTCATCTGATACTAATATTTCTTCTTCTTCTTCTTCTTCTTCTTATTCTTCTTCTTTGTAGGATTAAAAAAAACATGTTCATCCATTATGATACTCTCCTTTTCTTTTAAGATTGGATTGGCAACATATGGAGACAACAAAGATTCATGACATACCTTTTTGATTGAAGAAAGAACCTCATCAATGGGAAATGAAAATTTATGTTCATTGCATGAAAAATTCTCAATAATAGAAAAATATACTCTTGGATCCGTTCATACCTTAGAAATAGCCTCAATTATCATTTTGGTCTTTTTCTTGAGCTTGACTTGAACTGAATTTTGATTCTCATTTTCTATTTGGGTAAATGACACATTATCTTAGCATTCTTGGACCTTCTTCATATTTGATTCCTCTTTTGCTTTAGAAGGTAGTCCACCTTGATCTTTTATCTCAACCGAATTAATTTTTTAGGTCTTCACTTCCTTAGGATTCCATACCAAGTATTGACATTTTTTGAGCACACTAGGATGTCCATGCACCTTTTTATGACTTGAGAGCTTTCTTTTATAATATATTGTAATATGACCAACTTGATGACAACAAAAACAAATAAAATCATTCATACCTTCTATTTGATGAATATTATGAATCTTAGAACACATACCATCTTGTCTCTTAGGTTGATTATACTCAAAACTTGACTATCTTACGTATCCATACCTTGGTTTTTATTTTACCATATATTCTAGGGTAAAATATATCAATGTGTCCCATGTCATGATAATTATAGTAGACTACATTATCCACACCTCTAGCTAACCAACTGCTATCCCTTTTATAGTTTCTTACCTTATGACCAAACCTTTGAAAAGCATAACAATGACCATTAAATAATATTTCATCCTTCATGGCACTTGGTTGACTAATGGATATTTTATTATTGATCTTGGTGCTCGCATCCTTCTTGTATTAATCTAATCTATCTTACTCTTTCTCATTCTTGTTTATGTTGACAACAAATTTCTCCTACTCATCCTTTAATTAATCTAGCTTGGTTTTCAATTGAACACTTTCATCCTCTTTAGTTCTCATAATTGAGCTTATATTCTCTAACTAAAATTTGAGAAATTTGATGGTCTCCTTATCCTTGTTAGATTTTGTATCCATGTTATCTACATGATTTCTCTTCAATAATATTTATAGAATCAAGATTGGACTTTATCTCACCATACTCACCTTATTTTGAACTTAACTTGGTATTTGTCTCTTCTAATTAAGTTTTGAGATGTATGAATTCTTCTTGTTTTAAACTCATATTAGTCTTTGTGACCCTTAATTAATACTCAAGACTCTACATGGTCATCATCTTCTATGACTATTTCAATTAATCCCTCAAACTTGGTTTGAAGACTACTTATCTTTTCACTATGTTTCATGAACTATTCATTAAGATCCTTAGACCTCATCTCATGTTCATCATCCTAGGAATTAGAATTAATATTCCCACTCTCAATATGGCTAATCTATTCTTGAAGGCTTTTCACCATTGATCTCAACTGAATATTTTCTTTCCTCAACTACTTATCCATGTTTGTACCTTGGATCACCTTCAAGTGGTTAAACTTATAATCAAGGTCTTGATCTGATTCTAATTAATAAAGGTATAATCATTGAGAAGGGGGTGAATAAGTGATGCTAGATAATATAATTCAATTCCTAACTTTTAAACATTCAACATACATCAAATTGATCAATCAACATAAACATGAAAGCACATACATCTAAAGCATACATAAGATCATACATCACATGAACACATTATATATGTGGGAAACCATATTGGGGGATAAAACCCACTAAAACCTTTAATATGGAATAAAATCCTATAAAAAAAGATCAAATATTTATACATGCACCATTTTATCAAGGAACAACCATTATTTAGTTTAGTGACACACCAATCCCACAAGGAGATACTATCCCTGTCTAGCTGAGCACCCAAAATAACTAGACCTTTTACAATATTTACCTTGCAAAGAGGAACCAAACCCATAAGAAACAAAACACCCACTCATATACCTAAAAGAATAACCTTGAACACCTATTGATACTCTTAAACTAATTATTATCACTTTTGTCCATACTCTTCACCTCTAATCTCTCTCAAGTTATCTCTAGGGCTAACTTGCTCAAACTACCTCTTTTAGATTCATTAGGTCCAATGAACTATGTGTATTTATACATCAACTTCATTAGATAAAAATGTTTAAAAATTTTCACAATATAATTGTCCCAACTAACATTTAAATTTTATTTCAAAGTTTTCATTCTTCTCTTGAATCCACACTTGCAGAACTACCACAATTAGTCCAAAAAAACCTTTTACTTATACCACTGTCTTCCTTTAACCCATCTTGGTTGGCTAAGATGCTTTAAATATTTAACCATACTTAACATAATTATATACACATGTTACATGTGAGAAACACACTCTTCATAGGTAATTCATTATCTCATTAGTCCCAAACCACCATTAGGTCTTGGTGAGACTTAAAACAATTAGGCCTTCATACTCACATGCTACATGTGAGACTATTTAGATCACCTTCACTCTTTACCAATGATAATAACACATAAAACTTATTTAAAATATCACTTTAATTAATCTAATATGATTAAATTATACCTATAATACCAAATCAACACTCAAAACTACCAATTAGGTCTCCTTGCTCTTTAAGCTTTGATACACAGAACACAGTCTTAAACTTTTGAAGCAAACACTCAAGTCTTTCACATATCTATATGATTAAATAACATGGGTGAACCCTTAAATACCTAAAATAAAAATTTATTTCACATATCCGTATAATTAAATAACATGGGTGAACTGTTAAATACATCAGATAAAACTTTATGTGCTTTGGACACTTTAACACAGTGTCTAAGCACTTAATTCAACTCTCTCAGAATGACCACTCAGACTAGTCACACACAGTCAAAATATAGTTATAATATTTTGAATATACATATATGATAATGGAAATATAATAATTTATAATAATATTTCGATACTTAAATAACATCTCCATACTCATTTTATTATTCAATTCTACTCAGAACTCTTCCAACTCACTCTTGTGACATGGTCACTCAATTTGCTAGTTCATTCAATCAAACATAGTCAACTTATAAATAGTTATTCACACTAAATATGCATTGGTAAAATATTAAAAAAATATAAATATAGTACTCATTAAGTATAAAACACTATCCAATAGTTAATTCATCTTGAAACATAAAAATATTATCAAGAAAAACTCAATTATCCTTCTCGTGTCACTTGTAAAACAAGTTCAAACACATAGTCAACTTTAGAGCTTAATAATTTTGAATATATGAACATTAAAAAATTATATATTAACCTTTATTTAATATTCAAATTTTATTTTTACTCCATAAATTTTTTTCTCTTAGATCAAAAGATATACTAAAAATACTCAGCATTGGTTTTTCCTTTGTTAATTCAAATGCCAATGGTCACTGATCAAATGCTAAACATTAGACACTTTGACCTCATATCATGCTCCCTAAAAAATTTGAACAAATAATAATAATAAATATAATTTTGAGTATCCTATTATTTACCTTTAAATTCTCATAATTGATCTTTGATCTGATTAAATGCTTGCCATTAGATATCTTTCTGCAAATTTGACTTTGGGAACTTAGTAAACCTTTGCTTGAAAGGCCAACTTTGCACCTTAATAATTTTTTATACACTCAACATTATGAATTTAAATTTTAAGAATATTATATCCTAATATATTTTAATCTATAAATATATCAATATTTTCTTGAAACCTTCACATGTGTGAAATATGACATCATAAAACTACTTACTCAACTTTATTTGTCAAGATGACTACTTGAGCTTAGACATTCATATGACTATTCAGATGAATTTTGTTCACTTTCATAAGAATTATAAGAAATAATAACATACCATATGGTCTATAAAACATGTCCATACCATAAATATCATCCATAAATTACCTAAGTCAAACACTCACTAAACCATCAATTTGATCATTTTATCATTAATGCATTAGTACCACATGCTCTCTTTAACATCAATGACAACCAAAAGTCAATGACCATGCTCAAAATACACTATTTATATTTCCATCCTTTTATATTTAAAACACTCATCTCTTCCATTTTATCTAATTTGAATTCTTGTGTCATATCCATGTCTGATTAGCAATCTTGGAAAATCATAAAACCTCCATGTCCAATTAGCAACAAGAAATCAAGAAAGGAATCCATAAATTCATACTTAATACATAATAAATCATCAACATGTAACAAATATGAGCCAAATGTAATCCTAATACTCTTGTTTTAATCTATTTAATCTTAGTTTGGAGCATTTAGATTTAGGATTTAGATGTAGGATTGAATTGTGCATTCATCCAATTGCATTAAGTCTTAATGGATCTAGATCTTAACTAGGTGGTTTGAATTTTTAGTGATTAAATTTATTATTTTAATCCATTATCTCAAATTTTAATCTACAAGATAAATTTGGTCCTTTGGAGGAATTCAAAAATTTTAGGCCTAAGACACCTAGTTTTAGCCCCTCTTCAGATGATTGTATCTTTCATACCATGACAAGTTGGGATAAATGCTCATAGTATGTTTTGAGTACCCATTTATAATCTAAATTCACTATGTATTTATGTTGGATAAGAGAATTATCTTTATTAACAATCACTAAGAGTATAAACATGTTTAGAATGCTTTTAATCCTTATAGGTAATTATCTTTATGTATGTATCTTTTCATACATTTCATATGGTAACCCAATATTTTTAAGGGTGTTAAAGGGGAATATAGAATAGATATAAATGGAAATAAGTGGTGGAATATAGGTCTAAATTATATAAACAATATTCAAGAAGGTGAGCTTATTTAAGTTTACAAAGGAGTTTTTAAACCAATTTTGGGTTTTTGGACTCATAGGTCCATAAAATGGCCTTGAATAAATTGGAAACCACTTGTAATGTGTAGAGGACTCCTAGATCATAAAAAACATATTTTGTAGAAGAATTTGGTAGGTTTGGATGCCCAGGAGGCCCAAAATGGATCAAAATGCTTACTTTTACATGTGTTCAAATAGAGAAAGGGTCTAAAGACATTAAAGAGGAATAATGGGACATAAAACATCATTATATGTCACTTGAAGATAATATAAAGGGTTTATATGGTGCCTTGTTGAGCTGAAGGGTCAAAAACCTAATTTTTTGACATTTTGTGCATTGTTGCAAGTTTAATGGTGATTTTCACCATTTTTTCAAGTATTTAATGTTCTATAAATCTTAATTTTATTATTCATATACATGATATCAATGTTTGAAATTCTTATATAGGTATAGAAGTAGTATTTTGGGTGCCAAATGGCCTTGGGATTAAGTTTCAAGGTAGTTGGTTGAGGTGGATCATGCTTGTGACCTCTATCAAAGGGATCTATGAAAATTTTAGGTTTCACAGAGTTTATTTTAGGTTGGAGGAGCAAAGTGAAGTTAAAAATATAAGAAAACATAAAAAATCAAACTCCAAAAGATAACCTCCATGGTCAATTAAGCACTAAATGTTGAGTCAACTAACCATTTTCTAAATGCTTCTAGAAGAGCAAGTGGAGGGGGTTGTATAATTACAAGAGGAAAAGTTTGGAGGTTGAGAGGACAATTGGAGCATTAAATGTGTTTTCAAAGTCTTTGGAGACTTTTCCCTTGTGAGTGGATCATGACATCATCATCCTCAAAAGTTTTTATATTCTAGTATGTTTCTAAGCCAATGAGAGGGCTTGAAGACTATTTGGACCAATGACAGTTATTTTATTGAGGAAGGATTAGTGATAATTTATCCAAATGTGGTTGAGACTACATGAAAGGTGGTTATGTCTCATTTATTCATTTTTGAGTGCTTGCTTCTCCTCTCTCTCTCTCTCTCTCTCTCTTCCCCTTTTCTCCTATATCTCTCATTTCTCCCCCATTTTTATAAGATATTATCATTTGACAAGGCAAAACCATGTAAAAATTTGTAATAAATACCTTTTTAAGAAATAAATATCATTTTAAACCTATCTCTTTCCTCTAAATTTTGTTTAATAAGTTTATACATGATGGCCTTGTGATGAAGTGTTCTTCCATGTCCATTGTCCTTTCTTACCTCTTTTTAGGTGTTTTAAAGTGATTTTCAGTTCTAAAATTGAGATATTTCCACAATTAATATCTGATTTGTGTGAATTTTATAACTCTTCTTTGGTTCATGTATTGTTTGGTGAGCCTAGTTTAATAAATACTTATGCAAATTAGCTAGTTGGTGAGGTTGTGTGAGCAAGAATTATATTATGTTGAATTAGTGTTTTTTAAAGATTATGTCAGTGTAAATTAATTTTGTGTATCACATTTTTAGTGTTCATAGTTATCATATACAACCTTTATATCCATTTTCCAAGAAGTATTAGTTTAGGTGATCTACCAAGAGGAAGCCAAATTTCTCTAGAAGATGAACCTCACTACAAGATACCCATAGCCTAAGGTTGCTCCAATATTGTATTTAGGAGTGAGAGAGCCTAAAAAAATCTCCAAAAAGGGTTAAATTTTATGCTAAATCAATTTTTTGTACACACGGTGGGACTACGTTATTTTCTTAATGAAGAGTTTTTGTGTTCTTTTCATCTAATCAGCCTTTCGAGGCATGTATAAAAACATCAATGATGACTCCAAGTATTTATCAACTAGTATAAGTATCCCAATTGAATAATCATCATTATTTGGTATGTATTACAACTCACTTGATCCCTTACACTTCATATTAGATTAGTAATGTTTATGGCTTCACTCCAAGTGGCTTTCAATCTTCACTATATCAGCCTTATCAGGGTTTGTCTCTTTTGAGTCAATAAAAATAGAGTCTTAGAGAGATAAGACTTGATGTTGAAAGAGAATTGAGAGAGTGATAGGGTGGAAGATTTCTATAGGCAACAATAAAATCTTAAATACCAATATTTTATTTAGGAACAAGAGTTAAGGTTTTAGGAAGAGTGCTTGTTTAAGTAAAACTAAGCCAAGAAAGAAAATGACTATCAATTTTTTCTTAAGAATGAGAGAAGGCAATGCTAGACACTGATTTCCCTCTCCTACCCTTGTTTATGCTCAAATCTAACCCCCTATTCTACCTTGTTAAATATAATATTTGTTAAGAGTCAAGAAAATCATTCTAGATCATGGGAGATAAATCACAAAGGTGAATACCAAGGTATCCCTTGGCAAATAATTCCCCATCCATCTCATGAATATGAATAAAGAATTCTTGCAAGAGTTTTGGAGTGTGTGGGTATCCATTGAGGAAGGATATTATCCAAACTTTGAGAATAACTAAGTAATGGACACTCTTGATAGAGGAGATGTTGATTCATTAGGAGGATGAATATGTCAAACTAAATCCTATCAAATTACCCTCTCTTACCCCTATTCCCATTCCCACTCAAGATTTCAAAACCATTTAAACTTGGACACCCCTTACACCTTGGAATCTAACTATGTCATGCCCTCTCTTATGAACCACCCTAATCTATACACATTAAATAAGAAGAGAAGGTGGTTATATCCTATACATTCCCTTCATGGAAATAAGTCAAGGAGAGTAGTGAAAAGAAAGATGAGGTGCTAGTTGAGGTAGTATAAGAATCATTCTTAGAGGAGGAGTTATTTGTTCAAAAATTAAATCAACCAACCATAGGTAAGCTCAATTAGCTTGCTCTACAAGATTTTCAAGACTCTCTCTCCCTTCCCCAAGAACCATGAGCCTTCAAAGTCCTTAATTGGAAGGAGAATCTCTTAATTTTCAATCAAGATGATATTTTTCAGCCTCCCACCATATCCATCTTCAAGAAGGGACATGTTAGACCAATTCATGGTGAATAGGAAAGGCTTGAAAAATTGGTCATGATGGATCCAAAAATAGGCCCTAAAAATGCTATTATGAATGAAGAAATGGAAGACCAAAATGAGGTTATAGAGGTTGACCAATCATAAGAGGTAAAGTCAATTAAAGGTAGTATTAATGCCTTCATACTTGAAGAGATGTGTATATAGCTTGTAATTGAGAGTAAATGAGATTTTGATTTGTTTCAAGAGATTCCATTTGGTATGGTTGAAGATGAAAATGAGCAAGGGCATAAATTGATATGGCTACAATAGTCAATTAGTCAATTGATCATGTTAAAGAGGTCATAAATGAGGAAGAGAAAGAGATTATAGAGTAGCTCTTAGAAAATCTTGGTGAGTTGAGAAGATTGATGTAGTATAATTATAACTAGATATCCTCAATGATGATTTAAATGTGCAAGAAATGGTTGAACAAGGTAAATATGAAGACTTGTTTGATGTGTTGGAATTAAGCTATATGTTGTTATCAAGTAATTATGAGTTGAATAAGGTAATTTGAGGTGGTCTTGGTGACCAAATTAGTGAGATATAAGTGGTGGATTAACAAGTTAAAAATCCTCAAGAGGCTACTAAAACCCAAATATGCCACTTCAATCAACCATGGGTGAATAAGGTTATAATAGTTGATCAATCACAAGATGAAGTGTCACTTAAAGAGGGTACTAATGTTTTCAAGTTTGAAGAATATTGGTAAAGTAGAGATCCTCATATGACTACCCCTATTATAAATTACCAATAGGAAGATTCATTTTGGGATGAATTAGAACTCTTTTTCCTAAGCCTAGATAGCTAATCTACATGCTCAAAAGAGCCATCAAGTGAGAAGATTGCAAGTGCTCCTATAGTCCAACATGAAGCAAGATTTGAATACTTGGACCAGTATGTCTACATTGGATACATGTTTATCCCTTTTCATCCACTTGATAACATGTCAATAATATTGACAATCAAGCAACCCAATGTAAGATTGACACCCAATCATGCTCTCTTACATTATGACCCATCTCATAAAGGAGGTGATCTAAAATATTTTCCATTTGATCCATGTGGAAGGTAATAGAGATTTTTTAGCCTTGTATATACTATATTAGATGTGTCTTTATTATTTGTGTTTTTTTTCTATTTTTCCAAGTGTCTTGTGCGTATTTCCTTTTCAGTTGTGTGTTTCCTTTCCCTAAGTACCTTGGGCATAGTGTTAGTTTTATTTATTTTTGTCATTTATACTTCAATACAAAGTTTTTATAAGTGGAAAACCTTGTATCAATATCATATTAGTTGGAAAACAAATTCTTGTGACCCTATATGCCCAATGGATCATACAAGGCAACTAGTTTGTTGCATAGTAGACATGTAATCCTAGGATGTCACCATAAAAGTTGGCCAAAATTAGCCCACATAAAAAAAATTCCCTATATGTATCAGACCACTCTTGTATACCATTTAGTAACCTTATACCCCCATGACTTGTCCCTTATTGGTCCTCACTTGATGATCTAGTGCAGTATCTTAGAAGGTCCTAGTGTGGTATGACAAGTTAAGAAGATTTTTTATTAAGCAGGTGATACAATAGTGAGAGGAGAATACAAAACTTATGAACCTACCACATGTCACTTTCAATCTTTCGAAATACTTTAAGAAAATTTCAAGGTGAATTTAGAGATTTTAGGGAAAAGGCTTAGAAATAGGTCTAAAACTAAAAGTGAAGGATACATCAGGTTTCTAGGATGTTCAATCATTTATATGAATTAAAAAGTTTTACACAAAGTCTCATATATTCTAACAAGTCAAAAAAAAAGTTCTAGAGAAGCTATTAAGCCCAAAAGACCCCCAAAAGTGCATTAGATGACTTAAGGGTCCTCAAAATAGAAATTTCAAGTGAAAAAGTAAATCTAAATAATTCAAATTAGTTTTTACTTATTCCCACATATTTATGGTATTTTTAAACCCTTTTAGACATTTTCAAGGTCATTTGATGTCATTTGGAGTGGAGGATAGGAGTTTGGGAGCAAAAGGATGTATTTTGGAGCCTTTTGAAGCTTTGGTAAAACATCTTCTTGAAGGACTAAATTTATGGAGGGGCATAGATATCATATTGATGCATTCATTATGTCCCTAATATCCTCTTATAGGCCCTTAAAATTAAATTCTAGCATAAGAACCAATAAAAGTAAGGAAAACCTATTAGCTACAAATTAGCCATGAAATAGGTTTTCTACCATTAATGGAGGTCTAGGAATTTTTTAAGGTTTAAGTATGGAAGGAAAGGTAATTTATATCCTAAAAAATCTATTCCAAATGTTTGATTTCATAGGTAATATTTTGGTTCTTCATTCTAAGGAAAACCCATTTTGGGTAGTTTTGGATAGCTCTAAGAGAGCCTCAAGTTTTCACTCAATATGATCAGAGAGAGAGAGAGAGAGAGAGAGAGAGAGAGAGAGAGAGAGAGAGGGAGAGAGAGAGAGAGAGAGAGAGAGAGAGAGAGAGAGAGAGAGAGAGAGAGAGAGAGAGAGAGAGAGAGAGAGAGAGAGAGAGAGAGAGATTTGTGACATAATATTTTGGGAAGTGATAGAAACCATAATTTCCTTCAAATTTATTGAATTTTTGGTCTAGTTAACATGCCCATATTTATTAATAATTGCTAATAGTTTATGGGTCTCTAGATGGTCTACTCATCCAAATAAAGTATAGGTTTTCCCTTGTTTATTCACTTCATAATTCAATGAGAAACAATGGTTTGATAAGATACATTTATGTTTAAAATAGGACCTATTATAATTAGTTTATTTAGATGGTATTTATGTCATAAAACATTTTTTCCTTGCTATCCTTATCAAATGGCCATTTGATCAGTTTTAGACCAAAACCTAGGTTAGAGAGATAATGTACATCCTCCTCCTTATGCCACATCAACTTACTCAAGTTATATTTTATAATAAATATTCATTAGTTCATAAAATCCTTCATGGTTTAATTTATAACTAGTATAGCTTGAGAAATCTCTATCTATAGCCATGGTTTAACAAGGAAAGAAAGGAATTATTCCCTTTGGGGGTTTTGGCTTAATTGTCTCTTCTTACTAAGCAAAAAAAAAAATTTAAAACAAATAAATGAATTGGTACCACATATAGGATAATTATCTAGTTCAAATTTGGTGACCTTATTAAGGTTTAAGCTCAGTCATGATTGCATTTGATGTTTAAAGGTAACCTACAACCCATTGTGAAAGTATGTACCTATATGCCTAATTTGGAAAAGTTTACCTACAATTGTACTTAGGCATAATGATGTATATATTCTTGTCAATAATTTTTAAATATAGTGATCAAGGTTAGTTCATGCTTCAGATAATAGTACAATGGGATCAAATTGATAGGAACTCATCAAGAACTTTTTGAGAAGGGTTTCAATACCTAAAATACAATCATACACCATGAATTCACACTCTCAAAATAATACCACATTAAAATGGATATGTTTAAATTTGTTTCAAATGTTGTTCAAATTTTGTAAGGATTCATTTAACATCTTGATATATTATAAGACTAAACATAAGTATATCTTTCATGCATATAGCTCATCTTCACAGTCATTACCTACATACATAATTACACATATAGGTAGCCCTTTAAAGATTTAAAAATGATATTCAAATGTGTGTGAACATGTTTTGCTAACCTTCTTGAGTTTTTTGGATGTTTAAGGTACTTTGTTTATAATGTTTGGGACTTTGCACTAGAAAGTAAAATTGAGAAGTCACCTCAAGTGAAGAGACTATGTTAAGGGACAAGTTCCCTAAAAGCTCTAAAACAAAGCTCTCACCACTTTTGTTGATATCATATGATGAAAAATCATGATTCTTGGATAAATGTATAAGCACCCATGTCTTATCCTCCACATGAGGGTACAACATTGTAAAATGAAAGGGGTGTGTGACTAGAGGAACATGGTGTTTGGAGGCCTCCATTTTGACATTCTTACACTAAAAAGTGGTAGTGTTCTCTACTTACTTTGAACTACATATTACCTTATAACCATTGGAAATAAAAAGGGAGTATATAACCATGTCTAGTGATCTTATTTAGTGATAAGGATAAAATCATAACTCTGAAAACAATAATATATGTTAAAATATAGGGTTTGACCCATACAATTACCTAAAAAACCCTTATTTTTTCATCAACAGGGTAGCTACAGTCAACTATAGTTGACAATGAGCTAAAACATGGTGGTTGGTGATGTTGCCCTAGCATGGACATGGTGTGAATAGGCTTGAGTGATTTTAGGATGGTAATAAATAGACATCAAGAAGGTGTTGGAGTAATAACACAAGGTTTTAAAAACTTAGCATAATGCATACCTACATCCATCTTTTAGCTTGGACAAGTATATCAAGTAAAAGGGTGATTTGTGAATACAGTAGACAAACATACTATAGAGGTCAAAGCTAGATAATTTTTAGAATTAGGTGTACAAAGTTATGTTTTTATTGTAGTTTTATAATATCAATAGATACTTCTCCCACATAGTTAGGGTTTTGAATAAGCATAAAACACAAAAAAATGGTGACCTATAGCAAAGTAGGTGAATCATGTTAAGGGTGACTTAAAGGGAGTTTCACATGATTTATAAATTCAAATATTTATTTTTTTAATGTTATGAAAACATAAACTTCAAATAATAAAGATAATAACCCTAGTTTGAAGTTTAGAACATGCAGGCCCTATGCTTTGAGTCGGTAGTGTTGTTTCATGATTGTGTTCATTGTTCCTTGAAAGGATCCACAAATACAATGAGTTATTGGCTTACATAATGATTTGGTGAGTTTAATTGTGGAATTTTTGAGTTATTTATGATTTATATTTACTTGGTATATTTTTTTTTTGATGCCCAACATGGAGATAGACTTGTAGAACCATTATTTCCTACATAATCAAACACAAATCAAGCTAGAAAAGTTGAATAGTTGATTGTTAAGGATTTTCAAAGGATTTGAGAAGTTTTTGGAGGTCAAGACAAAACTTTATAACCTTTCATAGTCTTTCTAAAGTCATTAAATTGTTCACAATCCATTTTCCATTTCTCTCAGGCCTAAACATGGGTGTAAGAACCTTAAATTAGGTTTTGACCATATAGTGAGTTCTAACCAATAAAATCTAGTGAAAATTGGTCATATGGTAGGTTTTGATATATGTAAATATATTTTGGTGTTTTTTACCCTATTTCATACATGTAATAACTAAAGGGGAGGACTGTGTGTTATGGGGTTCAAATAAAACTTGATAAGGCCTAATAGAGACTAAAAAGGGAGCTAAAAAGGTGTCTAAAGGTGGAGTTGGGTTTTAAAAATTGTATGAAGAAATAAAATAATAGATGGTTTCTAAAATGGATCTTGGTTTCTCTTAGTGAACATATATTTTCTTGTACATGAATAATTTGACCAAAAAGTGGATAGTAAGAGCCTAGGCAAGTCAAGATACTAAGAATGGTACATTGTGTGATCTAGTGTTTTAAAAGGTTTGTACATTGATTTAGGAGTTCAATTAAACTATCAAAAATATTTTTTCCCACATATAGAGATTCCAATTTTATAGAGAGATGAGAAAGGTTCTTGTTGAATCAAGGACCCAATGTTAAAGGAAAAAGACCATAGTACTTCAAAGTTTTTGGAATACTTTAAGCAAGCTTAAAGTGTAATCTATTGATCTTAGGAAAATAGATGCAAAAATGGGTCTAAGTTTGTAAATGAAGGATCCAATTAGGTTCACATGATGGTAATAACATTTAGGATCATGCATATTAGTTAGTCATTATTGGTAGAATGATTCCTGGGTGAATTTAACAGATGTTGATCAAGGCTTCAGTAACATCCAATTATCTCTCAATGTTGTCTCTCTTTATCCTTATCTTGAGGATGAGATTATTTGGCATGCTAACCCTAGTGGCCAATTTAAAGTCTCTACTATCTTTGCTTCAAAGGAAAAGGGTAATCAACCTTTTTGGTCTCATGCCTGGATTAAGGGGCTCACCCCCAAAATTAATATCTTCTTTTGGACTCTGCTTCAAAATAAAATTTTGACCCTTGAAAATTTGCAAAAAAGAGGTATAAATGTTTTTAATAGGTGTATTTTATGCAAAAATGGACTTGAAGATAGAGACCATATGTTTTTAAATTGCTCTTGCACCCAACAAGTTTGGACTGAGATTCTTAATTTTTGGGGTATAACATGGGTCCATCAAAATAATGTGGAACTCTCTTTTAAAAGATGGTGCTTCCCCTCTAAGGATCTTGATGCTCATTTTCTTTGGAAACTAACTCTCCCTCATCTCTGATGGGGTATCTAGAAACAAAGAAACAATAGAATATTCAAGAGTAAAGAACTTATAGGATGGGTGCTTGGTCATAATATCATTAGAGCCATCAAGGAGAACTTTAAATCCCAAAAGGATTCTGATAAAACCTTCCAATTTGATAACCCTTTATGATCTGAAGGGTCTAATTTGAAAACTAATAATCCAAGATCAATCATAAAATGGTATGTTCCTCCTAATGGATGGATCAAAGGGAACTTTGATGTAGTAGCTAAGGGAGATCTAGGAAGAGTAGGATGTGGAGGGGTGTTGAGAGATCATGTGGGAAATGTAATTGATGTTATTGCTATCCCAATTGGTAATTTGAATAGCCATATTGCTAAAGCTACTACAACCCTCTACACTATTAAATTATCTATTGATTTGGGGTATTCCAAATTATGGTTGGAAGGTGATTCTGTGAATATTATTAACACCCTAAATAATAAAAAATCAATCTCATGGTCTATTGAGGCTACGGTTATGGAAATCAAAGCCTTAATTCAAAAATTTGAAAAAGTGGCCATATCCCATACATATCAAGAGGCCAATGGGGTCGCTAACTGGATAGCCAATCATGATGTTCAAATGGGACATAAGGTGAGGTGGCTTGATGAATTAAATAAGCACATTGATCTTAAAGTGATTATTAATTATGATGCCATTCATTCCAAAGTGGGAAAGATATGCTTGGATTAGTAATTTAATGATTTGGTGGAGTGGCCTTATGGATATTAGATTACCTTCCCTAAGGAGGTAGATTCATGAGAATTTAATGTGGTCACTGCATGTATCATCAAAAAGGTGAACTCCATTTCAAGTAACAAATAACTGGTTCCATTTCAACCTTACTACCTTCTGTGTTTGGGTGCTTCTAGTTTTTTGTCTACTCTGCAATATGGGGGGTGAACCGAGGAAGCAAGAGCCCAAAAAATGTGATTACTAGAAGGCTAGATAGGATGTATGGAAGATTATATATAAAGGGAAGGTGTTCAGTTATCTGGAGTGGTTGCATGGCTTTAAACCCCATGTCACTACCACCTTCTTTAAAAATTAGGCTAATGATAGAGTTACTCTCTATGGATTCACTGTGAAACTTACTGAGGACTTCATTATCGAGGTCACAGGGCTTCCCATGGGTGGTATTAAGTTTTCAAAATAGACCAGTATCTCCAATGTGGCCTACAAATTTTTTTTGAAGATGGATGGAGAGGAGAAGCAACTAGAAAATAATGGAGACTTCTTTGATGTGGAACAGATAAAAGCAATTTGGTGAGATGTGCTATGTTGTATCCATGAGTACTTTATACTTGTAGGAATAAAAGAGTTCACAAATTTCATTTTGTTTTTCTCAATCACTTCAAGCACAAGGATAGAATTTATTTCCCTTTCTATCTACATTTTTTGTTGCTTCAATGTTTGTATGCCCATAGGAAGAAGGAGTCTCGCCCCATTTTACATGAAGGTCTAATACTTCTCATAGAGGGTTTTTGTAAAAATAAATCCATAGCTTTGACTCCTTCTTTTGACAAACATAAGGGTTATTAGTCCAAAAAGTGTAAGAAGTATGAGAATGTTAAAGGGATAGAAAAGGCAAAACCAAAACCCTCTAGTTCTGAAAAACAAATTGTAGAGGAGGATTTTCAGTCGGAGAGTACTGAAAGTTCTAAGAAGGATGTCCTAGAGGAAGAGGAAGGGATGGATGTTGGGGATTTCAACTCCAATTTGGATGGATATCCAAAAACTAAAGGAAATTTTGAGAAAGGGAATGAAGAGGATACAACTGAGGGAAACTCAGAACAAAGCAATTCTGACAATGAGGGTAATAAGACTATGTCCGACGGTGGTGTTAAATACAAACATAACTTAATTGATGATCTAGTTTCTATGAGAGAGGAGGATCACATGGTTTTGGCTTCTACTCCTACTATAGATACTAGGGGACAAGAAAAGGAGGACCCTATTCAACATGATAACCCTGTTGAGACTAGAAAGGAGGAATTGATGGATAGGGAGGAACAAATTATAAAAGTTGATTCCCCTTCACATGAGATTGCAAAAGACATTTGTGACTCTATATAGAGGGAAACCAAGCTTTCCTTCCTACATTCTGATAAGTTCAAGGTTGACTCTATTCTCCAAGTTGATTCTTGGATTTATAATGAAATAATGGGGCTGAAAAATAAAGTGGAAACAATGCAACACAATTAGGATGTTGATTGGGCCATAATCAACCACTTGGAGGTGCAAATGGGAGATATCCCAAAAAAATTTAAAGATTATGAGCATAATCTTAGAATGCTCATTAAGGAAATTGGAACAAAGATGGATCAGGTAACATCAAGCATTTGTGCTACTGTAGTTAGCCTTGGTAAAAGAGAAAATAAAGAAATAATATCCTCAGAGGGTCCAAGTAAGAGGACAAGGTAGAGTTCGAGGAAGAAAGCCTTGCAAGCTGCTACTACTTTCACTGCTAATTCCATCCAGGATATTGCTATGATTAGGAAGGAGGCTGTCAAGATGATCATTGAACTCCAATAGAAGCTTAGGGTCTTCTTTGTAGGTTTGTTCTTGTTCAGGTCCTTATTGCTGGTTATTGTAACTAGTTCTTGTTTTTGGTCTTAAACTTTATTTGAGGTTCCAGGTCCTTGTAAAACCTAGGTACTTTTATTGGACTGTGTTTGTGGTTTCAGGTCCCTATAAAACCTAATTTTGATGATGCTCTTGAGTAGGTTTCAGCATTGCTTTTCTTGGTGGTTGTTAATGCTTTATCTTTTTTGATTCTGTTAAAGGGTTTTGAGGTCCCTTCAAAACTTGCTTTTACCATAATCTAAAACATTTAGGATCATGGTAGAGCCTATACAAGCCTCAATAATCCATTATAACCTTGAAGGATTGATCAAAGAATGAATTGTGTAGGTTTTTGAGCCAGACCATCACCAAGACATCACCTAGGAGCAAATGGACAAGTGAAATTGTGCATTTAATATATTCACTTAGAAGCCTCATGTGACTAGTAGATCAAGCATAAATGTATATCTACATGCAAAGATCATCCTCAAATAAATTTAGGCCCATGCTAGCATGCTAGATCATGGACATCAAATTACATCCCATATATCATCAAATTTAAGCTCATAAACTAGTAGTTGGCTTTTAAATAGTGGGTCCCAGTTGATCTAATAGTTTGTGATGCATTGTACATCCTTATCCAATGGTGTGAACAAAGGTTAAAGGGTAAGATAGATCAAGAGGTTGACACATGGAACAAGTTGATGAGGATAAAAACTAACTATATGATCCTAAGGATTAATGTGCATTTGACATGTGGCATAAGTAGAGACAAAGTTGATAATTTAAAGATAGATCTAAGGGTTTGTGTTTATTTGTACCTAGAAAGTCCAATTAGGCTAGGATAAAGATGGTGTAAGTAGGACCAAAAAATATAAGGAGAAAATACACAGATGAAGATTTCTCAACTATATTGAACTAGTAGAGGATCCAAATATCTTGATAAATCATACAAAGAAAGATAAATGAATTGATTTGTATCAAAGGGTCAATGATCTGAGTCAATTTTGACAGTCAATGAGCAAAAGACTAAGTTGAGACATTTTCAACTAGGGTAAATAAAGTAGTTCAACTTAGGAAAAGAAAATGAATCAACCTGAACTAGTAGAAATATATAGAACCAATCTCAAATATGATTTGAGTTAGACCAAATTCCATATAAGGACCAAGCACTACTAAAAAATCTCCTTAATGGCAAAATAGGTCTTTCAAACCTAATATAAATGAATGGCTGATGTCGGACTAGTCATCAAGTAGGATGTCATATCTATATGGGCTATAGGAAAACCAATGATCTTAGATTGGTTTGCATCTATATTTAATCTAGGTCTAGGTGCTAAAGCAAGGGGAAACTATGTGTAATCGATTAAAGAATGTCTCAAGCCATGGTCCCAATAGATAGCCACCCAAAGTAGACATAATCAAAGATTAGTCAGGTTTATGAATGTAAGGATTTTATCCTTATACATAATCTAAGTGGAAAGATGTATATAAGATCAAATATAAAGATCTAGTGGCTAGAGAAATAACCTAAGCATTTAATATATTTTCATAGTGCATAAGGGTTCCTTTCATGAATAAGATCATTACTTTCCATCTTAGGAAAAGGTATTGTATTCTAGTGTGTTCCTTAGAGGCTATTACAATATAAAGATTGTCTTGTTTATGATATATTAGATCCTAATTAGACCAAAGGATGGTAGAACATCCCTTGAAATATGGTAGCTCATTAATGGTTCTCAAAACATGCTCCCTCTTCTCTCTCTCCCTTCTTTATATTATCCCATTCTTTCCATTTGTAAAAGATTTTCAAATTTTATAATTTTTATCAGTCTAGGAGATAGGAATACTCTTTGAGATACTATAAAGTATGCTCCTCTTAATTAGGCTTGAACTTATCAAGCATTTGTAATAACTAACTCTTGATGCAATAAGGACTTTATTTGCATATCTCTTTCCTTGGATATGGTTTTGTGAGTTGTGCATGATGTCAACGTGTGAAATAAAATCTTCCTCATACATTATCCTCCTTTCTAACCTTGTTTATAGAGTTTCAATGTTGTTTTTAGGTGTATATTAGTGTTCTAATTTAAACCACTTATATGAAATACTTATGCAAGTAGATTTATCTTGAGGTTGTGTGAGCTAGTATTGTCTTTTGCTGATCTAGTGTGGGTTCAATACTATGGGAGATCCCATTTTAAGTTTGTTACATCACCTAGTTAACTTTATTAGGATCCCTTATCCCATTTATAAACCTTTTCCCCATGAAGCATTAGGCTTAGTTTTAGTTTATATGAGCATAAAAGAGGAATTTGGCCAACTCCATAGGTTTAGCCCCAACATAGGTCACCCATAGCTTGGGGTTTTCCCAATATTGTGACTTAATGGGAGAGAGCCCGAAGAACCCTTTCCAAAGGTGCACATTAAATTCATAACATTTTATGGCATGCCCAGTGGGACTAAGGTCCAAATTAATGGAAGGATTTTTTATGTTCTTCTACATATCAACCTTTGGAGGCATTCTACAAACATCAATGGCATCTCTGAGCATCTGTCAGCTAGTTTGAGTAGTCCAAGTGGCTAATCATCATTATCTAGTATATAAAATCAATCATATTTTGATCATTTATTTTTCTCTACCTCAACATCCTTGTTAGGCTCAAAATGTCCCTAGTTTTTCCCAAAGATAATCCATTTCAAGTTGGAAATTTTTTTCTTAGGCTATAAAAAGTACATAATAAGCCTTAATATATAGAGGGGATATGTCTAAGATATCCATGATCACATCATTCCTAACATAAGATGTTCATTACAAAAAATGGAGGAATGGGCACCTATTGAGAGGGAAAATTGGTGAAACCTCTCAAGTGAAATGTTGAATGTGAGTGGTTACATTCAAGGAATTGAGGATGAGCTAAGGAACCTTGAATAATAATAAGTCCCTTTTCATAAACCTTATGTAGCTTTATATGCACCACATTAACCCTCATATAGTCCACCCATCCTTCCCTAAAGAACTACTCTAAGTGACCCCTCTTATGTTCTAAGTTTGTTATGTATTCCTCAGACTTTCCCTTTCTGGAATTCAATCTAAGAAATTTTTCAAAGAAAAAAGGAGACTATTGTGGAACATCTTATTATTGATACCCAAGATCCCTAACCCCTCTTATGTTCCAATTTTGTCATGTATTCCTTAGACTTTCCATTTTTGGAATTAAATCTAACCAAGTTTTCAAAGAAAAAATGAGATCATTGTGTAACATCCTATTATTGATATCCAAGATCCCACTTATCTTCCTAAAGACTTCTCTTGTACATCATATCAACCCTCTTGTGTTCCTTATCTTCATGAGGCCATGACCATCTTAAAGAGAGGCTTTTCAAAGAGAATATAGATAGAGAAATCAAAGAGTTAGAGATAAATATGAGGAAAAAAGAAATGAGTCAAAATTAAGAAAAGGTAATTGTTTCATACACATTCCCCTCATGGAAATCAATTTATAAAGGATTTCAAAAAAAAGAGGTGCTAGTTGAGGCAATCCAATAGGAAAACTTGGAGGAGGAGTTAGTTATGCCAAAAGTAGATCAAGAAACTATAGCTCAATGTAATGATCTTGGTGCAAAATAGTTTCAACACTCTCTCTATCCTTTCCTCAATAGCATGAAGATATCCTATCTTAAATCCTCTCCTATGATCTTGAATATTTCATACCCTCTCTTGTGAAACCACCCTCTCCCACACCCATTCAAGAAAAGGATAAGGTGGCCAAATATTACACATTCTCCTCATGGAAACCAATCAAAGAGGGAACAAATAAGGAAAAGGAGGTGTATCTTGAGGCAATCCAAGAACCATTATTGTTAGCGGAAGGGTTAGTTATGCAAGAAATGAATCAAGTAACCATAACTTGACTTAATGAGCTTGGTTTAAAAGATTTTTGAGACTCTCTCTCCTTAGTTCAAGAACTACTTAAAAAAGTATTCAAAGTACCTAGTTATAAGGATACTCTCCTAAGTTGCAAGTAAGGTGAACTTCTTCAACATTACACCATTCTCCCTTATAAAGGAGGAGCCTATTATATAAATGATAGAGGAGGTTCTTATAGTCATATGTGAACTTGAAGAAGAAAAAATAAGTATCTATGATGAAGAGATCATAATAGGTATCCCATTTCATCTGAAAGTGGAAGAATTAGGTTTAAACCAACCTTATTGGCATGAATTTGATAATAATGAACTAGAACATGATGAGGACAACCCTCAAGTTAAAAATAGAATAGACCTTTAATGGAATAATGAAGGTCCATTCTACATAGATCAAGAAGAGGATCAAGACTAGGTATCTAAAGTGGGTATACTTAAAGGTGAGGTGACAAATAAATATAGTATTGATAGTTTGAATAAGAAGAAAGTAGATTAGAGCATAAATTTGAGCAAGATAAATGTAATGTTTTGGACCCTGGATGGTCAGATCAATCCTCATTTGCAATTGAAGAGAAAGATGAAACCTTGAATTAGGTTGATAAAGAAGATATGTCAAGTGATCAAGTGATGTAGTTTGATGAGCATACCAATAAAGAGCATCCAAATCATGGTGAGTTAGATATTGCTTACAAAGATGAACCTCCCCTCTATTTAGAGGAATAAAACCAATCTAACTATTATATATTGAGTCTTGATGTGGTCAAGATTGGCATCCCTACATATGACCAAGAAGAGGTTGCCTTCTGGGATGAACTTGAAGATTGTTTTTCAAGATTGGATGACAAACTTGTAACTTTAGGTAAGTAGGTCCAAGAAATAGGTGGTCAAAATGTGCATTTTAAATAGGATCCTAATGAGTCATCAAAGGTTTTAATTGTAACTCTAGTCACATTGGAAGACTTGTTTAAAGTCTTAGAAGTAGGCTATGTTACTCTCCAAATAAACTATAATCTAATTTTGATTAAAGAGCATAATGATTAGACATTAAAACATAGGAGATAGGTTAAATTTTATTTCTTAATGTTCATATTGACAAGAGGATGCCCTATCAGGTACTTAAATCATTTAGAAGATGATAAAGAGGAGCCAACACATGTTATGACTCAATCAGAGCACAAGTTTGAGAAATCAAATGAGAAGTTTATAGATTCTTATAGAGTCCAATATGAGGTAGGCCTTGAAGAAATGGACTAGTATGTCTATATTGGCAACATGTTTATTCCATTTCATCCACTTGAGAGCATGCCAAAGCTATCAACAGCCATGCATCTTAGCTCAAATATCATGGGATCTCAAAAATAAGGTATTTTTCATCCTAGTTTATAACAAGTGAATGACACTCAAAGTTTTCCATTTGACCCAAGTGAAAGGTAATGGTAAATTTTAACCTTGTACATATTAAAATAGGTTCATGATTTTCTATAAGTGACATTATGCACATTTATTTATTACATTAGTTGCACTTTCTTTCCTTCAAGTACATGTATGCACTTGTTTTGATTTATTTGTTTTGTCTTGTTTCTTTTGGTCCTTTAACTTTAAGAGAGGTTCCAAAAAGTCTCATCCTAGTTAATCAAACCTAATGGATCAGGCTAAGTGATTGGTCTGGGTTCTCAAAATCATAGTGGGCATGCTTCCTTATGAGTCACCAACTATGTTGGCCATTTTTTGGCCCACATATAGAGCTTCTAGATAGATAGAGAGTTGAGAAATGTTCCTATTGAATGAAAGACCCAATGTTAAATGAAAAATATCATAGTTCTTCAAATTTTTTGAGATACTTTAAGTAAGATTAAAGTGTAATCTATTGATCTTAGCGAAATAGATGTAGAAATGGGTCTAGGTTTACAAATAGAGGATACAAGTAGGTTCACATGATGGTCATAACATTTAGGGTCATGGTCAAGATTTCAAAATCCTCAATAATCTAGCATAACCTTGAAGGATTGATTGAAAACTTAATTGTGCAAGTTTTTAAGCTAGACTATCACTAGAACATCACATAAGAATAAATGGACCAGCCAACTTATGAATTTAATTTCTTCACTTGGAAGCCTCATATTACTAGTAGATCAATAATAAATGTATATCTACATGAAAGATCATCCTCAAAAAAATTTAGGTCTACATGAGCTTTTTGCCTCAAGTTACAAGCTTCTAAAATTGGACATGTGTAGTAAGCTTAACATTCTCACTAATGTCATGTTTAAGTTCAAAAATCCTTTTGATCTTAAATTTTATGGTTAAAAAAATTTCATTGATGGTCATATGGACATCAAATGATGTCCCATAGACCATCAAATTTAATCTTGTAAACTAGTCGTTATCTTTCAAACAATGGGTCCTAGTTGATCTAATGGTCTACATTACATCATGTATCCTGATCCAAAAGTGTGAGTAAAGGTCAAAGGGTAAGATAGATCAAGAGGTTGACACATGGCACAAACACATGATGTTATAGACTAATAGTAAGATCCTAAGGATTAATGCATGTTTGACATGTGTCATAAGTAGAGAAAGAGTTGATCATTCAAAGATATATCTGACGGCTTACATTATTTATACTTGGTAAATCCAATGGGTGAGGATAAGTATGGAGTAAGTGGGACCAAACAAATCCAAGGAGAAAATATGTAGATGATAAGTGTCTCAACTATGTTTAACTCATAAATGATCCATTTCTCTCACTCAATTATATATAGAGAGAGATCAATGGAGTGAGCTAAGTCAAAGGGTCAATGATCCAAGTCAATTTTTATAGCCAATAAATAAAGGACTAAGTTGGGACATTTTTTACTAGGGTCAATAAAGTAGTTCAATTCATGCAAAGCAAATGAATTGACCTGAGTTGGTGGAAATATATAAAACTAAGCTCAAATATGATCTGAGTTAGACCAAAATGTATATAAGGACTAGGTGTTACTAGAAAAGCTCCTTAAGGGTAAAATAGGTCTTTTAGACCTAATATAAATCAAATTTTAACATTTTGTAAAGAAAATAGGACTAGGCATCGAGAAGGATGTTGTATCTATATATAATATAGGGAAACTAATGAACTTAGATTGGTTTTTATTTATAATTAGTCCAGGTCTAGGTTTCAAAGCAAGGGGTAGTTATGTGTAATCAATGAAAGAATGTCCCAAGCCATGCTCCCAATAGATATCCACACAAAGAAGACATAATCAAAGCTTAGTCAGGTTTATGGAAGTAAGGATTTTGTCCTTACATAGAATCAAAGTGGAAAGATGCATAAAAGATCAAAGATAGAGATCTAGTGGCTGGAGAAGTAGCCTGAGCATTTAATATATTTTCATAGCGCCTAAGGGTCCCTTCATGAATAGGGTCATGACTCACCATCTTTAGAAAATCTCTTGTATTTTAGTGTATTGATCAGAGGTTATTAGGAAAAATAAAGAGTATCATGTTCATGATAATTTACATCTTGATTGGACCAAATGATGGTGGAGCATCCCCTGAAAGCTAGTAGCTCATTAATGGCTCTCAAAACATTCTCCCTCTTCTCTCTCTCCATTCTATATATTATCCCATTCTTTCCATTTATAAAAAATTATCAAATTTTAGACTTTTTATCTTTCTAGTAGATAGGGATACTTTTTGAGATACATCAAAGTATGATCCTCTTGATTAGGCTTGACCCTATCAAGCACTTTTAAGAACTACCTCTTGATTTAATAAATATTTTCTTTGCCCATATCTTACCTTAGATATTGTTTTGTGAGTTTTGTATGATGGAATTATGTGAAGGATAATCTTCCTCATCTATTTTCCTCATTTCTAACCTTGTTTAGGGAGTTTTCAATGTTGTTTTTAGGTCTAGACTAGTGTTATACTCTGAACCTTTTTTATGAAATAATTATGGAAGTAGCTTGATCTTGAGGTTATGTGAACTAGTATTGTCTTCTACTAATCTAGTGTGGGTTTAAACTTATTGGAGTTTCCCTTTTAAGTTTGGTGAATTACATAGTTAAATTTATTATGATCCCTTAACCCCTTTTTAACCCTTTTCCCCATGAATAATTAGTTTTATATTTAGTTTAGGTGATCATCAAAGAGGAAGATTACCTACTCTAGAGGTTTAGACCCAACATAGATTACACAAATCCTGGGATTGCCCCAATATTCTGACTCAATGGGAGAGAAAGTGAAGAAACCTCTCTAAGGATGTATGTTAAATTCATAACAAAAACTACATAATCATGTTTAAGTTATTAAAGACATTAAGATAAGAAAATAACCCCTTGGAGTAGAAAAGGCTCAAGAAACCTTTGTCAAGGGCTTGCATTATGATAGAGTATAGGTGAGAGATTTTTTGGCTATATTATACTTCATATGACCTTGGGGAGACTAAAGGAACCAAACTTAATTGAACATTCATTCCTTTGAAGCACTCACCTGTAACCCTCTCAAAACACACACCCATAGCTATGGAAACATAGTCATAGGTTTCATAGAGATTAATATGTAAAAAAAGTATTTAAGATGGTTCATGATTCAAATATATAATCATGATAGCAATGAATTTTTAGGTTCATAACATAAAGGAGATTCTAATCAAGGACATCATAAATATGTAGTCATGCACCAAAGCTTACACCTACAACCATAAGTGCATATAAGAATTCTAGTATATAGTCATGTTTTAAACATGTAGAAGGTATGGAACTTCATGATGGTATGAAGTGTACATATTAGAAGATGGACCTTATTAACGAAAAATCATGATAAAAGGACTCTCAAAGACTAATCTTGTATAAACAAGCATAGTCCCTTCTCTAAGAGATTTCAAGCTATCATATGTAGGAAAATTCCTTAATGAGGTTTTATATCTAATGCAAGGAGATTACAAGAAAGAGGTCAAGATGTTTCTTCCAAGGGAGAGCTTGAGAAAATCTTCAAAATTGACCACAGTCAAGGTCACTAAGGAGTGACAGGCCTATAGCCATCCACAAATGTGTTCAAGCACAAGATCTAGAGAGAAGCTTTTTGTTCTCAGAAGATGTTTTAAGAATGGATAAAGGGACTAAAATCCTAAATGGCCATTAACTAAGCACCTATAGTATAAAAAGGGAAACTATAGGCTTTTCTATAGTTTGGTTGATTAATGGAGGCTAATGGTCTACAAAGAAGGTTTCATGTTCAAGATATTGGTTTAAAGGAACTATTATAGACTTAATTTACACCATTTTAGGGTGTTTTTTAGGCTCCCTCCAAATAAGCCAGAAATTGGGAACAACAGTAGCTTGTAGGTATCCTATATTGGGGTTGAACCTTTGGACATGGCCAACTTCCTCTTGATGGATCACCTAAAGTAATGCTTTTATTGGGAAAAGGGATAGAGAAGGGGTATAGGGATAATAAGAGATATAAAAAGTTAATGCACCAAATTAATTGAGAACTCTCATAAGCATGAAATAAACACTGATGTAGCATAAGACAATACTTGATCACAAAATCACACAAACTAACTAATTGCATAAGTGTTTTATAAACTAGTCTCATCAAGTAATGAATTAAGTAAGGAGGAATTTTAAGATTCACACTAAACCTCCATTAATGGTACAAAGGGCACAAATTAAGACCTAAAAATAGATTGAAAACACCTAAAAATAGGAAATAATTAAGGACAATATGCATGGAAAAAACTCCTTCATAATACCATCATGCACAAGCTTACTAAACATAATTCAGAGGCAAGAGATAGGTAAAAATTATCTTTATTGCTTCAAGAGGTCTTTCATACAAATATTGGCAGGGTTTTGCTTTATCAAAATGAGAGTCTCTTCTTCTTAAAAAATGAGAAAATATTATCCACTCAAAAATGAGAGAGTCCCAATTTTAAATGGGGAAGAAAAAGGGAGATATAGGAGAAAAATGAAGAGAGAGAGGAGAGAAATGAGAAGACCAAATTCCATAAATGAGCTACAAAAACCTTTTATGAATTCTCAACCATATTTAGATCAATTAGGACTAATAATTCCTTAATAAATTAACCTTCATTATCTCTAAATAGTATTTAAGTTACCTCATTGGCTAAGAAACATATTAGATGATAAAACTCTGTTGTTGAGGATGATGAGTCATGATCTACTAAGAAGGAAGAGCCTCTAAGGACTCTAAAAATTCATTTAATGTTCCAACTACACTCTCCAACCACTAGATCTATCTCTCAAATTTTTATTCCATCCTCCACTTACCTCTAATATAAATACAAAATACTCATATCCATGGACCTGACTAACCCATGGCTATGTTTTTTTTAAGTGGCTACATGTACCTATTAAAAGTGGATGATATGACTATGTTAAAAGATAAGGCATTCCTTTCATAATCACAACTCTTCCCCTACTTCAAACCCTGAACATAGGTCTAATATATATTAAAACCAATCCCATTTATTGGTTTTAATATATTCATAATGTTAATGAATATCCATTAGGATATTTAGTCTCATCATCATGAATAAAACATAAAACTTCTTTGTGGTATTGTACCACCAACTCCTCAAGCTTGAAGATATAATGGCATTTTAAGAGCCTATAGGTGAAAGTTTGTTGAGGTGGATGATTTATCTTTAATGGTGGCATCATATTTGAAATATTTTCTCTGGGTTAACCTGAATCACATTTGATATTGGCTTTAGCATTACCCTTGTTGGGTCCACCAAATCTTTTGATCAGACATGTTTGCATGTGTGGCATTTTCTTGTCATGATTTTTATCATATTTAAAAATATGACCACTAAAAATTTGGACATGTGTCCTCATCTCGTGCCTCCTAGAGATTGATCAAATTTTATTCATTGATCTCCTTAAGAGTCTATTAGCTTTGACCTTCAACATTTCCATTGATCTTTGAACTATATCTAAGATTGTGACACTTAGCAACACTACGTGCCCTGCATGGACCCTATTGTTAGTTTTAATCTAATTAACATGCTCAAATCATGTGATAGCCTTTCATGAGATCTAGTCTCATTGACTTATTGAACTTGATCCATAGTGTTGATATGCTATATAAAATGTCCATCCTTGATCTTTATGATAAAATGTGGTTTATCAATTTGCTTGGGATTTTACCATGATTGAGTACTTGGTAGACTCAGATTCATTCTTAGGATCCTTTGAAAATTTGACCTCATGGTCACTATTGATATTCAATCACATTATTAAACACATAAAAAAATTTCATTGACTTATTGACCTTGCAAGATCTCCCACATGTCATTGATCTTCATTCTTGGATCTTAAGATTGTGACACTTGGTAGCCTTTCATTCAACCTAAAAATTGTTGAGTATTTTTTAACCTAAACAATGATGTATTGTGTCCTTAATTTGATGTTTATGGGCATGTCCCACACTATTAGATTATTTCTTAAGGCTTATGTATTAAGATAGAAAATTGATTAAGACACTAAACTTGTAAGGGATATTCATTGCATAAGATACACTTATTTCATGTAATTATCCAACTTTGGTTGATTTCCCAAGTTAATTTATTAAATGCACAACCAAACTAACCTATTCATTATTAAATGATGTGCTAAGATGGTGTGGTTCCTCAAAATCACTAAATTCACCTTAAAGCTTGATTAGAGTGTTTTAAAATATTTAAAGTGATTATGAGGTCTTATCCTTCCACTATTGGATCACTCACTCAACTAGAATTATATTTAAAGTGATTCAAAAGAGTGACTTGATCTATCTAGACACAAGTTTCATATGTAGGCCAATTTTGGCCAACATTTATGGTGATCTCCTAGGATTGCATGTATGGTATGCAACATATTAGTTTCCTTATTTGATCTATTCGGCATATGGGTGAAATAGTCTTTCCTTCCTAGCTGATGAAAATGATACAAGGCTATCCCTTTTCTGAAAAGCCTCTCTTAAAGAAATAAGGACAATAAAAACAAAACAAACACAGTGCCAAAGGCACTTAGGGAAGGGAAACCCACAACTAAAAAATAATGTGCATAAGTCACTTAAAGGAAAAAATAAAAATCAACTCTAATATTTAAAATGGTTACAAAATCTTCTAATAGAAAAGCTTTAAAAAAATGCCATTGATTAGGATAGGTAATACCTCTCCATCCAGCTAGGCAAGCTAATAATCATTATGTTATTTTCATCCATGGATTAAGTAAGGGCCACTCCAAAATTTGTTCATACTAGTATTGTTACCTAACTTGGCCTTATTTGAATACCACTTGAGGACTAGATCCCCTTCTATTAAGTCCCTTACTATTGATTTCTTATCAATAGATTTATTAAATTAAGCTTAGTGAGACTCTACTGTCTTCTTTGAAAGGTCCCTAGTTTCTTCAAGCTCCATGAGCTCTATCATCCTCACACTCATAGGTTCACTCTCCATCAACTCAAGCTGATGGGATAACTCCAAGGAAGGAAACTCAAGAGATATGGGCAATTTGGCCTCCTTCCCATATACAAAGATAAGTGGTGATTTTCCAATGGAAACTTTGGGAGTCACTCTATCATCACATAAGTCTATCCTTAATTTTATGTGCCACACTCTCTGATTCTCTTCCATAGTCCTCTTGATAATACTTATCAAGTTTTATTTATTAAATCTATAAGTCCTTTGATTTGGGGGTAGTAATTTGAGTATGTACTAAGGTATATTCCCAACTGAAGTGCCCATTCACTTATTCTCATACCAATAAATGCTAAGGCATTATCTAAAATTATTGTTGTTGGTACACTAAATCTCATTATTATGATATCATAGAAGTCTAAAACTAACATTTAATTAGCTTCTTTCAAGGCAATTACTTCCACCCACCTAGTGAAGTAGTCAATATAAGTGAGTAACCATTTGTGTCCTCCACTAGAATGTGGATTGATCATTCCTATGAAGTTCAAACCCCACTACATGAAGGGTTATTCCACCTTGATTGGGTTAAGGGGAAGGGATACCAATATTTGTTTTCATACAAAGAGAGCACACTATTAGCATTTTATCACCTATGCATAGGCATCCTTGAAGAGGATGGGCCAATAATAACTAGCTCTCATTACCTTTGTTGTTGTAGTCCTTGGGGTAAAATGACCCCTTACAAGCCCATCGTGGAATTGTTCTAAGAGCCTTATCACTTGGTTATCATCTATGCACCTAAGAATCACTCCATAAATGGAATTTATAAATATATACCCATCAACAAATGAATAAGGTATGGACCAAAGTCTAAAATGTCTTCTTTTTTCCCTATCCATACGTTGAGGGCATTCACTTGTTAATAAGAAATGTGTCACAACCTAGATCCAACTAGTGTGAGGTGGAAATTCATATATTTATGAGTTGTCTTATGTCACCAAGATAACATATTTATCTTATTTAATGTCATAAAATATATGCTCACATAAGCCTTTACCTCTTACTAGCTTAGCAACATTGATCACCACATCATACTCCATGAATTTGGTAATCCAACCAGCTCTCTTCTCATTAAATTATTTGTTAAGAAGGAAGTCACTCACTCTAGAATGAGACACCATAAGACATATTTTGATATTAGAGAGCATTGGTATAAACTTTCTAAGGATTCTCAAAGATAAAAAAACCTACTTTGTATAAAAGTGTACCTTGCCTCATACCCCTCAAGCCCTTGATTGAAAAAAGTAACTAGTTACTCAAGCCCTTCAACATTCATTTGCATCAACATAGATGATATATTATCAATATTGGCAAAGGTATAAAATATGAAATCCCTTGAGAAATTAGGATTCATGATTATGTGTGCTTGGGCAATGGCTTGCTTGATAGCCTTAAATATTGCTTTACCTTCATTTTACCAAGTAAACACTTGGTTATTTAGCATGATAGTGGTGGGTTTGACCAAGTTGGCAAAAATTGGTAAAAACATTCTCATAAAGTTTATCTTCTCAAGGAAACTCTGAAGTCCCTTCTTATGTTTGGGTAAGGATAATGCCAAGTTGGCACTTATTCTACCAAGATCAATAGATAATCATTATTTTGATATAATATGTCCTATGAGTTTTCCTTCATAGATAACAAACACACATTTCTTAGGATCTATTGAGATCCCATATTCTCTTCATCTTCCAAAGATCAATTTTAGGTGATCCAAGTGCTCACTATCCTTCTTGGAGAAATTTTCTATGTCATCCAAGTAGACAAGCACCATCTAATTTAACAAGCCTTGGAAAGCCATTTCCATGGCTCTTTAAAAAATAGACCTAGTATTTGACAAGCCAAAAGGCATATTGAAAAGTACCTTAGTTCATTGAGGAAAACCCTACTTGATGCAAAAAATAAGTAATTTTCTTGTCATTGTCAAAAACCTAGCAATGAGCTTCAATATCTGGCACTAAAGGTATTACTACCACTCTAACATATGGCTACACTTTGGACTTATTAAACTCATTTGGGATGTCAAATTGAGCTCCCATAGATGCCAACCTATCAGCATACTAGTTTTGGTTCCTTAGCACTACTTGGATATTAAAGGCCTCAAATCCTCAACTATATCCCACACTCTATGTTTATAATATTTCATCAAGGGATTCTTTATGGTGTTTTATCCTTTGACCTAATGTACTATCATCTCCCTATACCCATATACATGTAACTTCTTGATACTTCTGTTATTATCCCACTAAAGGCCATGGATAATACCCTCATATTCTACTTCATTATAAGAATAACTAAATTAGAAAATTTAAGAAGATAAATAATTATCATTGGACGGAGATACTATCATTACACCTGTACCTACCCCATGTTTACTCCTTGAGCCATTAAAGAATAATTTGCATAAACTGCTAGTGTTTTCTTATGGCCTAGTGAGAAATGGCATGTAATCATGTTCATAATGCAAAAAATAAACTCTCATGTCTCTTCATTAAACATATTTAAAAGTGTAAATTAATTGATTTCCACTCCATAACTCATCCAAGAACATATCAAGTATTTCCTCATGATGATGTTTAGTTCTTGACCAACCAAGTGTTCATCCTCATCAAGAATGATATAATTGATATTTAAACTATCTAGCCCATAAGTCTCAATGTGAAATTATGCAATAGGCTCAGATTTGATGGACACCTTAGTCCAATTATTGATATTTAAATCTTTGTAGGACCAATCTACTGCTAGATAACCCCTAATTTTTGTTGTGAAGTCTCTAGATAAGCATAAAGCAAAATGAAGAAGCACATATAGAATCAACACATCCTAATCCACTAAAACACTAGGAAAAGCATGCAAGGTTAGATTGAGACCTTTGATAATACCATGTAGATTTGTGGAAGATTCATTAAGTTGAAAAAATCCCTTATATTGGGGTTCATATTTCAAACCAAGTTGATTAGCTATTGATTTTGACATCACTGGAGTACTTGCTCTAAAGTGTATCATGTAGTTATGTACCAAAGAGTTACCAATGATCATAAAAGTGTAGAATGGGTGGGGGGGTTTGACAACCTTATTTGATTGTCCTTCATTAGTTCCTTTGGTTACATTGGTGAGAAATACATTTTACTTAGTGGTTTCTTAGAAACATTGATCTTTGACAAACCTTCTAGAAGGATATCCACCTGACCAAGCAAAGAAAGCACATCCCACATTGGAATACTCAAATTGTATTTTTTCATTTGTTTAATAATATTGATGGGTAAACCACCAACCTTTGGTTGTGCTTTGGGATCCACAATCATACTTTGAATTTGTGTTTTTTGGGGAACAAAGGCATTCCCTTGGTTATGATTATTTTGAGCCATTGGAACCTTTGGAGCCATTAGAACCTTTAGAGTAGTAGTAGGTTCACTTGGATTTTCTAGTAATAGAGTAATAGGAAGAGGATCCTTGACTAATTATTTTCTTCCCTCCATGTTCCTTATTTTGAACCTTGTTTTGTCTACCACTATAATATGTGTTGGGCTAGAACTAGCTTATTGCCTTGATAAAGTTCCACTAGTTTTATCATCATAGGTACTTCTATTTTTGAGCCATAAGAGCTTGATTGTATCCATAGTTAATACCTTAATGTCATTACTCATTGAAAACTTGATTGAACTCAGTGTCTAGAATAATGGATTGACTGAATGATGGATTCCAAGGCATGATACCCTCAAATTCTTAAGCAATGTTATTTTGAGTAGGGACCAAAATATTGGAGGTACCTATGGAATTTAGATTATAATTATTTTTCTTAACATATTTAGGTTTCCCTTATCATTGGTTATGTCCTTGGAAACTTCATTTATAGGGTGGCCTATTTGCTTGATAAGATTATTGTTGAGACCGATATATAGATTGGTAAGGTTTATTGAATTGAACTTGATGCCTCTTCACATTGACCAATTCATTCTAAAGGATTGAAACAATTTCTTAAGCTCTTGGAAATTCTTATTTTCATGGGAGTCACTAGATTGACTAGTTGAAAGCTTTTCCTGCTATGGTGTAGGTATGGCAACAAGTGTTGGTATAGGAAAAATGACACCAAGGAGAGGAATGATGATAGGATGTGATTTAATTTTAGGAAACAAAGGCATTGGTGGTCTATGTGTAATCTTTCCAGTATGTACTAGATAATTCTCTACTCTAATTACCACCTCATAAGTATTTGGTAGGGTGTTTCCTCCCATAGAATGAATCATTACTACAATATCACTATTTAGAGAGTTCAAATAGTAAAGGAAAACATAATTTAGAGTAGGCATAATAGAGATTAGGATAATGTCCCATATATTTTAACATCTGGTATTTAAGTCTTACATAACCACGTATATAACCTTTTTGATTATGGTTAGTTGTTTAGCAAGTGATAAGTGACCACTCTTATCTTCAAACCTTTTTACATAAGGCATATCCTAACTAATCCTATGATGTGATGCAGTTAGAAGTAAGGTTTTTATACTATTCCAAGGCTTTATCCTTGAATGAGATGGAAAATAACCTAATGGCCACATTTTCTTTAGTGATATCATGAATATTGCAAAAATTGGCTGTCTCTGAGGTGCTCAGAAGGGGTTGTAGATTAGTCTCCCATGAAGTAAGAAACACTTTTAAGAGCTACTACTAGAATAGGATCATATTTATAGAGGTACAAAGGAATATAAACATTAAAATCCTCAAAATGAAAATCTCTAAAGGCTACCATGGAAGTAAAAGGACCAAACAAAGATCTTCTAATAGAAGTTGGCTTGTAAATTAGTTTAGGAGGAAATTTACCTTTATATAGACGAGTTTTAACAAACCTGAACCTTTTTTTTGAGTTTAATGGTAATTCAAAAAATTCAAAAGGAATAGCTGTAGAAACTAATATTGTAATTAGTTTTAGCATAAAAGAAAGCTACTACTATACTACTAGAATGTTGAGGTCTCTTCAGAATTGATAGATACTAAAATATGAAAGCTATAACCACTATAAAGTGGTCAAACTAGCATCAAAATTAGATAATAGTTTTTGAATGTGGTCCCACTAGGTGTGCCATAAACTATTGTGGACTTAATTTTCACCCTTAGAGGGGGTTCTTCAAGATCTCTACAACTAAGCCACAAAATGGAAACAACCCCAAGCTATAGTATCATGTATTGATATCAAACCTCTAGAGAAGGTCGGCTTGCTCTTGATGGATCACCTAAATTAATGCTTCTACTAGGAAAAGGGATAGAGAAGGGGTATAGGGTTACTAAGAGAGTAGAAAATGTGATGCACCAAATTAAATGAGAAATCTCATAATAATGAAATGAGCATTGATGTAGCATAAGATAATACTTGCTCACACAATCTCACAAACTAGCTAATTGCATAAGTGTTTCATAAATTAGGATCATGAATCAATGAATGAATCAAGGAGGAATTTTTAGATTCATACCAAGCCTCTATTAATGGTAAAAAGTTCACAATTTCAAACCTATAAATAGCTTGAAAACACCTTAAAATAGGTAAGAAAGAAGGATAATGTACATGGAAGAAACTCCCTCACAATGCCATCATGCACAAGCTTATTGAACATAATTTAGAGGCAAGAGATAGGTAAAAATTATATTTCTTAATTAAAGAGGTCTTTCATATAAATTTTGATAGGGTCTTACCTTATAAAAATTAGAGACTCTTCTCCTCCAAAAATTAAAAAAGATTGTACTCTAAAAAATGAGAGTCACCCTTTTAAATGGGGAAGGAAATGGGAGATATAGGAGAAAAGGGAAGAGAGAGAGAGGAGAGAAGTGAGTAGAGCAAATTACATAAATGAGTTATAACCACCTTCTATAAATTCTCAACCATATTTGGATAAATTAAGACTAATCCTTCCTCAATAAATTAACCTTCATTAGTTCTAACTAGTTTTTAAGTTCCCTCATTGGCTGAGAAACATACTAGAAGATAAACTTTGTTGTTGAGGATGATGAGTCATGATCTACTAAGAAGGAAGAGCCTCCAAGGAATCTAAAAATTTATTTAATGCCCCACTTTCACTCTCCAACCAATAGATATCTCTCTTAGATTTATACACCATAATTCACTTGAATTTGAATAAAGATAAAATCCTCATATCTACGGACTTGACAAAGCCATGACTATGTCTATTTTAAGTGGATTCATGTACCTACTAAAAGTGGATGATATGACTATGTCAGAAGATAAAACATTCTTTTCATAACTAGAACTTTACCCCTACTTCAATATTATAGATGACCAATCTCATTTATTGGTTTTAATATAGTCATAATGTTAGTGAATATCCATTAGGCAATTTAGTCTCATGATCATGAATAAGACACATAACCTTTTTGTGCTATCGTAACACCAACTCCTTGAGATTGAAGATATGTTGGCCTTTTAAGAGATAGTAGGTGAAAGTTTTTTGAGGTGGATGACCAAGATTTAATGGAAGAATCAGATTTGAAATATTTTCTCTAACTCAACCTGAATCACATTTGATCTCAGCTTTAGCATTAGCCTAGCTAGGTCCACCAAATATTTGGATCCCATGTGTTTGCTTGTGTGTTATCTTCTTGGCACACTTTTTATCATATTTAAAAATATGATCACTCTAACTTTGGAAATGTATCATCATCTTGTGCCTCTTAGATATTGATTAAATTTAATTCATTGATCTCTTTGGGTGCCTCTTGGATTTGACTTTCAATGTTATCATTGATCTTTGATTTATATATGAGATCATGATACTTGGGATCCCCACATGCCCTCTATGGACCATGTTATCTTTGTCCATTGAGTCAACATGTTTACACCACATGGAAACCTTTCATGAAATATAGGCTCATTTAATTCTTGACCTTGATATGTATTATTGATCTTCTATATTAAATGTGTGCCATTAATCTTTACGATCAAATGTGGTCCATTGATTTGTTTAGGAGTTTGTCATGATTGCGACACTTGGTAGCCTCATGTTCATTCTCAAGATCCTATAGCATTTTGCCCTCATACTCACCATTGATATTCAATTGCATGATTGAACATGCATCATATATCTACATTGACTTATTGACCTCATGAGATTTCCCATGTATCATTGATATTAATTCATGGCTCTTGAGATTAAGCCACATGGCAGCCCTAAATTTAGCTTGAAACTTGTTGAGTATTTTTAAACCCAAATGGCTATTTTTTGTGCCCTTAATTTGAAAATTTTGGTCACATCCCACACTAATAGATTATTTTTGAAGGATTATATATTGAGATAGAAAATGCATTAAGACACCAAACTTGCAAGGTATATTCATGGCACAAGATACACTATTTTCATAAAATTCTCCAAATTTGATTGGTTTCTCAAGTTCACTTATTAAATGCATAAAAAAATTAACCTATTCATTCTTATATGATTCGATAAGATAGTTTAGTTCCTCAAAATCACCAAATTAAGATTAAGGCTTGCCTAAAGTGTTTTAATATCTTACATGTGGTTATGAGGTCTTCTCCTTCCACCATTGGATCACTCACTCAACTAAAATTTTATTTAAAGTGTTTAAAAAGAGTGGATTGATCCATCTAGGCACAAGTTTCATATGTAGGCCAATTTTGGCCAACAAAAACCACATATATCAATGTCATCTTAATTTCATCAAAACATATATGTGGTGGACATCAAAAGACATGTTGTAGTTAAAAGTCACCTCATAATAACCTACCCTTATAGCTAGCATAGTGAAGGAACTACAATCAAATGCCTAAAGGGTGGTTAAAGTAATCATAAAGGGTTTTGAGCCTATAAAAAGGTTAGATAGAGTGAGATAGATATATAAAGGGTGAGGTATTAGATGGTGGTATTGAAAACCAATAAGGGGATTGGTTTTCCACCTAATAAAGACTAACAACAATCTTCAAAAAATGACCTACAATCAAGAAGGATAGCAAGTTTTAAAGGTGATTCATGGAGGTTACATGATAATTTATGGTTTGTGGGATAAATTATAATTTTAAAAGGGTTATAAAACACCTAATGCATAGCATATACCTCAAAAGGCTTGTACCTACAGCCATGCAAGGTCTAGTTTCTCTCTCATAATCATGGACAGACAAGATTCACTTAATGACCTTATCCAAATCAAGTGAGATATATGAAAAAATTAAGAAAGTTAAATTTTTAATGATAATTTAAAAGAAAACTCATCATTATAAGGCACAAACCAAGGAAAAAAGGAGGAAAACATAGTTATGAAACTTGACCAAGTAGGTAACATGTCACTAGCTTTTGGCAAAATGGGCCTACATGCCAAAATATGCATGATATAATGACAAAATTTTGTAGAGAGGCTCATTATGACCTAATATACCTATTAAAGATATTTTTGGGGTTTTTTTAAAAATGGGAACTATTCACTACTATATTACAATCAACCCTATGTCTAATCATGGTCAACATTGGGGCCTACCTTAAAGGAATTGGCCATTTCAGAGAATCTATAGGTCGATTCAAAGATTTAAATTTGGTAAAAATGGTATCCATGACCAACCAAAGCATCCCATTCCATCATAAATGTCATATAAAGAGTGAAAGTACTTTTTGTTCTTACATAGTTCTCTTATAGTCATGAAGGCAATCATTGGAGACCAAATGAAGTTTTGTTAGTTCTAGGTGCTAACAAAGATTTTTAGCCTTGGAGTGGGTTTAAAACCATATATTATGATGTTTTAAACCTATATTATACTATATAAGTGATCAAAATCATGGGTTTCAAGCAAAATTTTTAAGAAAGACAAGTTTAGGCATGGAGGAAACATGTAAGCAACTCAAGGTAAATTTTGGTAAAAAGGATCTATAGGATAAATTATGCATATAAAATACTTGAAAATTGGTAGGATTTGTCCTCATGACCTACTATATCTATAAATTTTTTAGGGTCATATGATAAGTGTAAGTGCCCAATATTTATACATAGTCCCCCCCATGTCTCATAATGGTCACTATTGGTACAAGCATACCTTTGGAGTTTTAAGGTGTGGTTAAGGTTTAAAAGCTTAATAAAGTATTTGAAAAGCATGGTAGTATGTTTTTAATCTAATTAAACACCATTAAAGAGTGTTAACACTATAAACTTCATGGAAACCCAATAGGCAAGCTCAAAACCCCATGGGTAGTCTCAAAGGCATAAAGAACAAAGTTGGTTATTGATCATTTAGAAAGGTCTTATGATATTTTAAAGGTGAAATTAATATGTTTTCAATAAAATGAGATCAGTGGAAATTTCAATTTGGTCCTTTAGAGGAATTCAAGTTTTTCAGGCCTAGATACCTAGTTTTAGCCCCTCTTCAAATACTTGTATCTTTCATACCATGAGGAGTTTGGCCAAATTCTTCTAGTATTACTTAAGATATTTAATTGAAACTTATTTTATATTTAGGTTGCTTAAGGGCCTAAAATTTATGAACAATCACTAAGAGTGTAAGCATGTCCAGAATGCTTTCAATCTCTATATGTAATTATCTTTACATACGTATATTTTCACACTTTTTGAACAAGAACCCAATATTTTTAGGGATATTTAAGGGGTCTATGGACTAGATATATATGAATATAAGTTGTGGAATAGAGTTATACATTATAAGAAAAATTGTAAATAAGGTGAGCTTATTTGAGCTTGTAAAGGAGTTTTTCTACTAGTTTTGGGTTTTTGGACTCATAGGTTGATAAAATGAACTTGAATCACTTGGAAACCACCTATAATGTGTATATGACTCCCTCCATCTCTTGAAAATCCTATTTTGTATAATAATATATCATGTTTGGGTGCCCAAGATGCTCAAAATGGCTAAAAAATGCTTACTTTTATAGGTCTTCAAAGAGAGAATGGATTAAAGCCATGGAGTAAGCCTAATGGGACCTTAAAAATAATTCTATCACACTTGGAGCTATTCAAAATGGTTTCTATGGTGCTTTACTAAGCCAAAGGGTCAAAAACATATTTTTGTTACATTTTGTACATTGTTAGAGGTTTAATGATGATTTCCATAATTATTTTAGGTATTTAAGGTTGTCTAAATCTTCATTTTATTCCTAATATGCATGATAGAGATGGTTTAAAGTCTTATATATGTCCAAAAGTTATCTTTAGGGTGCTAAATGGCCTTGGGAATAGGTTTTAAGGTAGTTAGTTAAGGGTGGCTCCAGCTTGTGACCTATGTCAATGGGATCTATTACAATTTTAGGTTTTATGGAGTTTATTTCAGGTTAGAGTAGTAAAGTGAAGTTGGAAATAGAGGAAAACATCAAAAATCAAACTCTAACAGATAACCTCCATGGTTAATTAAGCACCAAATTTCAAGTCAACTAACCATTTGTTAAGGGCTTCTAGAAGAGAAAGTGGAAGGGGACATAGAAGTCCAAGAGGAGAATTTTAGAGGTTAGGAGGACAAATGGAGCATTAAATGTGTTTTTAAAGTATTTGGATACTTTTCCATTGTGAGTGGATCATGACATCATCATCCTCAAATTTTTGTCTTCTAGTGTGTTTCTAGGCTAATGCAAGGGCTTGAAGACTATTTGGACTAATGAGGGTTATTTTTTTGAGTAATGATTAGTGTTAATTTATGTAAACATGGTTGAGACTCCATATAATATGATTGTGTCTCATTTATTGATTTCTAAGTGCTTATTTCTCCTCTTTCTCTTCCCCTTCTCTCTTATATCTCCCATATCTCCCCCATTTTTGTAAGATATTCTCATTTGACAAGGTAAAACCCTATCAAAATTTATAAGAAATACCTTTTTAAGTAATAAAAAATAGTTTTCACCTATCTCTTACCTATAACTTGTGTTTATCAAAATTGTACATGATGGCCATGTGAAGAAGTGTTCTTCCATGTCCATCATCCTTATTTCTTGGCTCTTTTTTAGCTATTTTCATCTAAGTTATAGGTTTGAAATTTAAAAATTTCCTCATTTAATGGATGCTTGGTGTGAGTTTTGGAACTCCTCTCTACTTCATGTATTGTTTGGTGAATGTAGTTTAAGAAATACTTATGCAAATTAGCTAGTTTTTGAAGTTGTGTGAGTAAGAATTGTCTTATGCTAAATTAGTGTTTATTTCAAGCTTATGTGAGTATGAATTAATTTAGTGTATCACCATTTTAGTGTTCTTAGTCATCCTATACCCAGTTTCTATCCATTTTTCAGGTGGGATTATTAGTTTAGGTGATCTACCAAGAGGAATTTGGCCCTCTCTAGAGGTTCACCCTCACTACAGGATACCCATAGCCTAAGGTTACTCTAATATGGTAGATGGGAGTGAGAGAGCCTAAAAAAATCTCCCACAAGGGTGAAATTCTATGTTATAATAATGACCCAATATAAAATAAGCTATTATAAAGTCCTTATAATGGATTTTTGTGGTTATTTTAGTGATTGGAGGTTGTATTCAACTCTCTTAGGTAGCTCCAGGTGGGATTGAGTCTTTAGGTGAGTGAGTGGAACCTACAAAAAAGGCCTTATTTCTTAGAGATTTATTATAGTA
The DNA here is from genome assembly GCA_037957365.1 of Torreya grandis. Taxonomy (NCBI): domain Eukaryota; kingdom Viridiplantae; phylum Streptophyta; class Pinopsida; order Cupressales; family Taxaceae; genus Torreya; species Torreya grandis. The sequence continues at coordinate 2,542,989 of JARHVA010001669.1, read as the reverse complement.
GTCAGATTTTACCATGTTAAAAAATGTAAATAATTGTATGGAAAATGTTGAGACTTTTATTTGATGTCATGATGGTTTTTGGGTAGGTTATTTCCCTTAGATGTGCTAAATTGGTCATCTAAGACATGTTACTAATAGGCCTAATAGTGAAAATAATGAGAAAATTAGGCAGAAGTGATAAGATGATTAGGGATGTGTTATCATGGAATAAAGATGAATAAAATTACATGTAGACATTGTTATATAGTTTTAAGATGTTAATTTTAGATATAATATTTAGAGATCATTTTATATAGCAAATAGTTGCTCACATGTTGACATGTATAGCTCAGTAAGGTCTATGTATAGTGAGTTCATGAGATTGGTATACAAGACTAATATTTCCATTTGAACTTATTATTTTTCTATATAAATTTTTTTTTAATGATCACATAGGATAATCCACATGCATCATGAGTCTTTAAAAGTGGTCATACAAGTGTTGAATGTCAAAATCACCTTGACTAGTCTTTAAGGAAAAATCATAGTTCTGAATGAGAAAGCTGCAAGAGTGTTTTTGAGTCCTTTTGCCTTATGTAATGAATTATAATGAAATTGGTGAAGTTTGTTAGGTCCTAAAGGTTTTGTTTATATGTTTTATTTCCATGGTTGTTTAACTAATTGGTTTTTTATCTTTAGTAGTTCAAGACAGACTTTCTGGGTATGTATAGGCCTAATTGTGAACATTACTAATGGAAAGCTTCAAGTGGTGGTTGGAGAAAAAAGGTGGCATGGACCTAATATGATATTTTTAGGGATATATTTGACTGGAATATTAAGTTTTCCTTCTGTGTATGAAGTTTTTAAGTGCTTAAATAAGATCAAAGGGTAATGTGTTTTAATGAAGGCCTAATTAAATTAGGTCTCCTTAAGGCCTAAAAGAGGTTTTGATATTATATGCTATGAAAAACCTATTGTAATGTTTTATTAATTTTTTTGGCGTGTCATAGTACCTATTTTATTAAAAATATAAGTCATAAAGTGTGTATGTCTGACCATGAGGTGTATAATCAAAATCCTAGTATAAGAATAAGGCCTAATAGGCCTAATTGACTAGTTAGAGAATGAGTTGAAGTAAAGGACATAAAACATTGAAGAGATGAAGGAGGTCTTGTGGATAATAATAAATGTGTAGATAAACTATCATGAATATTTTATATGGTTACTATGTATGAAAATCAAGGTTAGATGACCTAATCAAGTCAAGAAGAGGGCTAGTTGAGTGAAGAGGCTTGGAAGGAAATTTGAGATGGATAAGAGTGCAAAGATTGAAGAGGTGGTCATAATTATTTGGTTTAGAAACTAGGTGATATAAATTTTATCAAAGAAATTAGGTGGCTAAGTTGGTGCTGAGTCATCTAGGGGGTTAGTTCCTCCTTGCAAGTGGGCTCTTGCTAAAGCCTAGCTAGGTTGGTGATTATCTAGTTGGGTTTAGTGTTCCATGTGAAGTTGGTGCCTCAATAAATTTGATATTTTGACTTATAGGACTATATTAAATTTATACATATTAGTAGTTTTTATTCTCCTTGAGTGTTTCCCACTCATATGTATGTTTTTTGTGTTATACTCATGTGAATGAATCTTTATACATTGAAATATATTTGTATTGCTTTGATGGTTCAAAGAATGTTAAAGTACACATGGAAGAAAGTTTTAAGAGATTGATTCACCCCCACTCTTATTTATTATGTTTCCAAAAATTGGTATCAAATACATGTCCTTTGAAACAAGTCTGATAGCTTGAGGGTGATCCTAAGAAGCATAAGATGTCTTGTGATTAAAATAAAGAAGACAACATGTATGATGAGGAAGTATACTATGACAATGAAGAATAATAAGTTGAATTAGACCTTAAATATAAGCTCATAAGTGCCCTTGATGATTTGAATCATCAAAATAAGACTACCAAGGATATCAAGAGTTAATTAGAAGGTGTTATCACAAGGTTTAGGTTAAAGGAAGTTGATAATGACCAGTTAAAGATAGAGCTAGGTTCCTTGAAGGTTGAGCATGATCACCTCATAGAAAAGATGATCAAGTTTGAGAGAGAATGTGATAAGTCATAACAAGTCAAGAGTACCAACATGAAAAGACCAATCATGAAACCCAATGAAATAAAAGATAATTCATCATGAGACCATGATAAAATGAGTAATCAGTCAAGAGGTAAGTAAAGGAATGCCATTTTCTACATTTTTCATAATATAAGACACATTACAAGATTCTACTATAATAGATTAAGAAGGACCTCAAGATTCAACAAGACATATGAAGCTCTTATAATTCATGAGAATAATTGAAAATTTATATGGAAGCCAATAGAAGTTAGGATTGATCATATTGATCTCAAGAGTTAAGATGGACTATTTTCCAAAGAGGAATATAAGACCAAAGAGGATTATACGCTAGTTCAAACTGCCTTTCACATTCAATATGAATGCATGAAACAATATATAGATAGTGATTTCTAAATCTACATGATAGGAGATAAAAATAATTTAATCTCATTGAAAAATAATGCTATCAAAATAGTAATGCTTGGAGACAACACGATTGTAAATATATTTGGCAAGGGTATCTTGAGTTTATAAAATGGGAAGACTAAGACAAAAAAGTATGTTGTATGTGGAAGGTTTGAAATATAGTTTTCTTAGTGTAAGTCAAATGTACAATTAAGCACACACACTAACCTTTCATGATAGAGGGTGTGAGATAAGGAGAGCCAAATTAGGAAGGTTAATTATCAATGCTGAGAGGACTAAGAATAATATATATGTCTTGAATAAGATCAAGAAATAAATATTATTCATGATCAAGATAGATGAAAGTTGACTATGGCACAAAATGTTAGGTCACCTAAACTTTAACAATCTAGTTAAGATTAGAAATAAGAAGTCTATGGATAACATGCCTAAGATCAAAAAACCTACAAGAATACTTTTCAAGACTTATCAACATTGTAATAATATTAGAATAAGGTTCAATTCCAACAAGTAATCTACCAAAAGACCCTTGGAGTTAATACACACTGATATTTGTGGGCCTACAATAATTAACATTATTTAAGCTAATTCATGTTACTCATATATTACTAAAAAAGAATGGCTTGGGTTGTATTATTGAAAGAAAAGTCAAGACTCTTGTTGAGAATGAGAAGAATGGGAATATAAAGTGCCTACGATCTTATAGAGGAGGAGAGTTTTGGACTAATGAGTTTGATAACTTATGTAAGGTTCATGGAACTCAGTAGCTAGGAACCTCACTAGAATAATGTAGTGTAAAGGAAGAATAGGATAATTCAAGAGATGGCTAGAAATGTGCTAAATGAGTGAATATTATTTGATGGATATTGGAGAGAGGTAGTAAGCATTGTTGTCTAAATTTTAGATTGTTTAAGATTAACTATTTAATAAAAATAGATGATGAAGACTTGGGAAAGTTTGATTCTAGATCTGATGAAGGCATATTCTTAGGATACTCATTAATTAACTTAGATTATAAATTTTATAACAAGAGGATACAAAAGATAGTATAAAATACCAATGTGAAGATTGATTAGACTAGGAAATCACACTCACAGTCAAAAGACATTTTAGAGAATCTAGACTTCAATAATGAAGAGGAGACTATAAAGGTTGATGAGGAATAACAAGAATTTTAAAAGATATATAACTCAAAAAGAACTTGAAGAGAGATTCAAAGAGATCACCCTAAATATCAAATCATTGACAACAAGAATGCAGGTATGCAAACAAAGAGAAGACTAGAAAGTAATCTAAATCAAGAGAATGTTTCTATATTATCCAAGATTTAACCTGAGTCTTCTATAGCCATGTAAAGGAAAATTTTGGATAGGTAATATGAATGAGGAGTTAGACCATATGGAGAATAATGAGACTTGGGAACTAGTTCCTAGGCCTAAAGATGAGAATGTCATTGGCACAAAATGGGTGTTTAGAAATAAGTTGAATGAAGATGGAGAATTCACTAGGAACAAGTCTATATTGGTATACAAGGGATATGCATAAGTTACATGGGTATACTTTGAGGATACCTTTGAACTATTAGAAATATTAGAGGACATCATATTATTTCTAACATATGCAAGATTCAAAAGATTCAAGGTATACCAAATGGATGTCAAATTTGCCTTGTTGAATGGTAATTTGGAAGAAGAAGTGTACATTGAGAAACTTGAGGGTTTCTCAATATTAAATGACAAAGATAATTTTTTCAAATTGAAAAATGATCTCTATGGTTTAAATCAATCTCTTAGAGCTTGGTATGCTAAGTTGGATAGGTGTCTATTGGATCAAGGGTTTAAAAATGGATTTGTAAATAGTAATTTATACATCAAGATAAAATATGACCATCAGTTGATAGTAGTTATCTATGTGGATGACATCATCTTTGGTGGAAACAATGAGAAAATGACCAGGGATTTTATAGAGGTGATGAAGAAAGAGTCTGAGATCTCCTGCTAGGAGAACTATCATTATTTCTTAGGTTGTAAATCACTCAATTAGAAAAAGGTATATTCATCTCATGAGCCAAGTACATAAGATAAATGTTAAAGAATTTTGATATGGAAGATTATAAGTAGCTAGTAAATTCATGATCATAGGGTGTAAATTGAGCAAGGAAGATGTTTCTTTAAAGGTCAATCAAATGTCATATAGGTAAATGATTGGAAGTTTGTTATACACCACAACCTTTAGACCCAACATGATGAAAATAGTAGGTATTTTAGGAAGTTTTTAAGCAAATCCAAAGGAGAATCACATAAAAGGAGTCAAAATGATACTCAGGTATCTCATGGAGACTATGGATTATGGTATCTAAGAAGTAAGGAGTTTAATTTGATATCATACATAGATGTAATCTAGGTGGGAAGTACAGATGATAGGAAGAATAATAGTGGATGAGCTTTCTTCTTAGGTGGGTGCCTAGTTTCATGGATAAGTAAGAAGCAACCATCGATAGCATTATCCACTTATGAGGTTGAGTACATTGTATTATAATCATGTTTAACTCAATTCATATGGATGAGATAGAACTTGAAAGACTACAAGGTGGAGTATGATGGTCTTAGCCCTATCTATTGTGATAATATAAGTGATATAAGTAGCTCAAAGAATGTTGTCATGCACTCAAGGACCAAACACATTCCCATCATGTATCATTTTATAAGAGATCAAGTAAGTGAATAAAGTGTTAGACTTGAGTATGTTTCTACATAGGATCAGATTGTAGACATCTTTAACAAACCACTTCCAAAGGTAACATTTGAACACCTAAGATAGGAATTTGGTGTAATTCCTACCCCTATAAATCATTAAATAAGACAAATTAATTATGGGGAGCTAATCAAGTTCATTATCTATAATAATAAGTGAGTTATTAGAAGAAGATATGCATGGATATATGGAGAGTATGTTTGTATTATGTCTCATAAACTCATAGTCCTGTGTGTTGAGTATTCTAGTTACAAGGAGTATGATCCTAGAAGTTTTAGACATCACTTAGTCATTTATGTCAAAAGGGGAGAAAGAACAAAATGGGGTTATAAGAATGATCAGTTTGCAATATGTTTTACCATCAATGACAAAGAGGGAGATTTTTAAGCATTATTCCTATTATTGAGGATTGGCATTGATATTTTCATTGATGTCAAAAGTTATTAAGAAAGGTGTTCATGAGGTCATTTAAGAGTGTTCTTGTTTGATAAAATCATTGAGAGGTATGAAATTATTTCAAAATGTAAGGCATGTGATCAAGGTGTAGAAGAATTAAAGAGTGTTTAAGATTAGTTTTCAAGCTTCAAGTACTTGAGAAGCATAGTCATGGCACTATTGATAACTTGTAAAGTCTTAGTGAGAAGGTTTGAGCATGGTGGCCTGGTGAGATGGATGCACAGAGCCAAAAGAGGCTTTTTAAGATTAATTGAACATACATATAGGGGTAAGACCTTAGGTCTAAGTCTACAACTAGACTAGTTCTAGACCCTACCTAACCTAATGAGGTATCATGAGCTATTATCAAGTCATATGAAGGGTGTTTGACATTTTATAATCATGTGATATGTTGTATAATCATGAAAGTGAGGTATACATCACATTGAAAGAGGTATGAAGGTTAGTTTCAAGGCCTAAAGTGATTTTCAAGTCAAGGTCTAGAGAGAAAAGAGAGTGTGTGTGGCCTAACCAGGGATCATGATCAGATTTCAAGATGTTTGAGATCATATGAGCATATATAGAGGTATGATATTTTATTTCAATCATGTTCACAATGTTTGAGGTCATGGTTTGTGTTTTAGCCAACATTTCCCTTTACCTTAATAAGAAAAGGGGACCCACTTTTTTTTATTTGGCCTTTTTTATTGAGCTTGTCCTCTACATAGAGGTGTAAGTTCTATCAAATTTATCCTTAATATTTACACTTGGAAGAACAAAGAATTAATATTATATGTTTTGAACTTACTAATGCCTTTTATGAGTTTTTTATACTATGCATGTTTTGGGACTTAGTTTTTCATCAGAGAAATTATTTGGGACTTGGTCTTCAGAATTTTTGTTCAGGATTTATGTTCAGTATATTTTTTCAGACATTCTATTTAGAATTTTTTGTTTGGAAGAATTATTCATATTTTGTTCATCAAGTTTTATACATCAAACTTTTTTTAGGGGTTTCTATGTTGGATGTTTTGTTTAAACAATATTATTAAGGACTTAGTTTTTAAAGACTCTTCATTCAAACATTTTGTGTCAAGTTTTTTGTTTAGACTTTTTTATTGGAACTTTTGTTTGAGATTTTTGATTAGATAAATTGTCTAAAATATTCATCATTAGATTTATACAATTCAAAGATTTTGATTAGATATTTTTTTGGAACATTTATTCTTAGGGATTTGGTCTTTGAGATTTTTGTTCAAGATTTATTTTTTAAAAGATTTGTTCAGACATTTTTTTAGCTCAGTCCCAACACAAAACCTGATTCTTGATTCTTGACTATCAAAAGCTAGCTATACTTAGCCAACAAAGTAAAAATACTTCCTGACACTTACCAAAGATACCCACTAACTAAATTAATGAGATTTGAATTATGCAAGTAAAATAGACATATTAATGTTGGAAATTAAAATTAAATAAACTAGAATTGAATGTTAAGGATATATACATGATGTGAAACCCTTGATGTATTGATTTCTCACAAATGAATTTGAACTCAATTGTTATCTGACAAATGAAATCCTTAGCTACCTGTGAATCTATTACAAGCAAACAAATGACTATTTGGGAGGAATTTTTTCACAAAGAACATAAAAAAACTTTGAACACTACACATAATTTTAATGGCATCATCATCTAAGAGTTTCATAGGATCACTTCCACCATCACCATTCTCCATCAAGGACTCAATAGAGTTCACAAATATAGTATATGATGCAACTATATTTGACAATAGGTATGGTAACTACTTGGATTTATGAGATGTTGTGGATGTATTTTTACTTGAAGAAAATCTATATTATATAGATTACTAATTTTTTACATACGTATTGGCTATTAAGACCCAAAGACTATGCTTTGTGGTGGCTCAACTTGAAGTCATACCCTGCATTGCCCTTTATGTGAAATTTACTCTTTACTGCTGAAACTAAATAGGATGAATTTTCACACCACTTGAATCACTAGATAATTATGTCCTACACATTGGAGATTACTTTCAAAGGTATCTATCTTTGCTAGTTCTAGATGCAATTTTTTATAAACATAAGATGATTACATGGAGCCCAAAAAATTCAATGGATAAAGTGATAAGCTCATAACTTCTCTCTAGGGAGACAATGACCTTAAAAGCAAAGTCTCCCACCTCCATTAAAATTTTTAGAATGGGGGTGAAGATTGGGATGGCATTATTAAATAGGATGTATGACATGCCTATCATCTATTTTCTCAATATGAATTAGGTGACATTACTACATATGATAATGACCAGTGATGTAACTTTTTCCCTAGGAGAAATCATTAGTTTTTAGTTGAGAGAATTTTTTTTGCATAAGAGTAAGTAGCCCACTCCAATTTTCCACTTGTATATGATGTCTTATCTCCTAGATGTCGTAATGATCATGGTATATAAGTAATTCAACAATCTTTGGATCCTAGACACAAATTATATTAAGATTCACATTTTTGTTTACTATTAGTTAATTCATATTTATGCATACACAAATCACATGTTTGAATTTTTGAGGACATTTATCCTCAATTATGGAAGACAATCCATGGGACTCCACTACCTAGAATGGGGAAATGCATAGTGACTACACTAACTTCCTAGGGTAACTATTAGTTATATCTTGATTATAAGGTAATCATGATTTTTGGTCATAAATTCCACCCCTATGCCTTCCCAAGTATGTACCAAATAAGCTAGAATATTAATAAATTGTCTATCAACTCTATTGGAGTGTAAAAGAGGACTTGATAAAAATTAATAAAAGTACATTTTATAGATCACACATGATCATTATAATAATGCGTTAGACATAGAGGAAGAATTTTGGAGAGGTATGAAACAAGATAAAGAGATATCACTTACCCACCATGCCACATAGGGACTGGGATCCCCATGGTCATATATAAAATCATATTCAAGGCTTTTTTATCCCATACCAACATGCCCCTTATGACCATGATTTTATATTTTTTGAATGCAAATGATGATGATCAAATCTTGGAAAGGATAAAGCTTGTAGGATTGAAAGAGGATCATCTGAGGATAATTCACCAAGAGACTTCAATTTTAGTGAAATAAATGTAGACTAGATTTCTACCTCTTAAAGGATGGACAAGTTCAAATTACATGAACAACCAATCCCCACAACAAACAAAGGTACAAGAGGAAACTTCATAAGAACTTCCCTTTTTATTAAAAGTTGTTAATAAAGAGCTTGGGTTGACTAATTTTGATCTTAGGGGAACTATAGGGGATCTGATTGACTTGGATTCCTCTGATGCAAAGGACACAAAGCACCTACATTACTCCTAGTGCCTCTAAAGAATTGGTATATTTGATGAATTCTAAAGACCATTATTTGTTATAGAAGGAAACTAAGGGCATCCCCTATAGATAATACAATAGTGGATCAACCACATGGATTGTCTTTAGTTCCTTAACAATAAGTGTAGACAAATCAAGATCTAGATGAAGAAGAAGAATTAGAAAGAGCCAAGGCATTAAGCCTCATAGTTGATAAATGGAAATAATCTAACAAAAATGACTCAATAGGTGAGAAGTCTCAGCCTCCAAACCCCACTTCACTAGTTTATTCATGTGTTTGTATTTTTGTTTTAGTTATAATAAGTGATATTTTAAGAACTTTCAAGGTGGAGGATATCACCTCCACCCCTGATGTTTCATTATCCTCTTCTTCTATCTTGAAAATCCCTTTCCTCACTTCCAAGGTGGAAGAGTATTTGCTACCACCATTACTTCATTTTTCCCCATAATACCACCCAAATCCATTATTTCCACCATTAGTATTCCTTCTAGCACTACCATAGTCAGAACCATGAAGAATAAAAGGGCCACTAAGAAATTTTAAATATCCCTGACCACTTCCCAACTTCATGTTTCTTATACAAAAATCACTTTGCCAATGCCAACCACTAGTTTATCCCAAGAGACCACTATCATGACCTTAGGAAAGGGAAAAAAGGGTAAATAAGTCATTAGAATCAATCTACTCCCCTAATATGGAGTTGTGGATTTGTCCAAGATCATGTAACCCTCCTTTCCTGATACAATCCCCAAGGGAGCTAAAGAGAAACAATAAAAAAATTGAGGAGGTTGCAACTAAAGATACACAACAAATATACCCTACATAGCTAGTGATTCCCCCATGGGTGATTCATCTAAGAGTAAAGGCTTCCCATTTTACAAATTTCAAGATTACAAAGATCCCATCAATAACAACCCTATTTGATAGGCCCTCTAGGATAATTCAAAGGGTTAGAAAGAGAAATTTAGAGGATGAAGCTGGAAGGGAAATTATTCTTGGAGAGAGGTATGAGGTCTACAACTTACCTAAAAGTTAGAATAGACAATTTTGGTATTCCTCCTATAATGAATATTTTAGGTCCCTGGCTAAAGCCCACAAAGATGTTATAGTAGCATTGCATGAAGGAGCATAAATGGTAAGACAAGGACTAGTATAGATCTAGGAACAACATCAAAGATTTCATATTCCATTAGGGATTGAGGCTAAAGTGTAGGAAGCTACATCAAAATGTTATAATTCTTTAGAGGTACTGGCAGTAATGTAGGATAAATTAGCTCCTCATATAGCTCAAATATACCAATTGTTTAATTCTTTAAATAGAGATGAAAATAAACTAAAACTATTAATTTTATATTAAATTAATAAGGCCTATATCCACCTTATCTATTAACACCATTGGAGGCATCTGATTCCCTCAATTTAGCAGTCATTAGGACATAAGAAGCTAGAGAGTGGGTGACAATAGTTAGGGTATTGATGCCTAAATACCATGAGCATGAGACACTCATATTGCATATTTTGAAATTATCTAAGGTGAGGTGAGGGATGTTATAGGTAAGTTGATAATAAAAAATAATTATGATCATCTTATCAAGAAGCTTCTGACAATTTTAAGTAGAGTTTACAAGGACTAGCACTAGAGGACATTAAAGCTAAGCTAAGTTTTGTAAGGAAAAAGGCAACTAAAGTTGAAATTTTCAAAATCAACTTTCAGAATAAAAAGGTAGAACATGCAAAGATATTAGAGAAATTTTATAGGTTACATAGACCCTCGCTATTAAACTTAGACATTATAGGGAAATCACATGATGTGAGCCACAAGTGCTTTGTTAAGTTAGAGGTGAATAAGAAAAATAATGACACTGTTACCTCTAGTTCAACATTGAAATCTATAGATATGAGTCCCACTAAGGTTAATACATCCATGCAGACATCTAATCATACTTAAGGGCTAATTTTATGCATGTAAATTCAAATAGAATCATCAATTTTCTACTTGTAGTTCTATTTTAATTTTAACTTATAAAATTTTCCTATTTATTTTGTAAACATGCACATGTTGCATGATGTGTAAAGTCTAACTTCAAATATAGACAAATGTAAGATAACTCTATACAATTTTGTAACTACAATTATAACCAAAGTTATAACTATACCATGTAATCAATTTTTGCATTTAATTTGAGAATGAGGCAACCCCTTACCAAGTCTATTTAAGCATATGTAAACCACATTTGTAAAGGGTTAGAAATTTTCAATATAGAAGGAGAATCAATTTTGATTGTCAGAGAATGTGTTTGTGTATTTTATTTCTAATCTTTGGGTAGTTAGGATTATCTTCTTTTGATTATTTGATTCAATAATTATTAGTGTGCAACAAATACGAGGAATTATTTATTTTCATGATTAATATGCTAGCTTTAAATGTGCAGTAGCTATTGAATGATTAGTAGATTACATTAATCATTAGAAAATAAGTTGATTGTTTCATTATTCTAAGTATGTAGAAGTGTTTTCATTGATGTCTTTTTTTTTGTATGTGAAATAGTTGTATTAGATACCTCCCTTGTTCAAATCATAATCTCCTATGTAAGAGTGTTCAACAACTACTCTAAAAGTAGCAACCTTTGATTGAGACCTTTGAGTTTCCTATATCAAAATTATCCTAGATTGCTTGACCATGTCTGACTATGTCTGTGTAATAGCTTCTAGTAATATTCATTGGTTTTGAAATCACTTCTCTATTCATAAACTAGTCTGAGAGGTGATTCCTAAAGATATAAAATCTCTCTTTCCTACTCTACGTTTCACTCCTTTTTGAGTTTATTTGGAGACCTACCCACTCTAGATTAGCAACCATCCAACCACCAACTCATATATATTTGACTTTATTTAGAGACCATTCCTCCATTCATAATTATTGTTAACATAATACAGGCCTTACCTACTATTCCATCACCTAGTTTTTAAAACCACATACTTGTAACTCATGCCCTAGAGTGGAGTTTACATCGATTGAAGTCCTGAAATGTTAAAGGATACCTCATTACAAGATAGTATGATTAAAAACTACATCAACACTCTTTATATCACTATAAGGATGGATTTGAAAGCCTCTAATAAAATAGGTTAGTTTCTACATGCATTTGTATTAGACTCACCTAAGAGAGTGACCAGATCTAGTTTTTAGGCTAGTATTCTAATCTCACCCTTATCAAATCATAGGATACCTAGATTTATACCAAATTCCCCTATCCATAATAGAGATAGGACACCTTCTTTAGTAAGGAATACTTACCCTATTAATCATACCATGACTCAACCACCTTGGTTGGTTGGATCTACTATTTCCATCCCAGGGGATGTGCATAACCTACCCAAGAATCCAAAAAAGTATCTATCATCCTTATCTCCTTTAGGAGGAAGAACATAACAGAACATCAAGTCTTTTAAAGTTGTGCTAAGACTAATGAATATTATTAATGAAGATGTCACATGTAATATTTTTCCTTTTACCCTAAGGGATGTTGCTTATGATTGGTATATTAATTTGATAGAGCATTCCATCACTTCTTGGAATGCATGTCAAGTTGTTTATTGCATAATTCAGATGGTTCACCAGCCCTAAATTTATATATCAACACTTTACCAGCATGAATAATAAGCCTAAAAACCCAATTTTTTCTTTTAATGAAATATTTTAGAAGATGTACACCTAGTTGATCTCAACATATAAACTAGAAGAAGAATTGGTAATAAATGTACAAGAATGCTCTAGATATAATTAGTAAAGTTTTATTAAGAAGAGATGTTATTGTCACCATCTTGGCACTAGATTAAGAAGAGGCCATCAACATTGATAGGTACATCAATCCTTAGGTTTCTGACACACCTAGTGTCAAAAATGGTCTCCTAGTGTTGAATCCCATTCCACATGCAAAGTAAAACATCTTTATTTTCAATCAGAATCAACTATACATGTTTCCTCCTCAAACACAAACAACATATCCAAATTATAGTTTTTTAAATAACCATGCATACAAAAAAAATTTCTAGTAGTATCAAAATTCATCTACATCAGTTACTACTATTTTCCAAAGTACTAACTCTAAAAAAGCATAATTGGGTGTTATTCAAAAGATGGTGCATTAGTTAAGTAATGACTTTCTCAGTATGCAAAGAAAGATAGGAAATACTAATGAACCAAGAGGTAATCAAGATTCAGGGTTCTATACATATAATAGACAATTAAATAGGATTGAAAATAATATAGAGTAGTCCAACATGCCTATTAAGATCAATATAGAAGAGACAACTTACCTAATTGGTCCAAAATCCATAACACTTCTCAGTATGGTGAGCTTGATTGTGTTGAATTTTATGTAATATTTAAAATCTTTCAGAGAAAATTATTAAGGTAAGATTAGATGCATAATCCACTAGAATCCCACTAGGACCATATCCCTTCAAGCACTACATGTTCTTTGAGATCATGAGTTTCCTCTCCCAAGTAAAGATGAAAATATACTAGAAGACAACACTAATGAGATTCATGGTTTCTAGTAATTCTAAAAAAATGGTTACAATCTAAGAAATAAGCATCCCTTAACAACTTCTATTCTTCTCAATATCACAACTACTCTTCCAAATTTGAAAGATGACAATAATCCACCTTCCTTGAAAGGAAATGATCAACCTCAAAATAAGGAGGAATAGAGCAAAGGAGGATACAACATCATTGAAGACATGAAAAAAATCAAAGAAAATATTACCCTTCATGAATTAACTTAGATCATTGAACATAAGGATATACTATGGAAGTTTATCATAGGGAAGGCCCCTATGGAAAGGATAAAATCATCTACAAAGAAAACAAAGGCTACTAATAACGTCATCTATAAAAGCAAGCCATAGGTTCCACCCTTTTTGCTGATTATCAAGGTATTTGGTAAGAATATTCATAATTGTTTAGTTGATTTTGAAGTTTAAACAACTATGATGCCTACTTTTATATGTAAAAATCTATACCTAACTCCAAGCCCTTCAAAGAGGACAATTTCATAGTTGGATAAAATAATGGTATCAATAATTGGTGAGCTAACTAATGTGTGTATTCAAGTAACATATGAGCCATGATTTGAGTGACTATTCATATCCTTGTGGTAGACATACCTGAAGGATATGGATTCTTACTAAGTAGCGGCTGGTCTAAAATTCTCAATGTGTACCTCTTGATAGACTTCTCTCCTATTTGGTTACTATGGAGAGGAATTACAAATCAAATCCAAATTGATAGGGAACTAAGGATGAAGTATCCTATCTTAGAGTATAATGTTAAGAAAGAAGAGGTAAGTTATGAATCCCATAGCCTTAGTATTTATACTTTCACTACATAAAATCAAGTACAAATACTAGAATTTGAGAGCCCCAATCAATTATAGCCTCTCTACTTTGATGGTGCTAGATCCAAACAAAGGTTAGGCACATGAATTAAACTGATTGATCCACAAGGGAAGCATCAACAATAGGGAAGAACATGAAGCATTAACTTTAGGATTGCATTTTTCACTTGTTAACAATGTCAAGTAGTTGTTAGTAATCATGGATTTAGATCTAGTAGTTAATCAAGTCAGAAAAAATACCAGTGTAAGCTATCATATCTAAAAAGATACAAACATAGATCATGGTATTTGATTAATATATTTGAGGATTTCAACATATTAGAGATTCATAGAGAGAAAAACCAAGTTACATATTCATTAACTACTATTATTACCCATCTAGAGCTCTTCCAAGAATCAAAAGTAAAGATATTCTCCATTTAGATGGTACCTTGTCCTTCTGTTCTTGACAACATAGAAAATTTTCAAGTCTTTGATGATGAATAATAGATCATTCAGTGTTTAACAAAATTAAGACAATTTTAGTCCCAAATCATTGATGACAATGAAGTTAGTCATGTCTATCAAGAGGAGTCAGCTGAGGAAGGTATCCTCTAGCTCAAAGAGAATCATATCCCTACTATTTTAGTCTCCTTATAAATACCATTTGATATATATCCTTAATCTTAGTAAAAAATCCAACTGAAAGTCAATAAGTCTAAATAAAAAAGGGATAATTTAGGCAATGAGAATAGCCCATGCTAGTAAACATTGGCCCTAGTTTCACTCTATAATAAATACAATATATGAAGGATTTAATCACCTAATACAAAAATGTGATTGCATGGACATATGAAGACTTGAAGGTTTATGACCCAACGGTCATCACTCATATAATTCGATTGAAACTAAACCCCAAACCATTCAGACAAAGATATAGACTAGTGAATCCCATTCTAGAGATTCCCATTCAAAGAGAAATGGAAAATTTGTTAAGTGCAAGAATAGTTTTCCCAATCAGACATTCTACCTGGGTGGCCAATTTAGTCTTAGTCAAAAAAAATAGTGGAGAGATCAGGTTATGCTTTGATTTCATAAACTTGAACAAATATTATAAAAAATATAACTATCCACTTCCTTTATTGGATGAGGTGATACATATAGTTAGTGGCTCTAAAATTATGTCCTTCTTGGATGTATTTTAAGGCTATAACCATGTGTTGGTACCAATAGAGGATCTAATGAAGACTATGTTTATTATGAAGTGGGGTACCTATGCATATAAGAAGATGTATTTTCGACTAATAATTATAGGATACACCTTTTATAGAGACATGGATCACATATTTAAAGGATTAGTAGGTAAATGTATAATCATCTACATGGATTATTGTACTATTTTCTCTAAGAGTAAGAATGATCATGTAGGCCATCTACAATCAATCTTCAAAATATATAGAATGTTTTTCATCTTAATGAACCCAAATAAGAATATATTGGCATTACTAAGGGAAATATTTTGAGACACATCATTACGAAATAATGAACCATCATTAATATAGATAATATCTAAGGAATTTCAAAGATTCCACCACCAAATAGCAAGAAAGAGCTCAAGTCATTCTTTATGAAGATTGATTTTGTAAGGAAGTTTATTTTAGGATTTGTAGAAATTATGAGACCTTTGAATGCAATTCTTAAATAGGAAGCTAAAATAAAATGGATAGCTAAGGCCCAAAAGTATTTTTAAGACATTAAATATGTTATATCCCAGACCCCAGTACTGATTAGTCTAGATTTTATGAAGAATTTTTACTTGTACTCATTTGATTTAGAACATACAATTATTATTATCATAATGCAAAATAAAGATGAGACTGATCATTAATTTACACTCATGAGCACAAATTTGAAGGATGTAAAACCTAGGTACTCCATGATTGATAAACATATATTTAATTTTCTCAAAGAAGTGAAGAAATTTTGACACTACATCTTGAGGAATAAGACTATTGCCATTGTACCTCATCCTACTATCAATCTTGCCTTGTCATAAAATGAGTTAGGATAATGAAGAGGTAAATGGATGGAAAAGACGTAGGAGTTTGACATAGAAATCAAACTTGATAGGATCATTTGGGGTCAAGGCATCATCTAACTCATGACTGAGCCCAATCTATGTATTCTTGTTGAAAAGGTATGTAAATTCCAAGTATCTAGAGGAGAATGGTATAATTACATAATCCAATATCTACTTATAGGTACTTGTTCCCTAGAACTCAATAGAGAATGAATGAGAGATTTGAGCTAAAAGTTGCTCACTACATGATCAATAAAGGGGTTCTCTATAGGAGAAACTATGAAGGCATCTATCTTAGATGTGTATCTACTGAAGAAGCTCAAGATATTATAGAAAACCTACACCAAAAGATAGGTAGTGGTCATCCATCTAAGAAAACTATAGCTCAAAATATCCTAATAATGGGTTATTACTAGCCTGTAATATTCAAGGATGTTCATGCTCATGTAAGGACATGTCATGAATGCCAAGATTTGGAAAAGAGAGAAGTACATGAAACAATCCCTTTCAACCTATTATTGAAATAAGGTCATTTTCCAAGTGGGGTTTATACTTTATTGGTGTCATTAACCCAAACTCTTTAGCAAGTCATAAGTTTGTACTCACTACCATAAACTACTACACTAGAGGGACTAAGGTAGTGGCCACAAAGAACTCCAAAACATAAGATGTGATTCTCTTCTTGGAGGAACACATAACAACTAGATTTAGGACTCCCATTTATGTAGTTTGTGATAATGGGCTAGCATTCATATTAGATGAATTCACTGAATGAGATCATAACATCCATTACACTAAGGGAAATGGATTATCTAAATCAATCAATAAGAACTTGATAGATGTGACTAAGAAATAAATTGGGTATAATCTTAAGGGCTGGTAAAATCTAATAAATTATGCTTGTTTATAGACTAAATGAGATATAAGTAGGCTCTTAAAGCATCACCATATTTTTTGGTGTATACATACATGCCAGTATTCCCAATCATGCTAAAATTATCAATGTATCAATTCATGCAAGAATACATGGAACCAAAATAAAAATAATGATATTAACTAATGGATATAATAGAAATGGAAGAATCAAGGACTAATTCCCTATAGACTTTTAATAAACACCAAGACATAGTCAAGAGGTGGTTTGACAAAAGAGCAAAGATCAAAGAATTTAGGATCTCACATCAAGTGTTTATTTGGGATACAACACATGAAAAGAAATTACAATATGACAAATTTTCCCCACTATGGATTGGAACATATCATATTTCATATATTATGGGAAACAATGCATTCCATCTAAAGGACCTGTAAGGTAATGAACTCATATATCAAGTCAACAGATATTTTTTAAAGAATTAATTCATGGTCACACCATTTGAAGATGCCCCAAATTGATTAGAAATATGTTATATGTAGGATTATGTTAGTTTATAACTTTATAGGTTAAATATTACTATTTTTTAGTGTAGCTTCTTGCTTTCTTAGTTTAGTTCTAGCTTTCTAGATTAGGCATTTTATTTTTGCCTATGATAATCTAAAATATTTTATTTTGAAAGAAACAAGATAATATCCAAGTAGTTTTGGCCCCTATTTTATTCTTAGATAGACATATATTATAAATATAAAATTTAAAATAGATTCATAACTTGGGGGTTCTTCACAAACTAGGTATACTTGTGTGTTTAGAGTCTTCAAGATTTATGTATGTAATCACAATCATCGTGGGTTATGTCACAATTAAATATTTCTACTAGGTATGTGAAAGTTGTTCTCCTATAATTCATATGAATTTGGAAATTTTTCTCACTCCATTGGACCAAGAACATTTATCATATTAATACTTGTTTGGAGGTGATAATAACTAGTGTAGATGTGGCTGGTAAAGATGTTCTGGTAAATCATTTGTTTTATAACCATACCAACTCATAAGGGTTTTAGATCTCTTTCCATAAATAAGGTGGGTAAATGAGTTAAAAATAGTGATAAATAAATCCAAAAGAACATCTAAAAAATATCAAATTCTCACATGATTAAATAAGGTCAATATAACATGCATCATGATTAAGAAAATGAAGGAAGGGGGCAAGGAACTAAGGTATCTATGTTAGGACTATGGATGCCTGGATAGTAGAAGAGAAATTATTGAGATTACCTTAATTTAATAATATTTAAAAGAAAAAACAACAAAAATTACATCTTTTCCAATCCTTTTAAAACATCCTTATAATAGGGGATAAATGAACATCACTTTAAAACACATAGATCCATGGATGAAAAATCAAGTATCTTATGTGATGTATTTGGGAGTCTCTTTCATATATCTAATTTTTATATTTTTATATGGAAAAATTCATATCATATTTGAAATTTATAACCAAAGTTATAAGTTCTTGAATACTCATATGTATTCCCCCTATAACTTTCCATTTTTTTGAACATTTTGTTCGAACAATAATCTAAAGGATTTAGTTTTTTTGAGACTCTTTATTCAAACATTTTATATTGAGATTTTTATTTGGACATTTTTATTAGAAATTTTGTTTGGTATTTTTTATTGGACAAATTTTCCAAAACATTCATCATCAGCTTTATGCAATTCTGATATTTTTCTCAAAGTTTTTGTTCAAACATCTATTCTGAAGGATTTGGGCTTCAAGATTTTTGTTCAGGTTTTTTTCAAGTTTTTGGTTTAAAATATTTATTTAGACATTTTTTTAGAATGGTCCCAACACAAAACCTAACTCTTTATTCCGAATTACCAAAAACCTACTAGAATTAACCAACAAAGCAAAGATATTTCTTGACACTTACCAAGGATACCCACCAACTAAACTAATAAGATTTAAACTATGAAAGTAAAATAAAAATATACACATTAGACATTAAAAGTGCACAAATTTTAATTTAATGATAAGGCTATATACATAATGTGAAACTATCTTTGTATTCATTTATGAAAAATGAATTCAAACTCAATTATTATCCTATGAATGAAAGTCCTAACTACCTACGAATCCATTGCAAGTAAACAAGTGACTAGTGGAGAGGAATTTTTTCATAGAGAATGTAAACATACTTTAAGCACTACATGTACACAATTATAATGGAATCATCATCTAAGAATTTAAGAGGATCACTTCCACCATCACCATTCTTAATCAAGGATTCAACAGAGTTCATAGACACAGTATATGATGCAATTATATTTGAAAATAGCTATGGTAAATACTCAGACTTATGTTATGTTAAAAATGTCATCAACATGTTTTTTCTTGAATAAAATCTATCCTTCTTAAAGCACCAATTTATTAGACTTGTTGGCTCTTAAGAGGTAAAGACTACACTTTACAATGGCTAACCCTGAGGTCATGCCCTACATTGACCTTCTATGAGATTTATTATTTGATAGGAAAATTATAAAAGATGAATTTCTACACCACCTAAATCACCATATAGTCATGTCCTACATTACCATGGATGACTTTCAAAGGTATCTATCTTTATTAGTTCTAGATATAGTTTTTGATAAACATAGGCTAGTTATATGGAACTAACAAAATTCAATGGACAAAGTGTTGAGATCATTGCTTCTTCCTAGGGAGACAATGAACTTGAAATTAAAGTTTCCAACCCCATTAACACATTTGGAATGGGGGTGTGGATTAGGATGGCATTATTAAACAAGATGCATGACATTCCTAGCATCCATTTTCTTAATCTAGATTGAGTTTCACTACTATATATCATAATGACTTGAAATGTGACTTTCATCCTAGGAAATTTCATTATCTTCTAGTTGAGAGAATAATTTTTCCATAAAGGAAAATGGCCCACTCTATTTAGCCAATTCTATATGATGTTTTATCTCCTTGATGTCATTATGGGCATGGTATATAAGGACCATGGTGAACTTTGGACCCTGGCCATAGATTGTATTAAGAATTACATTTATAATTACTATTAGTTCATGAAAATTTATGCATACACAAATCATATGGTCCAAATTACTAAGGATTTTTATCCTCAAGTGTGACAAGCAATTCATGGGACTCCACTACCTAGAATTGGAAAAAGCATAGTGACTACACTAATTTATTAGGGTGAGTAATTATTGTATCCTAATTATATGGTAATCATTATTATCAATCATTAATTCCACCCCTTGTGCCCTCCCAAGTATGTGCCAACAAAGATAGCAGAAACAAAAATTATGTATCAACTCTAGTGGAGTGTTGAGGACTTAATAGAAAACAAGAAAAGAATATTCTATGGATCACACATGATCATTGGTAGAATGTGTTACAAATAGAGGAATCATTTTAGAGAGGTAGGAAATAAGAGAAAGAGCTATCAGTTTCCCATAATAACACACAAGGAATGGAATCCCCATGGTCATATATAGAAGCATATTTAGGGCTTTGGTATCCCATAGCAACATATCCCTTATGACCATGGTTATCTATTTTTGAATGCAAAATATGATGCACAGGTCTTACAAAGGATAAAGATTACAAGCCTAAAAGAGGATCATCTGAGGATAATTCAACAAGATCCTTCAATTTCATTGAAATAAATGTAGACTACACTACCACCTCCTAAAGGATGGATAGCTTTAAATTTATGGAACAACCAACCCCCACAACAAATAAAGGTACAAGGGGAACCTTCATAGGAACTTATATTTTTATTAAAATTTGTTAATAAATAGCTTGGGTTGACTAATCCTAATCCCATTGGAGCTCCAAGGCATCTAATTGACTTGGGTTCCTCTAATGTAGAGGACATAGAGCACTAGTTATAGCTACATTGTAAATGCCTACAAATACACCCCAATTTCAAGAATTTAAAGTGCTTGGATTGGCTACATAAGTTATCAACTCAATTTAATAAGTCTCCTCCTTATATGTAAATAACACTATTTATTATACAAGGAAGACAAGGGTAGGCCCCATAAATAATCCAATAGTAGATTA
This sequence comes from Torreya grandis, assembly GCA_037957365.1. NCBI lineage: Eukaryota > Viridiplantae > Streptophyta > Pinopsida > Cupressales > Taxaceae > Torreya > Torreya grandis. The sequence goes on along the minus strand of JARHVA010001669.1, from coordinate 2,521,452 downwards.
ACCACATGACTTGCCTTCAGTTCCTTAACAATAAATGGAGGAAGAGGAAGATCAATATGAGTAATAATAATTGGAAATAGATAAGTAATTAAGCCTCATGAATGATGAATGGAAAACACCTAGCATAAATGTCTCAATAGGTGAGAAGGATCATCCTTAAAACCCTACTTCCCTAGTTTCATCATGTGTTCATATTTTTGATTCAGTTCTAATAAGTGTTATTTTGATAGCTCCTAAGGTGGATGATCTCACCTCCACCCCTGATTTTTCATTATCCTCTTATTCCATCTTGAAAATCCCTTTCCTTAGTCCCAAAGTGGAGGAGGATTCTACTACCACCATTGCTTCATCTTTCCCCATAATTCCACCCATGTCCATTGTTACCACTAATATTATTCCCTTTAGCATTCCCACAATCAGAACCATGAAGAAGAAAAGGGAAACTAAGAAAGTTTATTAGCCTTGTCTACTTCCCAACTTCATGTTTCTTCTACACATATCACTTTTACAATGTCATCCACCATTTTATCCCAAGAGACCAATATCATAACCTTAAAAAAGGAAAAAAGGGGTAAGCAAGTCATTATAGTCCATCCACTCCCCTAATATGGAGGTGTGGATTACTCTAAGATAATTTAGACCTCACTTACTAATACTCTCCTCAAGGGAGATAAAGATAAAAAATTAGTAGAAAATCTTGGTGAGAAGGCTACAACTAAAGATACACAACAAATAGACCCTACCTAGCTAGTCATTTCCCCATGGGAAATTTATTTTAGAGATAAGGATTCCAAAATTTAAATATTATAAAGCTCCCATCAATAACAACCCTATTTGATAAGCCCTCTAGGATCATTTAAAGGGCTAAAAAGAGGAATTTAGAGGGTGAATTTGGAAGGGAAATTATTATTGAAGAGAGGTGGGAGGTTTATGCCTTGTCTAAAAGTTAGAATAGAAAATTGGGGTAGTCCCTATATATAAGATTTCATGTCCTTGGTTGAATCCTACAAAGATGATATGGTAGCATTGCATGAAGTGGAAGATATGGCAAGATAAAAACTAGAACAAGAACTAGAATATATCAAGGAACAACATTAGACAATTAATATTCTAGTAGGGATTAAGGCTAAAGTGTAGGAGGTTGCATTAAAATGTTATAATTCTTTAGAGGTACTGGAAGCAATGTGGGTTGAATTATCACTTCATATATCTCAAACATGCCAATTGTTTAATTCTTTAAATGGAGATGAAAATAAACTAAAACTATTAATTTTGTACACAAATAATAAGGCCTACAACCACCTCAATATAATGACACCCTTGGAACCATCTAATGAACTAAATTTGGTGGTAATTAAGACACAAGAAGTTAGAGAGTGGGTGAAAATATTTGGAGCATTGATACCCAAATACTAGGAGCATTAAAAACTCATCTTGCAGATTTTTAATGCTTTGAAATTATCTAAGGTAAGGGATGTTATAGGTAAGTTGATAAGAAAAATTAATTTTTATCAACTTATTCAAGAATATTATAACAATTCTAATTAGATTTTATAAGGGATAACACTATAATACATAAATTTGAGCTATGTTTTTCAAAGAAAAAGGTAACTGAAGTTAAAAATTTCAAAATCAACATTTAGAATACAAAGGCAAAATATACAAAGATATTAGATCAAGTTGATAGGTACATAGACCCTCACTATTAAACTTAGACATTATAAGGCAACAACATGATCTGAGTCACAAGTGATTTCTTTAGTTAGAGGTGAAGAAGAAAAAAGATTGAGGTTATTACCCCCAGTTTAACACCGACATCTATAGTTATGACTCCTACTAAGGTTAATGCATCCATGTAGACATTTACTCAGCCTTAAGGGCCAGTTTTGTCCATATAAATTCAAATAGTGGTGTAAATTTTCTACTTATAATTCTCTTATGACTCAAAATTATTTTAAAATTTGCCTATTTAATTTGTAAACATGCACATGTTGCATGATAATTTAAAGTCTTATTTTAACTATTGATAAATGTAAGCTAACTCTATATGGTTTTGTAACTATAGTTAGAACTGAAGTTATAACTATGCCATGTAATCAATTTTTGCATGTACTTGGAGGATGAGGTGGCCCCTCCCTAAGTATATTTAAGCATATATAACCCACATTGTAAAGGGTCATAAAATTTCAATACATAAGGAGAATCAATTTTTATTTTAAATGGATGTGTTTGTGTATTTTCTTTCCAATCTTTGGGTAATTAGGCTTATCTTCTTTTAGTTGTTTGATTTAATAATTATTAGTGTGTAATAGTTGTGAGGAATTATTTATTTTCATGATTAGTATGCTAGTTTTAGATGTGAAATAGTTATTTAATTATTAGAAGATTGCATTGATCATTGGAAAATAAGTTGATTGTTTCATTATTCTAAGTGTGTAGATGTGTTTTCATTGATGTAGGTTTTTGTGTATGTGCAATAGCTATCTCAAATACCTCCCTAGCCTAAGTAAGAGTGTGAAATAACTAATCTAAAAGAAACAAACTTTGACTGAGACCTTTGAGCTTCCTATATCAAAAATTATCCTAGACTACTTGACCATGTATGACTGTGTGTGTGCAATAATTGATAGCAATAGACATTGGTTTTTGAAAGCACTTGTCCATTTAGAAACTAGCTTGAGAGGTAATTCTTGAAGCCATAAAATATATCTTTATTTATCTAACATTCCCTCCTTTTTGAGTTTATTTTGAGACTTGTCCATTTTATATTAGCAACCATCTAGCCACCAACTCATCAATATTTGACTTTATTTTAGATACCATTCCTATGTACATAATCCTTGTTAACAACTTGCATGTCTTTTGTGCTATTCCATCACTTGGTTTTTAAAATAAGATACATAAAATTCATGCCCTAGAGTGTATTTTACCTCAATTGAAATATTGAAATATTATAGGCTACCTCATTATGATTTGGTGTCTTTAAAAATTGCATCAACAATTTGTAAGATAAGGCATGAAAAGTGGTTTTGAGGTCTCTCAAATGTACAAAATGAAGGGTTATCAACCCAAAAAGTAATTTTAAGTGTTCATTGGAACATTTAACATCTTCATGGGAACCTAATATATTAATGGTACATGGGTAAGGGTCCTAGCTCAAAATTCTAGGCATTATTTTTTAGATTAAAGGGCTATGCTTTATGAATGATCGTTAAGACTAGAAGATGGTTTAAACCCTCAAAGAACCCTAATAGTGACCCAATATGAAATAATTTGTTATAAACTTATAATAATGGATTTTTATCGATATTTTAGTTATTTTAGGTTGTATTAAACTCTCTTAGGCATCTCTAGGTGTGATTGAGTCTTCAGGTGAGTGAGTGAGCCCTACAAGAAAAGCCTTATTTCTCAAAGTTTTGTTGTATTTGTCATAGTTGACCAAGTCAAAGTATGAAAATAATTTGATGTATAATATTTAGATTTGTATTTGATTTCCATGATGGTTTTTGGGTAAGTTTTATCCTTCATGTGTGCTAAACCGGTCATCTAAGACAACTTGTTGATAATAGGCCTAATGGTGCAAATAATGAGAAATCCAAACAAAAGTGAGAATATGATTAAGGATGAGTTATCATAAAATATTCATGAATACTAGTGCATATATACATTATTAAATATTTTTAATACATGTTAATTTTGGATATAAGTTTTGAAGATCATTGTATATAGCAAAAAGTTGCTCACAAGTTGACTTGTCTAGCTCAGTGAGGTCTATGTATAGTGAGGTCATGAGATTGGTCTACAAGAAAAATATTTCCATTTTACCATATTAAATTTATATAAATTGATGGTATAATTATAATATAATATCATAAATATTCATCAATAATCTTTTAAAATGGTCATATAAGTGTTGAAGATCAAAATCACCATGACTTATCTTTAAGTAAAAATGGTAGTTTTGAGTGAGTAAGTTGCAAGAGTGTTTTTGAGTCCTTTTGACCTATGTAATGAAGTATAATTAACTTGTTTAAATTATAAAGTTACTAAATTTTATAATTATATGTTTATTTAAATAATTAGCATTTTATCTTCAGTAGTTTAAGATAGACTTTTTTGGGTATGCATAGGCCTAATGATGAACATTACTAATGGCATGCTTCAAGTGGTGGTTGGAGATAAAAGGTGTCATGGAACTAAAATGAGATTAGTATGGGTATATTTTATTGTAATATTAAGTGTTATTTTCATGTATAAATTTTTAAAAGTCTTCAATAAGATCAAAGGGTAACGTGTGCTAATGGAGGCCTGATTAAATTAAGTCTCCTTAAGGCCTAAAAGAGGTTTTGGTACTAAATGCTATGACTAACATATTATAATATTTTATTCATGTTTATATAATTTAATAAGACCTATTTTATTTAAAATATAATTGTGAAAGTGTTTATGGTTTACTAATAGGTATATTATCAAAATTCTAGTATAAGAACAAGGCCTAATAGACCTAATTAACTAGTTAAAGAATGAGTTAGTTAAAGCAAAGGACATATAAATTTGAAGATATGGAGGTATTTTATAAAATTATAAGGTTATATATAAAATATAATTAATATATGATAAGGTTAATATGTATTAAAATCAATTCCAGATGACCTAATCAAGTTAAGAAGAGGGCTAGTTGAGCGAAGAGGCCTAAAAAGCAGTTTGAGAGGGATAAGAGTGTGAAGTGATGTTAATAATTAGTTGTTTGAGGGAAAAGGTGATCTAAATTTTATAAAATAAATAAATTGTATGATTTGGTGTTGATTCATCTAGGGGGTTGGTTCCTCCTTGCAATTGGGTGTTTAGTAAAGCCTAGCTGGGTTGGTGCTTAGCTATTTGGGGTTAGTACTACTTGTGAAGTTGGTGCTTCACTAAATTTGATATTTTTAATTATAAGACTATAATACATTTGTATAGATCAATTTTTTTATTCCCCTTGAGCTTTTCCCACTCCTACGTGTGTCTCTTATGTTATGCTCATGTGAATGACTCTTTATGCGTTATTATATCTTTGTATTGATTTGATGGCTCAAGGAATATTCAAGTACATGTGAAATAATTTTTTAAGAGATTGATTCACCCCACCCTCTTATTAATTGTGTTTCCAATATACATACTATCAAAATTATTATAAAATTACCACCATGACACATCCTAACATGGGTATACCACTTGAACATGTTACCCTTGACTTGATGACAAATGATCCCTTCTCAAACTAACCTGACACTTTAAGAGATACAAGAGGGTTATTAATGCATTATATTAAGTGTGCATAGGTTGACCCTTTTTGACTCAATGGCATGAATAATTTAACATCATTGCTGACTCTAAATTATAGTCCTACCTACTAGATAATAGGACCCAAAATTTCTTGTATATCAATCATATTTAGATGAAATACTCTTTGACTAAGCTAACATCTTATGATTAATATCTCGTATACCTTAAGGAATATAACAAATCTACAAAACACAAAACAAGAAACAAAAGAAAATAAATACATATAGAAAGAAATCAAAAATAACATAAACAAGACACATAATAGGAAGAAATAATAACACAACTAAGTAGCTAACAAAATATGTGCAACAACACTTGGAAGAAGGAAACCTAAACTACTATGTATAAAGGTAGTATGTGATACCTTAATATAAATAATTAAGGAAAACCCCATTGATAGGGATAAGGATTTACTCACCATTAAAATTAGATAATTGGAAAGTATTGTGCTCTTTACATCTGGTAATAATGTATGGTCCATTCTAAGGACTATTAAACTTTGAGTGCTTACCTAGTTTAGCCTAGTCTTCATACCACTTAAGCACAACATCACCATGATTTAATGTCTTTAAATAATATCTCTTGACAAATGACCTATTTACCTAATGTTGATGAGACCACATGGCATACATAACATCATCTTTTGTCTCTTCTAGTTCCCTCAATTCATTTCTTACCTCCATGGCATCACTCTTCATGAGTTCAAGTTGATGTGTGAGCTCTAAGGATGGTAGTTTAATTGATATAGGAAGATTTTCCTCTTTGAAATATATAATAAGGTATGGTGAATTACTGGTATGCATCTTGGGAGTGATATTATATTCCAAGAAGGTTATTATTATCTTGGTATGCCACTCCCTTTGATTATCCTCTATAGTCCTCCTTATGGACTATGAAAGTTCATTTCCATATGGATAGTAGTTAGAGGAAGTAATGAGTTAGATAACATGGTTAAGATCCCACTCACTCAAATTTTCACTATCAAAGGCTGGTGCATTATCTGATATGATGGTTGAGGGGATCCCATATCTAGTTATTAAATTATCATAGAACTTAAAAACCAATTTCTCATTTTCCTCCTAAAGTGATAATTCATCTACCAACCTTGTAAATTAGTTTGTAGTAGTCAATACCCACTTCTATCCTACACTAGGTGGAGGGTTAATTATACCTACAAAGTCTAGGGCCCACTACATGAAAGGTTGCTCTACTTGGATAGGTTTGAGGTACAAGTCAACTAGTCTTTGCTTTATTATAAACATAACACATTTTTGGCACCTATTAACCCAAGAATGGGAGTCCTTGAATAGACTTGGACAAAATTAGCCTACTCCTATGATTCTTATTGATATAGTCTTGGCTACAAAGTACCCTCCTGTAGGCCCATCATTAATCTAGTCTAGGAGATTGTCAAATTGATTAGTTTCTACACACCTTAAGAGCATGCCATCAATGTAATTTTTAAAAATAAATCCATAAATAAATACATCAGCAATTGATTTTAGTTTTTAGTATTTTTTTCTCATCCTATTTATCCCTACAACACATTCTCCTATTTGAAGTAATCTTACCATGTCTTGAGTCCATCTAGAAGGAGATGTAGGTGAAACTAATTTTTGATCACTTTTCATTACTAAAACCACTTATTTGTCCTCCACATCTATTTCCATGTTTTTAATCTGTCTTTTACCCATTAAAAAGTTGTTAACCTTCACTTTAATATCACATTCCATGCATTTAGTCACCCAACTTGCTCTCTTGCACTTAGACACCATATGTATAAATTGACTAAGACCTCTCACGAATCCAAACAAATTATTTTCCATAAATTTATACCTATATTCATACCCCTCTGATTCTTGACTAAAATAGGATATGGGTTGCTCAAAACCCTCACTGTTTTACTATATAAGCATGGGAGAAATAATATCATTAGTTGATAAGGAATACAAGAAGAAGTACCTTATTAAATTTGGATTTAGGAGGGTGGGTGCCTAGGAAATGGCCTATTTGATGGCTTAAAATATTCTTTTCCCTTCCTTAGTCCATGTAAAATTCTTATGTTTCTTGAGCATGAAGGTTAGAGGCCTTACCAGTTCTACAAACCTAGGGATAAACTCCTCATAAAGTTGATCTTTCCTAAGAAAATCTATAATCCATTCTTGTGCTTGGGAAGTGTTATCTATCCAAAGTTCACCCTAGAAGGAGGTTGTTCAGGCCTATTTTCAAGGTTATGGTAACATGGGAATAACCCAAGGTTATGAGTGACCTATGGATGGGCTAGACCTCTAGATTAGGGCATTAGCTCTCCTAGTGCATATATTTAGATAAATTCACTAATACCTACTAATTAGCATGAAAATTCATAGGAAGTGTATAAAATTAAACCTAATCTAAGGATCATGATGTACCAATATCATTCATCCACTCAGTTTGACTTCTAACAACACTAGTGGACTAGATAAAAAATTGAACTACCATCTCTAAGAAGATCTTATTCAATAATGTTTCACATAAAGGCTATTTTATGCTATATAATAAGAGGGCCATGATAATAAATCCTAGTCTAAGGTACTTACTAATCAGGTTCCATAATAAATTCAATCATTACACACTTATACACACCACACAACCTACATAAGACACCCTATTAACATCTTAATGAGGCAAGGACATATAAAAGAAAGTTAAATTTGCACTTATGAAAGTCAAAACAACATAAAAACACTATATAAATATGGAAGAAACTAAATTAGTCATTAACAGTCTAACAGGTTTTCAAAGTACAAATCTAGATAGAGTTTCCTCATACCCAAGCAATGGAATAAACAAAGGCCTTAAGGCCTAAATAAATAGAAGAATGATCAGGTACAAAGAGGTATAATTACATGGAGATGATATATGGAGGTAATAAATGACCATATCCCACTCCATCATCAGTTACAGTAGTCATGATAGTCCCCCATACTCCATTCATTAGACTTTAAATTAATGGTCTTGAATGAGTTGTTGGGCATTGAGATGAAGTGGTGGAGGTTGTAGTTTAATTATTTGACCTCTTTAAAATAATGTATATTCCATTATATATTTAAGTACCCCCTTATATTTATATCTATAAAGTGTGAATGAGGTGTAATTAGGTCTCCAACTAGACCTCATGGGTAATTAAGTAGCCCATCACCTCCTTTTGCATGTTGACTTGGTTAAGAAATTATCTATTCCCTATCATGAATATGAAAAGTGTAACTTCATAATTTCATGGAATAATTAAAATTTTTTAATTTTATTTTATTTACTCTAACAACAACCCTCTATGCCAAACTCCATCTCTTCTTATTGACCAAGTAGGCCAAATAGGCCACTAAGCCTAGCTGCTTGACTATTTGTGTATGGTGGCCATGAAAGAATACATGAGACATTAATAAAATGTTAATAGGTTATTCTCAATTCTAAATAAATTTCCCATGCCATTACATAGGTCTTTATCATAGTGTAATCTTACAATTTTAGCTTGTCTAATTTATTAGGCCACTTCTTCTTAGCATCTATAAACTAGATATTTGGTGTGGAATTGTAGAGGCATTTAAAAGTATATTTGTGGAACTTTAATGTTTTTATAATGTGAAAGAAGTCTCAAACCACCCCATCTAATGATTTTCAACACTCCAAATAACTATATACCTTGATTTCTACCGAATTCCTTGTAAAAACACAATTTCTAACAAGTCTATACAATATTTCATAGAGACCAATACCATGAGTAGGGTATCCTTTGAGTGGTCTAGGTGATAAAAGTAATTATTAGGAAAATTTAGAGTGTTTGATTTAAAAAATCTCAAGTTTTACCATGTTAGGTCTTTCTTAGGGTTTAAGTAGGGTTTTGGAGGTCTACCATCCTAATGATGGTTCATAAAGATTAGAACTTCAATTCCAAACTTATGGTCATGTATGTTTAGTATATAGGCCCCCCCTAAATCTTTTAAAAATATTTGGGTCTCGTGAATCTTGTGTGTGGAGATATGAATGTAAGATGGTGTGTCTTGAGCTCTCTACAAGCCTTCTAGACAAGTCTATAGTCTGAATAATGATTCAAAGAGGTGCCCCCCTAAAACCCACTCTCTCCATTATTAATATTGATTCCATAAGGGTACCAATCTACCCATAATAAAATTTTCCCTAAGTCTCTCTCATATGAAATACATGACCACTTGAAATGATGGATCATGGTGGTTGTTAAGGACTATGGAAGTCAAGGTAGGTCTTAAGACCAATTTTACCATTTATTGATTTCCTCTACTTAAAAAAATCTTCATAGGACCTATAACATTATTTTATACTTTTTTAATTCCTTAGGTATACCTTGGGGGATCTGACATGTCACAAAGTAAAGGTGGGACCTCTAGGCCTTAAGAATGGCTTTAGGCCTACTACATCTACATTGAGTTAAAGGATCCTAATTCACCTAGAGGTGGTTTGGTAATTAAAAATCATAATAACACCATATTTACCACCTACTCCAAAATTTTTAATTTATCTCTAGTTTCTTAAACTCCCTCTCTGTCTCCATTCTCTCATATGAGCTTATATTGAGTGCCATGGCTACTAAGCTTGAGTGCTTGATAATAGTACAAGAGGCTTGAGTGGTTTCATGTATATTTACATCATGTTGATTATGGTATGAGACTCATGTAATATTATTTTTGTATTTATCATTATCCCTTATAATATGGTTTCCTTCCATATTGTTTTATGCATGCTTACCAAATTCTTGCTTAGGGTTTGAGGATAATTAGGCCTATGAAGACCTAATGCTATGGTCTAGTGCCTTATTTATTCCATATGACCCTTATACCATCATGAAAATTTTCTATGAATTTTATATTTCCCTCTCTATATGTTTTCAACTCTCAAGGACCCCTAAAAATATGAGAATGCTTTCAACTTTAGTATAGGCTTGTTTACATTAGTTTTAGGCCTAATGGGACAAGTAGGGCATCATGCTCTTTTGTCTATCTTAGGGGATGTAACATTGAAGATGAAAAATGGGATCATTAATAAGATAATATATATATCATTTTCTCATGTAAATATCTCACATATCTTTAGGGTTTCATTACTTAACCTCTCTTGCTCATAATCCTACCTATAAGTGGTTTTAAGCCTATTAGGACTATGAGTGTGAATTCCTTATTTGATATCACTTTAAGGTTATTATGATAATAATACAAATAATTATATTACCACCACTTTAAACATAAATTTTTAAACTCTTCCATCTTCATATTACCCTCTAAGCATGTAAAATATATCAGATTATATTTAAAGCCTGTATACTAGTTTTAGGCATAATAGGCCTAAAAGGCCATTAATCTCTACTTACCAAACTAATTATTTTATCACATGGGAAAAAAATTTAAACCTTATCACCTCACTCCTATGTGTTTCCAACCTTACTAACAAGCTAAGACCTATATATTTCTTTCACTTCTATAGATAGGTCTATAACTACCTAGTTTAGGACTAAAAGGGTTAAATTGTCAAGATCCTTATTTCATTCAATGAGTAAAACACTCAAGGGAGGTTGTAAATTTTAGATACAATTTAAAACCTCTCATTGCCTATTTTTAACTATTTTCACCAATCATTATCCATCACATTTCATCCTATAACCCAAGACCTTGCCTATAGATAGCAATTAAGCCTACTTGTGAATGTGAGCATAGACTCTCTTTGCTTAGTTGACACCTTGATACTTTCCTCAGTAGTGAAGACATGATGTAAAATGATTTAAACTATCATAGACTTTTTTAATTTCTTATCTAACCACACTTTTCATTCATTCATCTTGTTTTTTCATGACTACCTATATATAGGCTCGTGCATATGACTCTTACCCATACTAAGACCCTTCACAACCTACTAAACATTATTTGACATATTATTGTCCCTTGAGTAATTTTGAGAGTTATTATGGCCCATTAATTATTTCATATGTTTAAATAACTTTTTTCAACACTCCACCAAATGGCATCCTACTTAGACGCTCTAAAGTTAACTATATACACTACATGTAGGTATCTTGTCTATGTGTGACCACATGAGGGGTAGAATTTGATGCTCTAATATCTAGATTTCTGATCTTATTAAGTTGGTGGAAATTTTATAATATTAATTATAACTCCTTATAACTCTTTTACCTCATTATTCTCTCCATGTTCTTCAACTTTATCACTACAACCCTATATGTGCATTTTAGGGTCCTGGCTAAGTTTTACCCCTTTTTAGACCGAGTTGAAGGTTCTAATATTGCTTGATCCTAATTATAGTTTTTACATGTATATAAATATGTCATAATTACCCTCTTATAGGCTACTTAATGTCTCTAAGAATTGAATCCAATAATGGCACCTCATCTTCTTAGCCTGCATAATAGGCTTAATGTGATTGTGAGGGGTTTATCTTTGTATAGGGGGATGAGGGTGGAGATGGTTAGTGTATAGGTAAATAATGAATATGGTACAATAATATAAATCATGTATCAAATAAAATATTATGTTTATTCATCTAAGACAATCTAAAGACTCTATATAAATACCCTACTTCTATTTTTCTAAAGAAACTTCATTACATGGATGACAATCACCATGGAGTATGAATTGAAGGGGTTCTTTAATCTGATATCATAGTTGAGTAATTTGGGAAAACAAGGATTTTTTTTTAATGTGATACAAGGAAGTTAACACCTCATTAAAAACCATGACACACTTCCATTTCATGCACTATAAACTTTACAAACTACCTGCAACCTATAAAGGGACCAATCTTGGAGATATCCTTACCTTCTAGGATTACATGTGTGAAATAGGAGCCAAGGATACCATAAAAGGTCCTTGAGGACCTATATAACACACATTAAGCATTATATTTCAAAAACAATTCAAGTATGCACCAAATCTAATGCCACTTTAACCCCTTCCATAGATGAAGAAGACCATTTAAGTGCCCATATTATTAGTCTTTGTTCATAGAGAATTGGTCATGAAAATGTAGAAAAATTCCAATATTGGGAATGTGAAGATACCTCCTTCTTATATCCAAAGTTTTAAATCTTAATTTTCTCTCTCTTATATGGAATAACCAAAACCCTAAAAGCTTGTCTAGATTACCAAGGAGCTTAGTGGAAAGAGAAACAATTTTGAGACTATATTGCATCATTTTGACATGAAAATTCACTAAAATTCCTATCATGACCCATAATGTAATATCTAAACTTCCCCTATATTGAACTAACCATACAATTCTATATGACCTATAAAATGCCTAACAAACACTCTTTTTTTTACATTTCTTCACATTTCTAACCTTAGGATTCCTTTGGAAGGTAGAGGTATGGAAAACATAACTAAAAAATAATTTTAAAATAGGAGGTATGGTAGGGGATTTGAAGGATCATGTTTTCCCATGTGTAGGACCCATTTTATGAGTGGGAAGTGGATTTGACTACTGAAATAGACCCCCTATGCACCATGGAATGGTCCTAAATGACTTTAGGTTATCAATAATACCCTATTAAGACCCATTTTAAGATAATTTGGCATCAAAACATTCTCTATCATAACTTTTTAGTGCAATGTAGACTCATATGAGGTATTTGAGGGTTATTTTATGGCTTATACGGGTGAATTAAGGTTTGAATTAGGCTTGGATAAGTGTATCATCAAAATTAATATTATACACATCTTGGACCCCATGTCATGTCTTCAAAAAAATCTTAGACACTCTTATATCATCATAGAAAAGTTTTTCCTCCTTGAAATGGCTTAAATAGACCTAAAAGCACAAGATTTAGAAACCTTAAAACTCTCAAACTATTATAACCTTTGCTAAAGATATTTAATCTTATCAGATAGGGTTGATACCATTCTTTACACTTCACTAGACATTTTGACACTCTTTTTTTCACTCAAGGACCATCATGAGGACCAATTAAATCACCTAACGACCCAAGACAGCCATGACATATGATAAATTCACAAGAAGGTTTTAGTATATACTATGATACTTATAATAGTGCTAACAAAGTTAAAAATGAGACCAATGAAGACACCACCATGTAGGAGATTACCATTTGTAGGTTTGGGTGGATGTGATGGAGAAGTTTTTGATTTTAAGGGTTGAAATTTATCCTAGGAGATCAAAATGCCAATAGGCAATGATAGATAAAGGATTACACTTATCCTCTTAGGGTCTATAGAAAGGCTTTCTTTTGACACAATATGGCCTATAATTCTACCCTCATGGATTGAAAAAAATACACTTTTTGGAGTTCAAAGAGACACCATACTACCTACACCTATAAAATATTAGCCTTAAGTGTCTCAAGTGATCATTGAGATGCTTAAAAAAGACTATGATGTCATTAAGGTAGATGAGAACCATTTCATTGATGAGTGTTTGGAAGGCTACATCACTACCTTTTAGAAGGTCCCAATGTATTAGATATCCCAAATGGAATATTATTGTAAGCATAAGTGCCCCATTTGGTTGTGAATTAAGTCATTTATTGGTCCTCCTCCTTTACTAACACTTTATTATACCCTAAGCATCCATCATCAAGGAGAAAAGCTATGAACCTACAATTTTTTGGAGAATCTGATTCATGGATGGAAAAGGGTAATTATCTATTAATGACACCTTGTTAATATCATTGATGTCTACACATAACCGTATCTCTCCATTCTTCTTCCTTACATGTGCAATATTAACCACCCATGAAGAGTGTTTTATGGGGGATGTTGGACTCAATAATCTTGGTCAACTCTTTCTATATGAGAACTTCAATATTGGGGTTGACCAGTATTTGATTTTATCTCATAAGCTTATCACTTACATCTAAATCTATGGTATTTTCAGCCAAAATAGGTTCAAACCCCTTTAATTAATTTTACTTCCAAGAAAATATGTTTACAAATTCTTGACATAACTCTATGAAGGCTGTATTCTCTTCCTTTGTGTTCATATTACCTAGTTCCATAAGTCTATCCTTAAAGATGGTGACCTTATCATAATTCTCCTCCCTTTTTGATATGACAACTTTGTCCTTTTATAATTGATATTATTCTTTGAATATGTTTTCCAAGGTCACAAATATATTAGGTAATTTTTTGTCCTCAATTGGGCAATATGGTCACCATACTAATATTGTAATCTACCTTGGTTTCTTGATTAGCATTTTTATTCCTATTATAAGAAACATGTGATATGCTTATAATTTTTAAATACCTACTAGATAACCTCATTGTTAGGGCTTTAAGGTCTATAGACTACCTTGATTTGAGGTTGATTTTTCATGTCATTTATCCCACTTGTTATGTCATATTGTGATCATATGGCTGTCAACTAATCTACATGTTTATTGACCTCTCTTGGGATTAAATGGATGTTAAATGACTTAAATTATTCTAATAGTTCCAAAAAATTATGCTTGTAAGCATTCAAGAGTGTATTTTTTACTTCATTCTACCCTTTCACCTGATGCACTACCAACTCACTATCTCCCATGACTTGTAGGATCTTAATGCCTCTCTTTCTTTCCCATTATAGACCATGAGCGAGGGTTTCACATGCCCCACTTATATTATTTCACCAAGATCCATTAAATAATAAACTCCATAGAACATCACATTCTTGTCTTGGGTTAGTAATGGGTGGTATGACAACCTCTTCCTCATGCATATAGTATATCCCTAAATATGTTTCTTCAATGCTCTTATATGGATCATAGCCATGATTAACTACCCATTAATAATCAAGAATAAATTTTAATATATTTTCAAGTAGTTCAATTATATCTTCATAATTATGGTATTCATATTCATTTATGATATTGTAATTGACATTTGACAAATTAGGCATGGAGGGCTCTAAATGGAACCTAGACATAGGCTCAAACCTTATGGTGAGCTTGGTATACACATAATATTTTCAAACTTTTATTGATTACTGATACTTTATATCTTATAGAAACCTATTGATTCTCAATATCTATGAGTGCATGCCTTAATGGGTGCACTGGGAAAAGGGTGGGTAGACCATCAGTGCTTCGTAAGATTTTTGTTCCTTTTGCCACTTTCCATCTACATACTTGTCTCATAAAACCATTTACCCTAAGATTATTATTCTTAGTTCTACCCATTCCAATATTTTCCTCTTTATATTAATATTTTTATTATCTTAATCCCATTTTTATTAGTTGGTTATACTGAGTTTACCAAGTACAGGTTAGGGGTATTTTTTAATTTCTTAGTTTGTTAGCCTTTTGGCCAAACTAGTTTAGACCTAGTGATTTGTCCCTAAAAACACATTGGGATGATTGGGTTGACCCTGTACCACTAAAATTCTCAAGAGGTTTAGGGTAAGATCTACCTATATATATTATTTCATTTTCCACCATTACATAAGAGAATAATTATTAGTGAAGAAGTGCAAATGAACATCTACTTATTGACCATTCTACTTGAGGAATAAAGCTTAGGGTTCCATACTTTCTTTAGAGATGCATATCTTGTCTTATGGAGAATATTTTTAGATGATTAGATAACTTATGTATCCTAGAGTTTATTTATGTTGGTAATATTTACATACCACAATAATCTCTTTTGAATCACCTTGGCCAAGCGAGATACTGGGGCTCGACAGGTTCATCTTCAAGGGTAAGTATTCCTAACTTTATTTCTCCTTTGTAAGAGTAGATAAATAATGCATTTGTTTTCTTCTATCATTTATTAGGATTTTGTATACATTAATTGAGTATATTTCTTCTAATACATGTTTAGTTTATTTATTTATTTTATTGTTTCTAACCCCCACTTTGTGCCACAAACTTTGGTGTGCATTAGATTAGATTTACTTTCTTATTATTAAAATAGAGAGAATATTTTGAACCTTAGGACTCCATTAGGGTTTTTGTGTGATTATGTTATATTTTAGGCTTTGGAACCCTTACTAATATCATATTTTGTGACAATTAATCCCCTAATTAGGTCTTAAAGATCCCCATATTGGTCATGCTCCTACTTACTAAGTGTGTCCCCAAATTGGAAGTGTAGGTATACTTTATATTCTCTAAGCTAGGATTGATTTATAGACATGATGAATTTATAATTACATATAATCAATTGAACCCAATGTTAAACTAACCCTTTTAGTATGTATTTCACTTTATCTTCATTCTTTTTATCATCATTTTTATCTTATATTCTGACATACTAGATCAATTTTGTTGACCCAACTATTTTTCTCTATGTGCTAGTTTTCAATAACAGGCAACTAGATCGACCTAATCAACCTAGTACTAGTTCTTTGCCTTTCAAACATTTATTTCAACCTTCTAGGTTGACCTACTTGACCCCTTATAGTTTTAGCACTTTTTAGTAGGTTCCTACACAGCTTGATCAATCTTATCGACTTAATTTATAAATTTTTCTAGAATACCTCAAGGTTTTTAATCATAAATATTTATTCATGGAATCTCTTATCCACAAAGGTTCCTTTATACCTCTATATTTATTTATTTTATATATTTCCTTTCATAGTTTTTAGTCCTTAAAATTGCCCCTACATAGTTAGCTAGATTGACCCTACCAACCCAATTTTATGTTGTGTGTGTTGTCAAAAATAAATGGATCAACCTTGCTGACCCAATTAGTTTTTAGACCTTTCTTATATAATATATTTTCTACCCTATCAACCTTGTTTTATATTTTTTTCATATAGTGTCAACATTATAACTTATTTGAAATTAGAATTAATCTAATATCTATTAGTAATTATCTCAAACATTTCTTTTCCTATTACTCGCATGCTTAGAATAGCTCACATAATTTAATTAAAGGATTTTTAATTAATCACTCATTTTTAATATTAATATTTTATGTACACATGACAAAATCACAAAAACATAAATGAAAAATTTAAAATTTTGTCTAACCTAAGCCAACCTACTTGGATTTCATCACCAAGGGGGAAGATGACTTGATGCTCCAGTTAAGTATAAAATATGGTTAATGGTATATTTTGGATAAGAATTTAAAACCCTTATCATGGTGGTGTGCGAATTGAGGGGGTAGACCCCAATACCAAGCATGTATAATTTTCACTATAGTCCCTTTCATTCCAAGCTACCTAAAACCATCCTTAGATTATTATCTAGTACCTTGATTTATATAGAATTTACAATAACATTTAAAATCATTTATTAATAATATAATAAACATTCAAGTTAACCAATTAGTTAGATATTTAATTTTCAAGTCTATTACTTACTCTTTATTCAATTTCATGTGCAAAATCTTACATTATCCAGTGTTGGTACAAGGTTTTATTTTGTTCTTCAATTGGATTAGACAACATTAATCTAATTGATTATCTATTTATTTTTAGTACTTACTATTTTTCATTACTTGTAAATTTATCTTATTTAATTTTAAAAATATTTTTTAAGCTTACTAAATTCCTTGTCTGATATATTGGATTGACCCAGTTGACCTAATAGAATTTTTGCCTTTTTTACACTATACTAGATTGACCCAATCGACCCTGTATAGTTTTACAATCTCAATTTCTATGCTAGGTCAACCAAGTTGACCCTTTACTATTTCAATCACCTATTTTTACTTTGATTTATCATCTCTCTTATTTTCCCTTCATCATGGACTCTATTCTTGGTAATGAAACTGAGTCATAGTCAACAAACATGATGAACTTACACAATCCCAATAGGGTCTCCCATAGATAGATTAGGGCTCCTCTTTTGGATGTGATTAATGTTCATATTTCCACTCATAAAATTAACTATGGGACCCCTCATAATACCCCTTTACAACATGATAATCCTCTTTTCTTAGAGGATCAACTTGAGTTAGACTATACTCCCAAAATGCTTTTCTTTATTTCCTTAACATGGAGGAAAGGATCCTTCTACCATTTATAACCTCATGATTAGTGGTCAAAATAAAGAGCTTCATTTAATTAATCCTAAATTATCAATGGGATTTTGAGGTACCACTTTTATTGGTTCTCATCCTCTTCCTTCAATTTTGACTCCTTATGCCATGCCATCTTCTTCTCTAACTTCTTCTACCTCCATGCCTAGTATCTCAACTAACATGGTAGATTCTACATCTAGTGGGCCTCTCATAAAGTCCATTATCCTTAATACTTCCACTAGTTAATTATTTACTACCCAAGGCAATCATTATTCTAGTGCTTATTCTTATCAACCATTCACTAGCCCATCTTTTTTTTCACAAGCAATATTACCACTAGTGCCTTACATTCTCACAATTCTTCTCAAAATCATAACACTAATAGTGGTACCTAAGCCACTAATGCCAACATAAATACTAATTATAATGCTTCTAATACTAATCAAACATACCATATTTTATTATAAACTCTCAATCAAATGAATACCATTTAATCACATAACACAAATCAAATGATGAGAATGAAAAAACACCTTCTTTATCTTCAATCTCATCCGTAACTAATGGTTTGCAGCACACATAATCAGAATGTTCCCTCCCCTCTTATTTTAGATTCTCAATGAAATATCATTCCTCAACCTCCTTTAGTTAATAAAACCATCAAGAATTTATAAAATGAGCCTCTTACTACTCAAATTACCAACATTGATATAGGAGGTATAACACCTACAATTTATTATAATGGATCAACCGATCCTACCCTTCACCTCAAAACATTTGGAAATATTTACAAGGATTGGGTCAAATTAAACACATTTGTTGCTACCAAGATCCTAGCTAAAACCCTCATGGGTGATGTCTTGGATTAGTACAATCAACTTAGAGCTTATTCCATTTCTAGTTTGGAGGACTTAGTAAATGTTTTAGTGAAAGAATCCCAAACCAATAATCTTCCTAAAAACACATTGGCCCATTTCATTAATTGCAAACAACATGAGAATGAAACTTCCCATTCCATTGTTATGAGATGGAAGACTTTGTCAAACAAATGTGAACATAACATGGTGGAAGACAATCTTTTTGATTTATTTACAAATGCTCTCTTTCCTAAATTACAATATCAAGTTCACTCTCTCTCTCTCTCCACATACATTAGAGGAGGCTATTGACCAAGATAAAAATCAAGATTTACTAATGCATCAATTTGAACCACCCTAACCTTATGTTGGTTCTCATTTATTACTAAATAACAAAAACCATAATGTTATTAATGATGGCATTATTGATTCTTATGATATCATTCACAATGTTCAAGCTATCATTCCTAACCTTTCTTCGTAACTATCTCCTTCTCAAAAATATACTAATCCTCATTTCTCTTCACCAAATAACATTAATGTACACAAACCTCTATCATTAGTTGAATTACTTAGGCATATACCTATGCCTCTTCCATGAGATCTTTCCCCTACTCAACCTATGAAATCTTGGTATGATCTTAATAAATTTTATTAGTTTCACACTAGTTGGGGTCATTCTCATGAGACCTATAGACAACTTCATAACTTATCTATGGATTTTCTTCTTGGCCCAAATTTTGATCATGATTCCATTATCCATAAGCATCAACAAGATTATGAGATTGATTTTAAGGACTATAAAACACATAAAAAAACACAAGCTTTAAATCAAGAAAATTCTCATTTGGCTATCTATAAATATCATTTACCTAATTATCAACTAATTCAAGACATTCAAGATAAACCCACCCCTTCCACTAAAAATGTAGAAAGTCTTGCTGAACCAAATTCTAAAGAAAATGTGGTGAGCATGACTATATGTGAAGGGTGGTGGCTTTCATTAATTCCCAACCTAACTACACCCCTGGTTCCCATAAGTAATATCATGTTATCCATAATTGTTCTCCAACTCATTTAAGTGAGTCAGGGTGAGAAGACCTTATTACTAATGATAACCAATATTCTACTAACACTTCTTTTTCCAATTCTCAAAATCTACTTAAAATAACTAGTTCATCATTTTAACATGATTTACCACCTTGTTTTAAACCTTATTCTTATTTTTATCAACAAAAATTCCAATGTACTTTGGCTCTTCCTTCCAAGGACCTTATTAACCATTATGTACCTTTATCTAACAACATTATTATGGGATATGATGAGCAAGATCCCATTGTAGAACTCACTAATCTCCTATCTTAGATACCAATTTTTGAGCTTATGAGGACTTCTCCACATCATAAAAATCATCTCATATAGCTATTAATAAAAATGAATATCCCTCATCCTCCCCTTGTAGGATAGGAGGAAACTTTATCTAGTTTTGAAAATAGTATTTTATAATAATGTGAATAGATGTCTATCAACATTGATGAAACCATAGATAATTCTCTTTCTTGAAAATTTCCCATAGCTTCCATGATTCTTGACGAGATTCTACTTTGTGTAAATGATCCTCCCTTATTCATTAACATCCAAATAGGAAATTTCAAAGTCATGCATGCATTAATTGATAAGGTTTTAGGCACGTTTATCACTTCTCTCAATTTCATTAAGACTCTTAGGTATTTTGAATGAAATCTAAAGTCTACACACATCACCTACTAAGGATATGATAGAAGGCAAATGCCTCTTCTAAGTTACATGTGGATTCTAATTACCATCTCACCTATCACTTTCCATGTGAAGGTGATGATCTTTAACTTCCTTATCTCTTATAACATTTTGCTTGGTAGGTCATAGACTCATTGCATGAGAGGTATTACTTCTTCTGCCTACCAATGCATAAAATTCCCTCATAATGGAGCAATTTATAAGATTCAAGGTGACACTAACCCTTGGAATTTTGAATAATTCTAAGATCATGGTGTCTTGAAGATTCCTCCTCTGGATTCTTTGCCTAGCATTCCATTTTATGAGTCTCAACATCTTAACTTTCTTATTAATTCAACCTGAGGTTACAATGGGCATCCTGAGCTCATTGGTAACATTATTCCTAATATCTTATATTTTGATGATGATGAGCCCAATGAGATTAACTTCACTATCAAAAATTATAATTTCTTACCTCATCTCATCTCATAACTTCTTTTTTCTTTATAACCTCATTCTCTCAAACCTTCTTTTATTGACATTCCTATAGTCTTGACCAAGACTAGGCATTATATTCACCATGCTTCATCGGATGATTAGGTTATCCCTTCTTGTGTCATTTATCTTCTTACCCTAGATTATGATGATGGTTATTCCTTAGATGATCCATTTTTATGTAGTCTTGTACAAGCCCACGATGTTGAGATTTCTCATTGTCATTCTTCTTTACTTGAGTCTTTTCATGCATCTCATCATTTTATTTCAATTATAGCTCTTAATTTTTTCATTTTCCCCCTTTATCACAAGGTAAAGATGACACTAACACCTCGAGTTTCATAGGAGCCATGTAGGACTATGCTCATATTTCATGCTATGATTGGGCCTTATCATTTTGCTAGGTACCCTAACCCTTGTAGCTAGTTCACCCTTGAGGTTAGTGAAACTCTCTTTAGATCTTTGGTAGATATCACACCTCCCTTAGTATAGTCAGAGATAGTTGAGCCTATTCCTACTTCTTTAATAGTCAATCCTATTCCCACTCCTATTTCTGAGCCTACCCTTATTTATAATGTTATCACTCCTTTCATTGAGCCTAGTTACATTCCTTCCTCATCATCATCCTCCCTTGGTGATGGTTTCCTTCCCTTGCTTAAGATGGATCCTCTAACCACAAAATGGGTTTATGAGTGTTCATTGGCTTCTTCCACTCCTATTTTACCTCCTTATATGAGTACTAAAATGACTCACAAGTTTATTTATTGCTTATATTGAATATATAACCATTCTTACACCCATTTTCATAAATTGAGATAATATATTGATACCTTGTGTCCTTTTTCCCCATCATCAGACAAATCTATACCTCTGTTGAAGGAAATTATTGAGTATATGCCCAAGTATGGTGAGGTATATTATCTATAGAATCTATGTGGCACCCATCACACTAATCATTGTCACATCCTACAACAACTTCTCAAAGATCACCTTATAACCATTCCCAAACCTTGTTTTATTCCTACCATAGGTCATTCCCATAAGAAGGCTTATAATTCTTCTCCCATGGCTCAACCTCCAATGGTTGTTAAGCATAGAATATACTAAGAGGGGGGGTGAATCAGTATATTATATATCTTATAAATATTTCCTTTAAACAAATTCCACTTAATCAAACATTCAAGATATACAATAAAACTCAAACAATAAACATCCACACAAGATAGAGAGAGATGCTAAATATAACATGGAAACCCAATGTGGGAAAAACCATAGAGAATCAATCTCAAATATATTCATGAGAACAATCCCACAAGAGTACCATACCCCTTTGATAAGTACAAACCTCAGCTATATTTCACGAGTACCAACCCATAGGAGCTTCAAACCCATTTGCCAAGCACCAACCCACAAGAGCACCAACCCCTTTTCTGAGCACCAACCCAACAACAATTCATGAGCACCAACCCATAGGAACACCAACCCCTTTTCTAAGCACCAACTCAGCAACAATTCGTGAGCACCAACCCATAGGAGCATCAACCCCTTTGTGTATACCACACACCTATCTCTCAATGTTGCTATCTTAGCAAATGATAGATTAATACAACATCTTCTTCCTCTCTCTCACTTTTGCTCTTCTAAGATAGATATAACAAATACAAATCATCTCTCACAATTTCTCTTCTAAGCTAGATATTACAATATCAAATCAACCTCTCACTACCACATTACAAATGGCTTCTGAAGCCTTTATTTATAGCTTTCCAAATGACCTTTGGCCTTCCCCCTTTGTGACCTTTCAATTCTCATGGAAAATGGTGCCAATATTGGATGACCCTTCATATCCAAGCATTTGAAAAGTCATGTGGTGACCCTTCATGACCAAAAACGTCTTTCCCACTTTTGTCCTTATCTTTGGTGACTTTTCATATTCCTTAAAGTGTCCCTTCATGAGAAATTCACGCTTTACTCTTTTGTCTTCACTTGGTGACTCTTGGTATTCCCCAAGATGACTCTTCATGGGAAAATGTGTCGCATCCTTCTTTTGTCTTTATCTCGTGACTCTTTGACTTCTCCAAAGGCCCTTATTTTGTCTCATATGCAACCAAAAATATATTTGTCAATATTAAATAAATATTAACTCATATTAGCCAAGATAAATAACATTAAATGCAATGGGGCCTTTATCACTAATAACACTAAACCTTTAACATCAATGAAAATATTTCCAACAATCTCCCCCTTTGTCATTGATGGCAACCTCAATCCTAAAACTACCACATCTTTCACCTGCACATCCTATCATCTGAAAACATACAGTAACTCCCCCTTACTGTATTAACCTATACCTATTCCCTGTACCTATTTTTTGCACCTATACTTGTACCTGTTATTCTCCCCCTTTGACATCAATGGCAAAGGGCCTACCTAGAGATAACACTTAGCTCCCCCTCACTTGATGCTAAACATCAATGGCAAGAATTAATAGAAATTACTCCCAACTCCTCTCACCGATATTTGAATGTATCATTTGATCATGCCTTTGAGAAAATATCTGACAATACATACACATTTTTCCCTGTCCTTTGAGCATCTGCAATCAACTCATTTAAATATTTTCTTCTAATCTCACAGCCTTTAGCATGAAACCTTAATGTGTATCCTTGATCACAAATTTGACTAACACTCAATAGATTATGCTAAAGACCTTTTACATACAAAACATTTTTAGTTTTAGTTCTACCATAATCCAAACTCAAAGTACCTTTTCCAGCTATCCTGGTAGTGGTTTTATCTCCAAACCTCACTGTACCACCATTAATCTTCTTTAGAGAAATGAACTTACTTTTATTACCTATCATATGCCTTGAACATCTGCTATCAATTAACCATGGATGATCTTTACCTCCCACATGTAGAGCTGTCTGCACCATCATAGAATCTTCATGTTGTTTCTTCTGCCATGAACATGTTTGAACCTTCTCCCTAATAGATGGAGCTTTGAAACTTTGATTCTTCTTCTTGATGAATGGAGCTTTGAAACTCTGGTCCTTCTTGACTGACTCGAACATTCTTCTACAATACTGAGCAATGTGTCTAAAGTTGTTATACTTGTAGCATACTATGGTCTCTTCATTAAAGCTTGATAAAAGAGTAAAAGAGTTGTGGCTTCTGCTTGACTCTACTTGACTTTCCTTCTCCTTATTTCTAAAATTGTTATCTCTTTTTCTACATTCTACTTTCTTGTGACCATATCCATTACAATAAAAATAATAGCCATAAAAATAAGACCTGTCTGTATATCTCTAACCTAATTGCTTTTTGTAGATTTGTTCCTTCCATCCTTCTCTATTTGGAATGTCCTCTATATTATTCACTTCTCCCCTTTTTGTGTCCTCTTGTGTAAGAGCTTAAGCATAGCTCTTTTTCTTTTCAAAATTGATCCCTATTTTATCTGAATATGCTTTTTGATTTTCCAATATCTTATTCAGCATGTTAGTGCTATCTTCAAATTTTGAATCACTAACTGCTTTATCACTGACTGCTTTCTTAATATCTTCTTTTAAAGAGGAAATTTCAATAACATACCTTTCACAATCTTTTCTTGCTATTTCCAACTATGCTTTGAGATCTTCTTCATTTTTCTTGGCTTCTTCAAAGTGTGCTTGTAGATCTTCAATCATTTCCTTTGACTCTTGTTCATTTTTCTCGATCTGGCACTTTAACCTTCGATTCTTCTTCTAAACAACTTCTAACTCTTCTAGGGCACAATTGAGTTTTCCTTCCATATCTACTTTAGCTTCCTCCTCTTTTTCTTCTTGATCATCTTCATGTATAGCCATGAATAGAATCTCTTCTTCTTCTGAATCACTGACTCCACTATCTTTGCCTGAGCTAGGATCTTTAGAATACAAGCTCTTCTTCTTGAATCCCTTCTTAGATTTTCCTTTGAAATTCTTCTTTTATGTAGGCTTTTCTTCTTCATCATCTTTAACCTTATTTGGGCATCTAGCTACAAAATGTCCAATCTTTCTACAATTAAAACATTTAAAAGGTAATTTTCCTTGATATTTACATGTTTCTCTTTTTGGCCTATGAATGAAAAGTGCTTCATTGTCATCTTCATCATCACTGGAACTATCACTTGATTCTTGAATCTTAGCTTTCTCCTTCTTTGATGTCTTGAAAGCAACTTTTCTCTTTGAGGGTTTATCTTGTTCTATCTGCATCTCATATGCCATGATAATACCATGAAGCTCATCCATCTTTAGCTTGGCTAAATTCTTCATCTCCTCAATTGCCGAAACCTTTGCATCATATCTCATTGGTAGAGATCTAAAAACCTTTTGCACCACCATTGAATCTTCCAATGTTTCTCTAAGACCTTAAATCTGATTTACTATCTGATCAACTCATAAGAGATAACTTACTATATCTTCTTCTTCTTCCATCTTCAAACTTTCAAACTGCCTTCTAAAAGTTTACAACTTAGCTTGCTAAACCTTTCCATCACCTTTGTAAATATTCTCAAGTTTTACCCAAGTTTCATGAGCAGATTTATATTGCATAACTTTAACAAATTCAGATACACATAAACCACATAAAATAGCATTTAAATCTTTAGCATTACATTCACTTGCCTTTTTTTTTGTTGGAGTAATTGTAGATGTCTGTGGCTCTTCATATATCTCCACCACTGATTTCCATATGTCGAATCCAAGGGCCATCAAATAAACCTTCATTCTCATGCTCCAAAAAGCATAATTCATCCCATCAAACAAAGGTGCCTTATTTGTATAAAATCCTTCTTGTGACCCAGCCACCATGCTTTCTCGATCTACCTTCAAGCTGTAAAACTTTTCAAAAAGGATTCTACTCTGATACCAATTGTTAATCATAGAATATATTGAGGGGGGGTGAATCAGTATATTATATATCTTATAAATCTTTCCTTTAACCAAATTCTACTTAATTAAACATTCAAGATATTCAATAAAACTCAAACAATAAACATCCACACAAGATAGAGAGAGACACTAGATATAACATGGAAACCCAATGTGGGAAAAACCATGGAGAATCAATCTCAAATATATTCATGAGAACAACCCCATAGGAGTACCATACCCCTTTGCAAGTACAAACCTCAGCTATAATTCATGAGCACCAACCCACAAGAGCTTCAAACCCCTTTGCCGAGCACTAACCTAGCAGCTATTCATGAGAACCAACCCACAGGAGCACCAACCCCTTTGCCGAGCACCAACCCAACAACAATTCATGAGCACCAACCCACAATAGCCCCAACCCCTTTGCCAAGCACCAACTTAGCAACAATTCGTGAGGACCAACCCATAAGAGCACCAACCCCTTTGTGTATACCACAGACCTATCTCTCAATGTTGCTATCTCAACAAATGATAGATCAATACAACATCTTCTTCCTCTCTCTCACTTTTGCTCTTCTAAGCTAGATATAGCAAATACAAATCATCTCTCACAATTGCTCTTCTAAGCTAGATATTAAAATATCAAATCAACCTCTCACTACCACATTACAAATGGCTTTTAAAGCCTTTATTTATAGCTTTCCAAATGAATTTTGGCCTTCCCCCTTTGTGACCTTTCAATTCTCATGGAAAATGGTGCCAATCTTGCATGACCCTTCATATCCAAGCATTTGAAAAGTCATGTGGTGACCCTTCATGACCAAAAACGTCTTTCCCACTTTTGTCCTTATCTTTAGTGACTTTTCATATTCCTTAAAGTGTCCTTTCATGAGAAATTCGCCCTTTACTCTTTTGTCTTCACTTGGTGACTCTTGGTATTCCCCAAGATGACTCTTCATGGGAAAATGCATCCCATCCTTCTTTTGTCTTTATCCCATGACTCTTTGACTTCTCTATGGGCCCTTATTTTGTCTCATATGCAAACAAAAATATATTTGTTAATATTAAATAAATATTAATTCATATTAGCCAAGATAAATAACATTAAATGCAATGGGGCATTTATCACCAATAATACTAAACCTTTGACATTAATGACAATATTTCCAACAATGGTTTCATCCCCTCTTTTTGTCCCCTCACCACCTTTTATTCCTCCACTTTTGATTCCTTCACCTATGGACCTTCCCTCACCTATGAGTCCTTCCTCACCCATGAGTCCCTCACTTGTGGATCCTTCTCCACCTATGATTCCTATATCTAAAGTAGATCCCACTCCCATGCATTCTCCTAACCATCCTTTGCCTAATTTCCCACCTCAACATTATCCTTCAAGCATTCCTAATTTTTACTTGAGGAGATTAGAAAAGAAGTATTTGCCCAATAGTTATTGAAAATTAATGAAACCTTAACAACAGTTTGATTATAACTTCGTAGAGACTTATCCAATGCATTGGATAATGTGTGTGGATATATTTAGTAGTATTTATAAGCACATGTATGGTGATTTCACATTTCATATTACATTGGACATGTGTTTCAATATTATTTTTTCTTTTATCTCATTTGACCCTATGTCATTTTTTTTCTTATCTTATATCATGATATTACTTTTTATACTATATATTTCTTATCTTACCATTTATATTCACATATGGTTTTTTTTATTTATCATTGCTTTCCCTTTTTCCCTGGTGTTTTTCTCAAAACTCTCTTTCTTATATATTTATGATTTTTTTCCTTATCCTTATTTTTCATAGATAATTTATCATGGTGACTTGGTTATACAAACCCTATATCCCTTGGTTATTATATTTCATTTACCATGTGATCAGTTATCAAACAATCTATCTCATTATTATCTCCTTTTAATGATCCATAAATCTACATATAAATGCCTCTACAAGTCCACTATACAACCACATGATGTGCATAAGACACCCTCTTAGCATCTTAATGAGGTAAGGACCTATAAAAGGAAGAAAAATCTATACTTGTGCAATTCAAACAAACATAAACACACTATATCAATATGGAAGAAGCTAAGTTAGTCATTAATAGTCTAATAGGTTTGTAAAGTACAAATCCAGGTAAAGTTTCCTCATACCCAAGTGAGGGAATAAACAAAGGCCTAAATAAAAAAGAATGATAAGGGAAAAAGAGGAACAATTCCATGGAGATGATAGGTTTACATCATAAATGACCATATACCACTCCATCATTAGTTAAAGTATTCATGACAGCCCCCCATACTCCCTTCATGCATTGGACTTTAAATTGGTGGTCTTGCATGAGCTATTGGGCATTGAGATGAAGTGGTGGAGGCTGTAGTTGAATTGTTTGACTTCTTTAAAATCATGGATATTCCCTTATACATTCAAGTACCCCATTATCCTAATAGTCATAACCTATGAATGAGGTGTAATTAGGTCTCCAACTAGACCTCATGGGTAATTAAGTAGCCCATCACCTCTTTTTACATGTTGACTTGGTTAAGAAATTATATACTCCCCATGATGAATATGAAAAGTGTACCTACCTACTCTCATGTAATATTTAAAATGTGTTAATGGTCATGTATTGACTCCTTCAACAACCCTCAATGACAAACTCCATCTCTTCTTGTTGACCAAGTAGACCGAATAGGCCACTAGGCCTAGTTGCTTGACTATTTTTGTATGGTGGCCATGAAAACCTATAAGATACATTAAGAACATGTGAATAGGTGAGTATCAAGTCTAAATAAATTTACTCTACCATGCCATAGTTTTTTATAATAGTGTAATATTACAATTTTAGCTTGTCTAATTAATTAGGCAACTTCTTAGCATCTATAAACTTGATATTTGGTGTGGACATGTAGAGGAATTTATAGGTAGATTTGTGGACATTTCATGGTTTGATAATGTAAAACAAGTCTCAAACCACCCCATCTAATGATTTTCAACTGTCTAAACAATTAGATACCTTAATTTCTACCCAAATCCTTGCAAAAACATAATTTTTAAAAAGTTTGTATAATATTTCATACAGACCAGTACCATGAGTAGGGTATCCATTGAATGGGATAGGTGATACAAGTAATGATCGGGTCAATTTAGAGTTTTTAATTGAAAAAATATCAATTTTTCCCAAGTTAGGTTTGTCTTAGGGTTTAAGTAGGGTTTTGGAGGTTTACCATCTTAACGATGGTTCATAAAGATCAGACCTCCAATTCCAAACTTATGGTCATGTATGTTTAGTCTATATACCCCCCATAAATCTCTTTAAAAACTTTATTCTCTCATGAATCTTGTGTGCAGATATATGAATACAATATGGTGTGCCTCAAGCTCTGTACAAGCCTTTTGGACATGTCTATAGTCTTAATAATGATTCGTAGAGGTGGACCTCTAAAACCCACTTTTTAAATTATTAATATTGAGTTCATAATGGTACCCATATACCCTTAATAACATTTTCCTAGAGTCTCTTTACTATGAAATAGATGAGCACTTGAAATGGTGGATTGAGGTGGTTTTTAAGGACTATGGAGCTCGAGCTAGATCTCAAGACCAAATTTACCATTTTATTGATTTTCTCTACTTTTAAAAATATTCATAGGCCTTGTAACATCATTTTCTACTTTTTTTATTCCCTAGGTCTACTTGGGGGGGGTCTGACATGTCATAAGGTAAAGGTGGGGCCTCTAGGCCTTAAGAATGGCTTTAGGCCTAATAGGTCTAGACTAAGTTAAAGGATTCTAAGTCACTTATAGGTGGTTTGGGAATTAAAAATAATCATAAAAATATATTTATGACCTGACCCAAAATCTATAATTTATCTCTATCTTCTTAAACTCCCTCTCTGTCTCCATTCTCTTATATGAGCTTACCTTGAGTGCCATGGCCACCAAGCCTAAATGCTTGATAACAGGGGATATAGGCATGAGTGGTTTCATGTCTATTTACATAATGTTTATTATGGTATAAAACTCATGTAATATGCTTTTTTATCTATAATTATCCCTTCCAATAGGGTTTCTTTCCATATTTTTGCCTATATGCTTACAAAATTCTTGCTTAGGGTTTGAGGATGATTAGACCTATGAAGACCTAATGCTATGGTCTAGTGCCTTATTTATTAAATATGAAATTTATTCCATCATGAAAAATTTCTATTCCTTTTACATTTCCCTCCCCATATGGTTTCAACTCTCAAGGACCCCTAAAAATATGAGAATGCCTTCAACTTTAGTACAAACTTGTTTACATTAGTTTTAGGCCTAATGGGACAAGTAGGCCATCAGACTCTTTTGTATATCTTAGGAGATGACACTTTGAAAATTAACACTAGAATCATTAATAATATGACATATAGATTTGTTTCTCATTTACATCTCTCACATATCTTTAGGGTTTCATAGCTTAACTTCTCTTGCTCATAATCTTGCCTATAGGTGGTTTTAAGCCTATTAGGAATATGAGTGTGAATTCCTTATTTAATATAAATTTAAGGTTATTATGATCATAATACCATGAATTATATTACCTACACTTTAAACATACATTTTTAAACTCTTCCATATTCATAGTACCCTCTAAGCATGTAAAATATATCAGATAGTCACAAGCCTATATATTAGTTTAGGCCTAATAGACCTGAAAGGTCACTAGTATCTCCTTACCAAACTAATAATTTTATCACTTGGAAAAAAATTTAAACCTTATTACCTCAATCCTAGATTTTTCCAAACTTAGTAACACTCTAAGACCTGTATGTGTCCTTTAATTCTATAGATAGGTTTATAAGTGCCTAGTTTAGGCCTAAAAGGGTTAAATTGTCAAGATCCTTGATTCATTCAATGAGTCAAACACTCAAGGAGTTTGTAAATTTTAGAGACAATTTATAATATATCCTTACCTATTTTACACTATTTTCACCAATCATTATCCATCACATTTAATCCTATAACCTAAGACCCTGCCTATAGATAACGGTTAAGTCTATCTGGGAATGTGAGCACAAACTTTCTCTTTGTTTAGTTGACACCTTGATAATTTACTAAGTAGTGGAGACTTTATGTATAGGGTTTTAAACTCTCATATACATTATGAATTTATTATCTAACCACACTTTTTACTCAGTGATCTTGTTTTTTCATGACTACCTTTATATAGGCCCATGTGTATGACTCATATCCATGCTAAGACCCTTTGCAACCTACTAAACATTATTTTACATATTATTGTCCCTTGAGTTATTTTTAGAGTTATTATGTACTATTCTTTATTTCATATCTTTAAATAACTTCTCTCAACACTCCACCAAATGGCATCCTACTCACATGCTCTAAAGTTGACTGTATACATTGTATTTAGGTCTCTTGTCTATGTATGAGCATTTGAGGGGTAGAATTTGATGCTCTACTATCCCCATGGGTGCTCTTAGAAAGTTGGTGTAATTTTTATACTAATAATTATATTTCATTTAGAATCATTGACTTCATCATTCTTTCCATATTCTTTAATTTTATCACTACAACCCTATATGTGTATTTTGGGGTCCTCGTTGAGTTTTACCTCTTTTTGGACTGAGTTGAAGGTATTAATATTTCTTGACCTTAATTAAAATATTTAAAAGTATATACCTATGTAATCATGACTCTCTTATAGGTTTCTTAATTTCTCCAGGACTCCAATCCAATAATATCACTTCATCTTCTTAGCCTGCATAATATGCCTAATGTGATTGGGAGGGGTTTATCTTTGCATAGTGGGATGAGGGTGGAGATGGTTAGTGTATATGTAAATTATTAATATGTGAAAATAGTAAAAATCATGAATTAGATATGGGATTATGTGTATGCTTCTAATACAATCTAAAGACTCTATATAAATTCCATGCTTCCATTTTGTTAAAGAGACTACATTACATGGATGACAATCACCATAGAGTATGACTTGAAGGGGTTACTTGATCTAATATCTTAGATGATTACTTTGGGAAAACAAGTATTATTTTTAAGTGGGATATAAGGAGCTTAACACCTCATTAAAGACCATGACACACTTTCATTTCATGCACTGTAAACTCTGCAAACTACCTACAACCTATAAAGGGAGAAATCTTGGAGATATCCATACCTTATAGGCTTACATGTATGAAATAGGAGCCAAATATACCATGGAAGGTCCTTGAGGACCTATATAACACACATTAATCATTGGTTTTCAAAACCAAATCAAGTATAAATCAAAACCAATGCCACTTTAACCCCTTGCATAGATGAAGAAGACCATTTGAGTGCCCATATTGTTAGTGTTTGTTCATAGAGTATGGAACATGAAAAAGAAAAAAAAATCCAAGACTGGGAATGTCAAGAGACCCTTTTCCTCTAACCAAAGTTTTAAATCTTAATTTTCTCTCTTCTATGGAATAACCAAAAACTTGAAAGCTTGTCTAGATTACCAAGGAACTCATTGGAAAGAGAAATGATTTTGGGACTATTTTGCATCCTTTTGAAATGAAAATTCACTGAAATGCTTATCATGAACCCTGATGTAATATCCAATCTTCCCATGTATGGAACTAGCCATATAGTTTTTTATAACCTATAAAATGCCTAATAAACACCCTTTTTTTACATTTCATCATGTTTCTGACCTTAGGATTCCATTAGAGGGTAGAGAGAGGGAAAACATAATTTGAAAATAGGAGGTATGGTAGGGGAGTTTAAGGGTCATGGATTCCCATGTGTGGGACCCATTTTATGAGTGGGAAGTGGATTTGACTATTGAAATGGACCCCTTATGCACCATGAAATGGTCCCAAATGACTTTAGATTATCAATGAGACCCTATTAAAACCCATTTTAAGATAATTTGGCATCAAAACATTCTCTTTCCCATATTTTTTAGTGTAATGTAGACTCATATGAGGCATTTTAGGGTCATTTTATGGATTCTAAGGGTGAATTAAGGTTTGAATTAGTCTTGGATAAGTGTATCATCAAAAATAGAATTATGCACATCTTATACCTCATGTCATGACTTGAAACATGACTTAGACACTCTTATATCATGCTAGAAAAGTTTTCCCTTCTTGAAATGACTCAAATAGACCTAAAACCACAATTTCTAAAAACCTTAAAACTCTCAAACTACCATAACCTTTGCTAAAGATCCTTAATCTTATCAAATAGTGTTGGGACCATTCTTTACACTTCACTAGACATTTTGACACTCTTTTCCTCACTCAAGGACCATAATGAGGACCAAGTACATCACCTAAGGACCCAAGATAACCATGAAATATGATAAATTCATGAGAAGGTTCTAGTACATACTTTGATACTTCTAATAATGCTAACAAGGTTCAAAACGAGATAAATGAAGATACCACCATGTGTAGGATGGGGTGTGTGTGATGGAGAAGTTTTTTATTTTAAGGGTTGAAATTTGACTTGGGAGACCAAAATTTCAATAGGTAGTGATAGAGAAAGGATTGCACTTATCCTCTTAGGGTTTATAGAAAGGCCTCCTTTTAACACAATATGGCCTAGAATTATGTGATCATGGATTGAAAAAAATCACTTTTTGGGGTTTAAGGAGACCCCATACTACATACACCTATAAAATATCAACCTTATGTGTGTCAAGTGATCGGTGGGATCCTTGGAAAATACTATGATTTCATCAAGGTAGATGAGCACCATTTCATTGATGAGTGTTTGGAAGGCTACATCATTGCCTTTTAGAAGGTGGACTCTATATTGGATAGCCCAAAAGACATATTATTCTAAGCATAAGTTCACCATTTGGTTGTGAAGGAATTCTTGTGTTGGTCCTCCTCCTTCACTAACACTTGATTTTACCCTAAGTATCTATCAATTAAGAAGAAAAGCCATGAACCTACATTTTTTTGGAAAATCTAATTCATAGATGGAAAAGGATAATTATCTCTTAATGACACCTTGTTGAGATCCCTAAAGTCTACACATAACCTTATCTCCACATTATTCTTCCTTACTTGTACAATATTAGCCACCCATGAAGAGTTTTTGATGGGGATGATGATATTGGACTCAATAAGCTTGATCAACTCTTTCTTCATGAGAAATTCAATCTTGGGGTTGACCAGTATTTGATTTTATCTCATGGGATTATCAATTTCCTCTAAATATATGGTTTGTTGGGATAAAATAGGTTCAAACCACTTCAAGTAACTATACTCCCAAGAAAATATGTTTAAAAACTCTTGACATAACGCTATGAAGGCTACCTTCTCCTCCTTGATGTTCACATTACCTAGTTTCAAAAGTATATCCTTGAAGATGGTGAACTTATCATAATGCTAATCCTTTTTTGATATGATAAATTTGTCTTTCATTAATTTATCTTATTCACTGAATATGTTTTCCAAGGTCACAAATATATCAGGTAATTTGTTTTTCCTCAATTAGGCAATCTGGTCACCATACTATTATTTAAATCTACCTTGGTTTCTTGGTAGCATTTTACTTCCCACTATAAGAAACATGTGATATGATTTTCATTCTCAAAGACATACCAGATAACCTTATTTTTATGGATTAAAGGTCTATAAACTACCTTAATTTGAGGTTGATTTTTTATGTACTTTACCCCACATAGTATGCCATATTGTGATCCTATGGCTGTCAACTAGTCTACATGTTGATTGGCCTCTCTTTGGATTAAGTGGATGTCAAAGGACTCAAATTCTTCTAAGAGTTTATAAAACTTATGATTGTATGCCTTCAAGATTGGATTCTTTACTTCATTCTATCCTTTCACTTAATGCACTACCAACTCATTGTTTCCCATGACTTGTAGGATTTTAATTCCTCTCTTTCTTTCCCATTATAAACCATGAATGAGGGATTTATACTATGTTGTGTTTCATGTGTAGTTTAATTCTAACCTAATTATAGAGAAGTACCTTTGCTTGGAAGGAGAGATAAGTATGACACATGCCCCACTTCTATTCTTTCACCTAGATCCATCAAAGAATAAACTCCATAGACCATCATGGTCTTGTCTTGGGCTAGTAAAGGATGGTATGACAACCTCTTCCTCATGAATATAGTATATCCCTAATTATGATTATTTAATGATCTTATATGGATCATAGCCATGATTATATACCCCTCAATAATTAAGAATAAATTTTGATATACCTTTAAGTGGTTCAATTAACTCTTGATCATTTGGGTGTTCATGTTCATATATGATAGTAAAATTGACATTTGACAAATTAGGCATGCAAGTCTCTAAATGAAACCTAGAGATAGGCTCAAACCTTATGGTGACCTTTGTATACACATAATATTTTCAAACTTTTATTGATTACTGACACTTTATATCTTGTAATAACCTATTGAGTCTCAATATCTCTAATTGTATGCCTTAAGGGGTGGGTAAACCATTGGTGCTTCATAAGATTGTTGTTCCTTTTTACACTTTTCATCTACACACTTGTCTCCTAAAACCATTTAACCTAATCTTATTCTTCTTAGTTCTATCCATTCTAGTCTTTTCCTCTTTCTATTCCTCCTTTTCTTTCCTTAATCCTCTTTTGGAAGTTAGATGTATTAGGTCGATCGAGTATAGTTCAGGGGTATTTTTCACTTTCCTAGCTTGTTAGCCTTTTGGTCAACCTAGCTCAGACCTAGTGATTTGTCCCTAAAAGCATATTAGGTTGATTTGGTCAACCCTGTATAGTTAACATTCTTAGGAGGATTATGGGAAAGATATATCTATATATATAAGTTCATTTCCCACCATTGAATAAGAGAAGAATTATTAGTGAAGAATTGTAAATGAACATCTACTTATTGACCATTATACTTGAGGAATAAAGCTTAGGGTTCCATACTTTCTTTGGAGATACAAATCTTGTCATGTGGAGAAGATTTTTAGATGCTTAGATAACTTGTGTATCCTAGAGTTGATTTGTCTTAGTAATCTTGTCATGTGGAGAATATTTTTGGATGCTTAGATAACTTGTGTATCCTAGAGTTGATTGATGTATCCTAATCTTATTCTTCTTAGTTCTATCCATTCTAGTCTTTTCCTCTTTCTATTCCTCCTTTTCTTTCCTTAATCCTTTTTTGGTTAGTTAGATGTATTAGGTTGATCGAGTATAGTTCAGGGGTATTTTTCACTTTCTTAGCTTGTTAGCCTTTTGGCCAACCTAGCTCAAACCTAGTGATTTGTCCCTAAAAGCATAGTAGGTTGATTTGGTCAACCTATATAGTTGACATTCTTAGGAGGATTATGGGCAAGATATATCTATATATATAAGTTCATTTCCCACCATTGAATTAGAGAAGAATTATTAGTGAAGAATTGTAAATGAACATCTACTTACTGACCATTCTACTTGAGGAATAAAGCTTAGGGTTCCATACTTTCTTTGGAGATACAAATCTTGTCATGTGGAGAAGATTTTTAGATGCTTAGATAACTTGTGTATCCTAGAGTTGATTTATCTTAGTAATCCTTACATACCACAACAATCTCTTATGAATCACCTAGGCCAAAGGAGATATTGAGGCTTGGTAGGTTCATCTTCAAAGGTAAGTATTCCTAACTTTATTTCCCTTTTGTAAGAGTAGATAGATAATGCATTTGTTTTATTCTACCATTTATTAGGATGTCATACACATTTACATGAGTATATGTTTTATAATACATGTTTAGTTTAGTTGTTTTATTATATATAACCCTAACTTTGTGCCAAAAAATTTAATGTGCACTATATTAGATTTGCTTTTTTAAATTAAAATAGAGTGAATATTTTAAACCTTATGACTCCATCAGGGTTTTTATGTGATTATATTAGATTGTAGGATTTGGAAACCTTCCTAACATCATATGTTTTGTCAAGTAATCCCCTAATCAGGTCTATCAAATCCCCATATTGGTCATGCTCTTTCTTAACAAGTGTATACCCAAATTGGAAGTGTAGGTATGCTCATTATTCTCTGAGCTAGGATTGATTTATAGACATGATGCATTTTTTATTACATACATTATGGTGAACCAAATGTGAAACTAACCCTTTCAAGATGTATTTCAATTTATCTTCATTCTTTTTATCATCATTTTTATCATAAATTTTGACATACTAGATTGATTCTGTTGACCCAGCTATTTTTCTCTATGCATAGGTTTTCAATAATAGGTTACTAGATCAACCTAGTCAACCTAGTACTAGTTTCTATCCTTTCAGACATTGAGTTCAACCTACTAGGTTGACTCAATTGACCCCTATAGTTTTAACACTTTTTAGCAAGTTCTTACACAGGTTGATCAATCTTATCAACCTATTTTGCATATTTTCCTAGCATACCTCAATGTTTTTCATCAACAATATTCCTTTATTGCATTTTTGATCCAAAAAGGTTCCTTTATACCTCTCTATTTATTTATTTTCTATATTTCATTTCATAGTTTTTAGTCTTTAAAACTACCCCTACATAGTCAACTAGATTGACCCTACCAACCTAGTTCTATGTTCTATGTGCTATCTAAAACAACTAGATCGACCCTACTAACCCAATTCATTTTCAGACCTTACTTATATAGTATAGGTTCCACCCTATTAACCGTGTTCTATATTTTATGAATATAGTGCTAAGACTATACCTTGTTTCAAATTAGAATTAATCTCATATCTATTAGTAATTAGCTCACACATTTCTTTTCCTATTACTTGCATGGTTAGAATAGGTCACATAATTTGATTAAGGGATTTTTAATTAATCAATTAGTTTAAATATTTATATATTATGTACACATGAATAAATCATAAAAAAATAATTAAGCACTTTTACATTTCATCTACCCTAGGCCAACCTACTTAGATTTCATCACTAATGGGGAAGCTGACTTGATGTTTTGGTTAAGTATAAACTATGGTTAATGGTATATTCTTGATAAGCACCCGACACCCTTATCATGGTGGTGTGTTAATCAAGGGGGTGGGACCAAATACCAAAAATGTATCATTTCTAATATATTCCCTTTCATCCCAAGCTACCTTAAACCATCTTTAGATTATTGTCTAGTACCTTGCTTTATAGACAATTTCCAATCACATTTAAAGTCATTTCTTAATAATCTAATAAACATTCAGGTTAACCAATTAGTTAGATCTTTACTTTTCAATTTGATTACTTACTCTTTATTCAATCTTGTTTGAAAAATCTTATATTAACTAGCATTGGTGCAAGGTTTTATTTTGTGTACTTTAATTAGATTGGACAACATTAATCTAATTGATTGTCTATTTTTTTTTATTACTTATTGCTCTTCATTACTTGAAAACTTATCTTGTTTCATTTTCACAATTTGTTTTAAGATTATTGAATTCCCTATCTACTATATTGGATCAACCTAATCAACCTAAAAGTTATTTTTCCTTTTATACACTGTACTGGATCAACCCAGTTAACCTTGTATAGTTTTACAATCTATGTTTATGTCCTAGCTTAACCTAGTTGACCCTCTATTATTTAAGTCATCTCTTTTTAATTTTATTTCTCATCTCTCTTATTTTCCTTCATCATGGAATTTTTTCTTGGTAATGAAACTAAGTCACAGTCAACAAACATGATCAACTTAGCCAATCCTAATAGGGTCTACCATAGATAGAGTAGGGATTCTCTTTTATATGGTATTAATTTCCATATTTCCACTCACACAATGAACTATGGGACCCCTCCTAATACCCCTTTTAGCACAATACTCCTCTTTTCTTAGAATATCAACTTGAGTTAGAGTATACTCCCAAAATGCTTTTCTTTATTTCTAAATTTCCTCAACATGGATGAAAGGATCCTTCTACCATTTATAACCTCATGATTAGTGGTCAAACTAAAGACCCTCATTCACCTACTCGTACATTATCAATGGGATTTGGAGGAACCTCTTTATTTGGTTCCCAGTGTCTTCCTTAAATTTTGACACCTTCTTATGCCATGACATCTTCTTCTATAACTTCTTCTACCTCCATGCCTAGTATGTCAACTAATATGGTAGGTTATACATCTACTGAGACTCTCATAAAGTCCACTATCCTTAATCCTTCCACTAGTTCATTATTTGCTACCAATGTCAATCATGATTCTAGTGCTTATTCTTCTCAACCATTGACTTGTCCATCTTTTGCTTCACAAGCAAATTTTTCCACTAGTGCCTTAAATTCTCATAATTCTTCTCAAAATCATAGCAACACTAATAGTGGTACCCAATCCACTAATACCAACACAAATACCAATTTTAATGCTTTTAATTCTAATAAAATGTACCATATTTTATTATAAACTCTCAATCAAATGAATACCTTTCAAGTGCATAACACAAATGAGAAGATGAGAATACAAAACCACCTTCTTAATCTTCAATCTCATCCATAACCAATGGTTAGGGCACACATAACTAGAATGTTCCCACTCCTCTTCTTTAAGATTCTTAAGGCAATCTCATTCCTTAACCTCCTTTAGTCAATAAAACCATCAAACATTTACAAAATGATCCTCTTACTACTTAAATTGCCAACATTGATATAGGAGGTATAACACCTACAATTTCTTATAATAGATCAATTGATCTTACCCTTCACCTCAAAACATTTGGAAATCTTCACAAGGATTGGGTCAAAATAAACACCTTCTTTGCTACCAAGATTCTAGCTAAAACCTTTATGGGTGATGCCTTGGATTTGTACAATCAACTTAGATCTCATTCCATTTCTAGTTTGTAGGACTTAGTAAATGCTTTAGTGTAAGAATTCCAAACTAATAATCTTCCTAAAAATATTTTGGCCCATTTAATTAAATAAAAACAATATGAGAATGAAACATCCCAAGCCTTTGTTAAGAGATGGAAGACTTTGTGAAATAAATGTGAACATAACATGGTAAATGACAATATTTTTCATCTTTTTACAAATGCTCTCTTTCCTAAATTACAATATCAAGTTTGCACTCTCTCTCCACACACATTAGAAGAGGCTATTGATCAGGCTAAACATCAAGATTTCCTAATGTATCAATCCTGGCCACTATAACCTTATGTGGGTCATTTTTTATTATTAAATAAAAAAAAACCATAATGTTACTTATGATGGTGTTACCAATTCTTATCATACCATTAAAAATGTTCAAGCTATCATCCCTAACCTTTCTTTAGAACCAACTCCTCAAAAATATACTAATCCTCATTTCTCTTCAAATATCATTAATGCACGCAAACCTTTATCCTTAGTTGAATTGCTTACAAATATACCTAGGCTTATTCCATAAGATCCTAACCCTACTTGACCTATGAAATCTTGGTATGATCCTTACAAATTTTATTGGTTTCATGCTAGTTGGGATCATTCTCATTAGACATATAAACAACTTCATAATTTATCTATGGATTTTATTCTTGGCCCAAATTTTGATCATGATTCCATTACCCTAAGTGTCAAAAAGCTTATGAGATTGATTTTAAGGACTATAAAACACATAACAAAACTCAAGCCTTAAATCGAGCAAATGCTCATTTGGATATCTACAAAGATCCTTTACCTAATCATCAAATGATTCAAGACACTCAAGACAAACTTACCCCTTCCACCAACAATGTAGAAAGTCTTGTTGAACCAACTTCTAAAGAAAAAGTGGTTAGCATGAATAATATGCGACGGGTGGTGGATTTAATTGATTCCCAACCTAGCCACACTCCTTTACATAAGTCATATCATGTTATCCAGGATTCTTCTTCAACTCATTTAAATGAGTTGGGGTAAGAAGACCTTATTACTTTTGATGACCCAATTTATTATTCTCCCTTAGATAACACATCCCATTCTATTTCTACCACTCTTCCATCATCTTCCAATACTAATGATAACCAATCTTCTACTAACACTTATTCTTTTAATTCTCAAAATCTACTTAAACCAACTAGTTCATCATTTCAACATGATTTACCACCTTGTTCCTTCTTCTTATTTTTATCAATAAAAACTCCAATGTACTTTGGCTCCTCCTTCCAAGGACCCCCTTAACCATTATGCACCTTTATATAACAACATTATTATGGTCTATGATGAATGGGATCCCATTGTGGAACTCACTAATCTCCCATCTTAGATTCCATTTTTTGAGCTTACGAGGAATTATCCACATCTTATAAATCATCTCATGTACCAATTATTTGAAATGAATATCCCTCATCCTCCCCTTGTAGGATCAGAGGCATCTTTATCTATTTTTGAAGATAGGATTTTACAACAATGTCAATAGATGTCTATCAAAATTGATGAAACCATAGACAATTATCTTTCTTTAAAATTTCCCATAGCTTCCATGATTCTTGATGAGATTCTACTTTGTGTGGATGATCCTCCCTTATTCATTAGCATCCAAATAGGCAATATCCAAGTCAAGAATGCATTAATTGATGATGGTTTAGGCACGTGTGTGACTTCTCTCAATTTCATTAAGACTCTTGGGTATTCCAAATGTAATCTAAAGTCTACACGCAATACCCACCAAGGATATGATATAAGGAAAATGTCTCCTCTAGGTTTCATGTTGATTCCCATTACCATCCCACCTATCACCATCCATGTGAAGGTAATGATATTTAACTTCCCTCTCTCTTATAACATTTTTCTTGGTAGGTCATGGACTCACTACATGAGAGCTATTGCTTCTTCTTCCTACCAATGCATAAAATTCCCTCATAATGGAGCCATTTGTAGGATTCAAGGTGACACTAACCCTTAGAATTTTTAATAATTCCAAGATTGTGGTGTCTTCAATATTTCTACTCTTGAGCCTTTGCCTAGCATTCCATTTTGTGATTCTCAATGTCTTAACATTCCTTTTAATTCAACTTGAGGTTATAATGGGCATCCTAAGCTCATAGGTAACATTCCTCCTAATCTCTTAGATTCTAATTATGATGAGCCTAGTGAGATTAACTTAAAGATAAAAAATTATAATATCTTACCTCATATCATCTCATAAATTCATGATTCCTTGTAACCTCATTCTCTCAAACCTTCTTGCAATGACATTCCTATAGTCCTAACCAAGACTAGGCATTCTATTCACCATGCTTCATCAGATGATAAGGTTATCCCTACCTGTGTCATTTATCTTCATACCCTAGATTATGATGATTTTTATTCCTTATATGATCCATTTTTATGTAGTTTTGATTAAGCCCATGATGCTGAGATTGCATGTTATCATTCTTTTTTACTTGAGTCTTTTCATGCATCTCATCATTTTCCTTCACTTATTATTCCTAATTTTTTTATTTTCCACCTTTATCATAAGGTAAAGATGATACCAACACTTATAATTTCATAGGAGTCATATAGTACTATGCTCATGGATCATGCTATGATTGGGCCTTATTATTTTACTAGGTACCCTAACCCTTATAGCTAGTTCACCCCTAAGATTAGTGAAACTCTCCTTAGACATTTTATAGATCGTGCACCTCCCTTAGTAGAGTTAATTATATTTGAGCCTCTTCTTTCTCCTTCTATAGTTGATCCTATTCCCACTCTTACTATTACTGAGCCTATCCATATTTCTAATGCTATTGCTCATTCCATTGAGCCTAGTTCCATTCCTTCCTCATCATCACCCTCCCTTGGTGATGGTTTGCTTCCATTGCATAAGATGGCTCCTCTACACACTAAATGAGCTAATGAGTGTTCCTCATATCCTTTCACTCCTATTTTACCTCTTTCTATGAGTACTAAAACCATTCACAAGCATATTTGTTACTTCCA
Source organism: Torreya grandis (assembly GCA_037957365.1). NCBI lineage: Eukaryota > Viridiplantae > Streptophyta > Pinopsida > Cupressales > Taxaceae > Torreya > Torreya grandis. Next base: position 2,478,273 of record JARHVA010001669.1, on the reverse strand, counting down.
TGGAATAGATAACCATTCTTACACCCATTATCACAAATTGAGAGAATATATTAATACCTCGTGTCCTTCCCCATCATCAAACGAAGCCATAACTCCCCAAAAGGAACTTCCTTAGTATATTCCCATGTATGGTGAGACATATTATCTATGGCATCTATGTGGAACCCATCACACTAATCCTGATCACATCCTACAATAACATCTCAAAGATCACCTTTTAACTATTCCCAAACCTTCTTTTATTCCTACCATAGGTCATTCCTATAATAAATCTTATCCTTATTCTCCTATGGATACACATCTAGTGGTTTCATCCCCTCTTGTGGTCCCTTCACCACCTTTTATTCCTCCACTTGTGATTCCTTGACTTGTGGACCTTCCCTCACCTATGGCTCCTTCTCCACCCATGAGTCCCTCACCCATGGATCCTTCTCCATAGATGATTCCTACATCTCTAGTAGATCCCACTCCCATGCATTATCCTGAGCATCCTTTGCCTAATTTCCCTCTTCAACATGATCATTCAAGTATTCCTACTTTTTTAGTTGAGGAGATTATAAAAGAGGTATTTTCCTAATATTTATTAAAATTTGATGAAACCTTAGCAGTAGTTTGATTACAGCTTCATAGAGACTTATTCAATGTATTGGATAATGTGTGAGGATATATTTACCAGTATTTATGATCACATACATGGATTTCACATTTCATATTTTATTGGAAATGTGCTCCAATCTTCTTCTTTTTATTTTATCATTTGACACTATGTCAAATTTTTGCTTATCTTATATCATTATCTTACTTGTTGTACTATATTTGTGTTATATTATCATTTATATTCACATATGGTTATATTTTATTTATCATTTATTTCCCTTTTTCCCTAGAGTTTTTCTCAAAACTCTCTTTCTTATATCTTTATGATTATTTTACTTTCTTATCCTTATTTTTCATAGATAATTTATCATGGTGACTTGGTTATATAAACCCTTTTTCCTTTGGTTATTATCTTCCATTTACCATGTGATTAGTTATAAAAAAATCTATCTCATTATTATCTCCTTTGACCAGTCCACTTTGGATCTCCTTTTTCCCTCTTCCTTTTTATGCAAACTAAGCATATACATGATTGAGACTTGAGATCACATGATAGTTCATTATCAACCCTAAGTGTCTTAGTCAGTCTTTGTCTTTGTTTATCTTTCTTTAGCCTTAGCCTACATATCATTCATGTGTATCACTATCTTTCTCATGATTGGTCATTCTAAATTCATATGGAGGAGGAATATTAAAAATAATTCAAAAGAAATTTAAAATTCAAATCATTTAAACAAAAGGCAATGATATCAAAAGACAAAAATATTCTTAAAAGTTTAATCCCACTAAAATATGTGATTCAAAGCACATCTCCTTATTCTAGTTGAAGTTGAAACTCCAAAATTGGCCTCACAATAGAGCCAAGGTCTTTTGAGGTGTGGTATGCCAGTAGATTAAAAAAGGAGAATAAAATAATATTTTAGTGCTACCTACTTTATCATGTAAGTACCCAATATTTGTAGTAGATAGATGAATCTGTAAGGGGTCCTAAATAATGGGGAACACATCATGAGAAGGTAGGTCCATTTTAACTTTTCTTGTACCAATCTACCTTCATGAGTTGATCTTAGTAGCACACTTATTTTCCTATAAATCTTTGTGTCTATAACAAATAGTTTTCCTTTGTACATAGATGACCACTAGTCACTTAGTGTCTTCTAATGTCCTTAGTATGCCTCTTGTCTCCTAAGGTCTTCTCATAAGATGCCTAAGTCTTGATTTTTACACTCCCTTTTTCACTCCTTATATCCATCATATTTATTCTTGAGAAATGCTATTTTGTCTACTGATCACTTCCCTTGGGCTTTCATTTGTGAGTTACATTGTAAAACCATAGATAGGACCTGACATTCCTCACAAATTACCATCTTTTCCTTCCTATTACCCACATCATTTTATTACCTAATTTTATTATTTATTCCACCCCAGTGGTGTTCTCTTTGTCTAGTTGTAGTGTAAGATTGTAGATAGGACCTAGCCCTCCTCACAAAATTTTCCAATACCTAAGTCACCATCTAAGTTACATGTATCAAATTTGAGATAATATTGATTGATTATGAAGTTACATGTCATTTTAAATTCTTCCCATCTTGATTTATTATGTTTTATGCTTACTTCATTTTTATTTTGCCTTCTTTATCTTCTTCTTTTCTAAGTGCATGTAAGATTTAAACCATTTATTGAATTTTTCATACTTCAGTAGCTTGAATTAGTATGACCAATTTAAGACTAAAATTTTGTAATTTTGTACTTCCTAGAATGATTTAGTATTATTGATTGACTTAATTAATTTGTTTTTATTACCATTTGTGCCCTTTTACATACCTTCCATTTTATCACATTATTTTTCATACTTCACAATGCAATATTAGTATGATTTTACTTGTTTTAATTTGGTGTAAATATATTTCACATTGGTTTTTTTAAAAATTCCTTTTTACCATCTTATTTTTCCATTTCCTGGTTCTTTATACTTAGTCATTTCTTGTTATTACACATTTCTTAGATTGAAATAGTGTGTAGTACATTTTCTTGATTAATTATATTTTTCCAAGTCTTTTTGCCTATTTTTTTAACCATACATGTGTATTTAATAATGCTATAAAATAATCCACATCTCATATATTTCCTATATAATATACAAAAAAGCTAAATACATGTTCTAGAAATTAATATATTCAAAGCATTCACAACCTCAACCATAATAAACAACCAAAATAACCTATAATGACAACATACACATCTAAAAATAATATGCCAAAATGATCATATATACATATACATATACATATATATATATATATATATATATATATATATACACACACACACATACATACATACATACATACATACATACATACAATGAATTTAATATAACATATACGACCATATACAATGTTCTAGCTCTATGGCTAGGCTCCATCATATCTATCTCATTTCCTAGCCATGTTTCCTATTAAGACCTCAATCTAACTCTTTTGAATGGTATGTTGTAGAATGACATATAAGATTTCAATCCCTCTACCTATCCTTATAGGTACACTACCCACATTTGTGACTCTACTAGCTAGGTCTGAATCTCTATCTCTATGCTACTATATCTAAATGCATAGATCTCTCATATTTTAGGGCCTACCATGCTTGTAGCTAACTTATACCCATAAATACTAGTGGATACATCCTCTCCTTCTATGCTTGTATCCAACTCACTACCTCTCCATCTAATCTAAATCAGTTTGCTTGAATTAGGGTAGATAATACACTCAGATCTTCTAGTGTCATGGGATTATATGGTTGTAGAGCCTTGTCTAGGACTTCATGGAATGTTCCCTTCACTAGGGACCCCCATCTCTCCTCCTCATCCTCACCTACACTTAAACAATCTCAAAAGATAGATATTAGATCATTGTTATATTTAAAAATATCTATCTATCTATTTTTACTTCCAAATAAATAATTTAAAGTAATAATATTCAATCATCTTATTACTTATCTTTATCTCGATAACTATGGTCTCACCATCTATGTGACTACCTAGTATAGTCTCCCTATATATGAAACCTATTAGAACCTTCTCTATAGTCTACCTCCTCAACTCAAACCTAACTATCATAGCTCATGTTAGTCTTTGGCTACATCTGAGTGGTCTCTCTATCATCTCCTTTGGCTCACCTATGGGGTCATCTAAGATGGTAATAGTCTCCACTCTCTCCTACTCCTGCCTCAATCAACATCATGTACTTGGTGGTAGATGCTCATCTCATCATGTAATTGGTAGTGGTACATTTTTTATCTCTACCTTCACATCCTTATCCTCCTATTTAGCTCCTCATCATGCCCAACTAGTCCATGGTCACTATTGATGTGGCTTTCATGTTAGCCTTACCATTAGTGGCCCTAATCCTCTCCTCCCTTATGGTTTTCTTACCTACCAAACCCACTACTTAGACATCATTATCAATGTTTTTAGATGAGGTAGGGACATTTACTAAAGAACTTGTGCCACCAAATGTCACTCTTTCCACCATAAATAATGTCTAACAACCTTTGTCCTCTGTATCACTAGTGCAACTATGTGTCATCTTGCCCATGTAGTCACTATGTGCTCATATAGATGCCACATGATGTCTGAACATCTCACTAACTATAGTGATAGCATGTGGGGCATGGACCATGATACCTAGTCTTCCCTCCATATTCATACTTGAGATGACCTATCATCAACTACATGGGGTAACCTAGTTGGCTAGTACATAAGAAACCTCTCATATATCAAATTTTTCAAAAATATGATTGGTCTCATGGTCCTCTTCCCTGTAACTAACATATCTTACATATCATTTACCATCTGCACCTAGATGATAGAGCCTAGGTCATATAAAAATCATTCTTCCAAGATCATCCTACTCAAGGCTATCACAAATAGTGGTACCTTACCATCTAACTTGTGACATAGTACCCACTATGTCACAAGGCCTATCATATCCTCTTGAATATCTTAAATATATGATGTATACACATCAAACATACTCACTCTCCTTCTTGGTGATATCATCTATGAGCATGCATCCCACATGGCTAAGGCTCTCCTCTCCTCTAGACTATTTGGTATCCCTACGGTCACCTATGTTCCTACTATAGGTATCCCTAGGATGGCATGGACATCCTCTAGTGTGATATCCACCTCTATTTTATCCCCATCCACCTCCCATTTGAAGGTGTTAGTTAAGAATTCTTAACAACTGAGGAACATGAATAATAATTCATCACGAAGGGGGATCCATCACATCTCTACTATCCTACCTAGAACTATAAATCATAGTCTAGCCCTATCTCCATCTAAAAACCTATCTAACAAGTTTGGTAACCATGTTGTGTCCACAAGTCTCTAAAATCTCCATCATCCCTATACCTAAGAAATAATAAAGGATGTATTAGTTCTTCCATGTCATGTATAGTCAAAATACATTATTTTTATATTTTTAAAGCAAAACAAGCATACATTAATTTATTTTATTCTTTTTATCTTAATTTTAGCCTTATCAATCCATCTTGACTTTTTTTGGTCATTTTGGGCCATTTTATCCCTCTTTCATCCTTTTGCATGTTTTTTTGCATCATTTTAGCTCTTTGGTGAATCTAGTTTGACCAAAATTTTCCTATATTTTTCACTTGGTTGACTCAAAAATCTAAGTCAACCCCCTTTTCTTCACTTCCCTAGTGTTGAGTTTCCATTTTAGACCTTCCAAACCACCTGGCAACTCCAAACTAGGCCTATAATGTATAGAATGTATAGGGTTGAACCATACCTACTAGGTTGGAACTATGGATTCTACTCATTTTCTAGCCTACTAGGTTGACTAAGTTGACCCATTGCTTTTTTCCTACCAACCACTTGCATTTTCCAAAAAAAATTCAATTTTATTGCTTTCTTCCTAGACCCTCCAAACCCATTTCTTGTTTTCCTATTTACTACCCCTAAAATCTAATTTTACCTCATTTTGACATTTAAAAATGCTTAAAATTCAAAATTACTAAAAATTCACTTAATTCAATACAAATTTTTAAAAATTGTTTAAAATTCTTAGTTTCATACCTATAGTGCACCTACTACCACCTCTAAAGCCTCTCCCTATCTAGACTATTGTCTTGTCACCATCTTAGCTTGTTTTTATCTCTAGAGATCTTTTTCCTTTCTCTCACAAATAACAATAACAAATGAATTGCCTTTTGTCTTATTTTAAAAAACTTTTTCAAAATGCAAATTCTTTCAATTATTGTCCTATAGATTCCTTATTTTGTTGATATTTTTGTTTCTACTCATCCATTTTATAAACTATAATATGCATTAGATTCATGATGATGTAGAAAATATTTTTCACTATCATATGTTTATCTTTAAAATTTAAAAAAAAATAAAAAAAATTGGATATTTTTTCCACTAACTTCTATTGGTTCATCTAGTGTTTTATACATTAGACACCTCCACATTTCTTACAATATACTTATTTATCTATGATACTAAGGTAAGTTAAAGGTATGTGTTTTTAAATTATGTCCTTTCTTTTTTCTTATTTACTACTTATAACACTTTACTTAGCATCAACATTATGTGTTATCATGTTTTATCCCAAAGCACCATCCCGTGTTACACTTATGTGACACATGATGAGCCTCAAGTGGGGCGTGTGTGTGTGTGTGTGTGTGTGTGTGTGTGTGTGTGTGTGTGTGTGTGTGTGTGTGTGTGTGTGTGTGTGTGTGTGTGTGTGTGTGTGTGTGTGTGTGTGTGTGTGTGTGTGTGTAATATTTTCAAACTTTTATTGATTATTAACACTTTATATCTTTTAAATAACTATTGAGTCTTAATCTCTCTGAGTGTATGACTTAAGGAGTACACTAAGAAAGGGGTGGGTAGACCATCGATGCTTCATAATTTTATTATTCCTTTTTCCACTAACCATATACACATTTGTCTCCTAAAACCATTTAACTTAAGCTTATTATTATTAGTTCTACCTATTCCAACCTTGTACTCTTTCCATTCCTCCTTTTATTTCATTAATCCTTTTTTGGTCAGTCAGTTGTATTGGGTTGACTGGGTCAACCCGTACAATTTAGGGGTATTTTTCACTTTCTTATCTTGTTAGCATTTCAATCGACCTAACTCAGACCTAGTGATTTGTCCCCAAAAACACACTAGGTTAAATGGGTCAGCCCTATACAACCAACATTCACAAGACAATTTAGGCAATATTTGCATATATATAAAAGTTCATTTCCCACCATTTTGTAAGAGACTAATTATTAGAAAAGTATTAAAAATGAACATTTGCTTATTAACCATTCTACTTGAGGAATAAATCTTATGGTTCCATACTTTCTTTGGAGATACGGATCTTGTCTTGTGGAGAAGTATTTTGGATGCTTAAATAGGTTGTGTATCCTAGAGCTGATTTATCTTGGTTATCCTCACATACCACAATAATCTCTTGAAAACACTTTGACCAAGGGAGAAACTAAGGATCAGTGGATTCATCTTCAAAAATAAGTATTCATAACTTTATTTCTCATTTTTAAAAATAGATAGATAATGCTCTATATTTTTTTAGATAGGATTGATTTATAGACATGATTCATTTCTAATTACATATAACCTATTTTCCATAACTAGTCTTAAAGACCATATAAGACCAATTAGAAGAGAGATAACATCTTATACTGGTAGTGAAATCCCCAAACAAACACAAGGCAAAGTAAGGAGGGAGGTAAGCTACCACAACATCTTTGGATATAGTAAAATTAGGACAATAAGTAAATACTATTTTCAAGTCTTTAAGTATTCCAATTTTCTTAATAGGGGACCCATCTAATTGTTAGACTCCCTTATAATTAGGTTCATACTTTAACCCTAACTTATCTACTACTTAGGCATGACAAATTTAATATTCCCACTATCTGTCATATAATTATGTACTAGGGAGTCTCCTATGATGACATAAATATAAAAAGGAGGGGGCTTGTTTACCTTAGGTGTTTGAGATTCATTTTGTTGATTGGTGTTGTCTAGGATTACACCCACTTTTTTTTGCCTATTTATCCAAGATGTGAGGTTTGGATAACTCTTCTTGGAGGAGATATTTTTGTCCCAGAATGAGAAAGGTACCCCACATAAGTATGGTGGCATGGTCCTTGTTCATCTAGTCCACAATAGTATTGTGAGAGAGAAAGCAACCTTTGACCATAATTTAGGAGTAATAGTAAAAATTAGAGATTATTTAAATTAGGGTATGAGTGGACCTCTATAATTTTACCCTTTCTCATTTTGAATGAGTTAGTGGAGTCTTAGGAGTTGTATTGTGTCCACTTGCCTCTTTGGATGATTGAGATGATGGATGAGATATTCTCTCAACTTCTAACTCATCACCCACTACTCTTTTTAAGCCCATGCACAGGCTAAAATATGACTATCCACCTTGGTTACACCCCTAAGGTAATTGGATGCACACTATTGAAAGGAATGTTCCCCTCATTTTAAGTTGAAAAAATTAGTCTTTAACTATGTATTTATCCCACTTATTCCTTGTTGGTTTGGCATTTCATATTGAGTCATGAAGGAGTGTCTCCATGTTACATATAAGGACCTTATTTATGTTGTGTAGGAGAATGATTATCTTAAATAGGAGGAGCCTAATTTTATTTCATAAAAGAGGTTTTATAAGCATCAAACTTAGACTTATTGACATCTCATGTGAATACCCCCATTATATTGACCATTTCATTTCTTGAGAATAGTTGTTTTGAGTTGGGACTAGTTCTATAAAAGTGCTAGCATAATCGGGGTTAAAGCTATTATATGGCCTTAATTGAGTGATTTGCCCTTGACCTTATGGATTAGGATAATATGGAGGCCTATTAAACTAATAATGTTGGTAAGGATCTTGATATGATAATTGGTAAGGTCTATGAGGTGGAATCTACTACCTTTATAAGGCCACTATCTTGGTGTTTTATGCCTTGAGAAGTCCTTCAATTTTACCCAATCTATCTACCTGATTAACATATGCTTGATCATGATTCATTGGTAATATTACAAGAGAAATGGCAGGTAGAGAGGGTTATATATCTTAGAATAAAGGCATGAGGTTCCTTAGGGTAAACTTGTCTACTTGTATTAGGTAGTTTTCTTCCCTTATTTCCACTTCATAGGTATCTAGTAGGGTGTTCCCTCCCATTGAATATATCATGAATACCACATTAGAATTAAGGGATATCAAATAGTATAAAAATATATAGTTAGGTGTGTGATTAAATATCATTGGGATCCTATCTCAATTTTTTTGAGACATATAATTAAAGTCTGCCATAAAATATGGGGGAGCCCTTTTGATTGTGGTGATTGTTCTACTTGAGACAAATGGTCACTTTTATCCTAAAAATGCTTACATAGATGTTCCCTAAATTCATTTTATGTGTTGATAGAACTAGGTGTTAAACCTCTATACCATTGAAGTGTCTTAACCTTCAAAGAAGTAACCAATAACCTTATTTCCACATTTTCTTGGGTCACATTGTGAACTGATTTAAGGTTGGATATGTATGAAATGTGTTCAATAAGAGTGGTAGATTTTTCCCTTATGAAATATGGGATACTCTTATTTTTAGAAAGAGGCATATCATCAAACTAGTTTATATTCAAGGGGCTACCACCATTAAAGGGCATAAAATCTTGTTTCCTAGGCCTAGCCATTGGAGGTGTAGGGTTTTAAATAGTCCTTTATTGATTAGGATTAGGAGATTTATGGGTTGTAGGATTAGGATTAGACCTAGGTTACCTCTTTATCCTATAAAAGTCTAAATATAACTCAAAAAATTCAACTTCATTACCTTTTTATGGAGACCTTGTGACCACTTTTGGTATGAAACATGACTATAAATCTACTAATAGAGTGTTTGAATCTCCTTGATATCATCCAATGATTCAAGTGTATGATCCAAATCACTTTAATTTTAGTCCTAACAAGCATGACATAAACTATTATTCATTTGGATTATACCCTTTGAGGTAAGTCATTTAAAGTATTCCTCATCAACTGATACAATGGGATCACCTCTAGGTGTGGGTGGCCTAGTTGATGAGGTGAACCTCTAGTTTTGCATCTATTTCGCCTAATGCAATAATTTCAACTTAATTACTAAAAATATTGATTGGTGATGAAAAGATATATAAGGTGATGCAGAAAATAAAACATAAGATAAGGGGATGTGATTTCCCAACATATTCTTATCTAGTCTAACTAATCCTTCAAAAACACTTTGTGAATCAAACAAGTACTAGTGATTGAAACATGTTTTTCTATGGGTTACTAAGCATTATTACTTCATATAAAGGTTATGGTAGATGGATTTAAATTGAAGGTGATGGATGGTAGGTCTATTTTAAAGTACTATCAACTACATTTCACTTCAAACATAGTCAACAACGCTTGACACAACATCTAACCTACATAGATAATTATCCTAACAACTCTACGAGGATAAGGACCTATAAAGGGGATTAAAACTTCACTTCTACAAATAAACAATAACATAATGCACTAAGCTATTAATTAAATATTAAATAGTCCCTCTTATTGATTTAAAAGGTTTTCATGATATAATTTGCACATAACTTCATCATACCCAGCCAAGGGATCAGTACAATAGCCTTAGATCTATTAGAGGTAAAATAATTGAGGGAGGCGGTGAATCAGTGATGTAAGATATTTCAAAATTAAATTTTAATCCTTCCAAACTCTTAATCAGTGACCATAAGCATTCAAGATGTTCATAAATAATGAGTAAGAAAGATGATGCAATATCACACACATAACACAAGATCTACATGAGAAACTCTCTTGGGGAATAAACCCCACTCTCAAGCCTAAAAACATATGGACTACTTATCCTATAATATTATCTCAAACATGAGACATTTTAGTGAATCACCCACTTCACAAGGAGTACCCACTTCTATGTATGCAAAAACACCCACTTATTCTAGATGTTGAGCACCCATACAACACCTATGAAATCAAAGACTCCAAAAACTTTATTGCATATTAATATGATTGGAGAAACAACATATAACACCTCTCTTTTAACTCTTCACATACAATAAAACTTGATCATATAATCAATGCATCCAAACATCCCTTTTATATCACTATAAGCTTCATCACTCATCCTCAATCTACTTTGTACTTCAATCCATCCACTGAGCACACTCCCTCCAATCTCTTTCCTTTGTCTCTATCTTATACTCTTGTAACACATTCATATCAAGTCTAGAAACCATTTCCTTGATCTTCACTGTTTATAGAGTATTCATGAATATCAAATTCTAGGTCAGCCAAAGTAGTTGTCTTAATCCTTAAGACTTATATCATGCTAATACATAGCTCAAATTCATTATCAGAGGTTGACCATAGCATCCATGGGTCACACTTTAATAGCTATACCTTTTAATTAGGCCTTAGTATCCATTATTGATCTCATGGAGACATATTACCCATTTAGCACTTGATCAAGCAAATTAAGAACATAATATCACTTTGAAATACATGGGTCCACTCCAATTGACCCCTAAGACAAATTTAGGTGATTACTCCTACTAAAACATTTTTATACTAAAGCACAAATCGCTCAAACATAATTATGTATATACTGCCACCATGGACAAGCATATAATCAATTTTAGATCTCAATATCTTCAACTTGACAAATTGTTAGACCTTATATAAACCATTTTGGATTCACCTTGAAGTTCTCTACAACTTTACCTTTTACACCATTATCACGTTCTACAAATACAAAAAATTATAGCTCAAATAATATAGGCTAGTTTTTCCTTTGTTAATTTGAATATTCAAATTCCAACGATCACTATGTAAATACAAAACATATCACACTTGTCATCATATCATATCCCCTAGTAACATGAACAAATACATTACATCAATATCCTCGTGATCTTCCTTATTTTAAATTTTTAATGCTCACCATTGATAATTGATCTTTACTTTTGAGATTATGCCACTTGGCATCTCTACATGCCTTCTATGCATATTGACTATTTAACTTGAACCACATCATTGATCTCCATTTGTATATGTACTCATGTGGCATTGATCTTCTAACAAATCAGCGATATTGAGACACATGCCATAAGCATGTGTAATCTCAAGAACCTTTGAGAAATTGACTTCAAACATGTTATTGATCTCTATATATATGATCATACACTCACTATTGGGTCTTCATCTATTAGATTAGATGCTCATTATTGATCTTCATCTCCTGATTAAATGCTCACTATTAGATCTCCTCTTGTAAATTTGGCTAAGTATAGAAACCACTTTAATTTTCTAGGAAGACCAACTTTTCACTATGGTCAACCTCATAACCTAAAATTTGTACAATATGATCACTTTTCATAGGAAAATCCATCCATGTATCAAACTACTCCTGAAACCTTCACACATGTGAAATATGACATCATCAAATTGATTATCTAGCCTTGTCTTCCAAGATGACTACTTGAACCTAGCACTCATGTGACTATTTTATGAAGTCCTTTCAATTACATAAGCACTCTAATAAATAATAACACCCCATAGGGTCTCTAAAATATGACCATACCATTAAGCTATCAAACACAACTTTATAATTAATGCACTAGTATCTCATACTCTCTTTGACATCAATGATAACCTGACATCAATGACTATGCTCAATAATATCCACATTTGACATTAATGATAAATGGTTTCTTCCTCAACATGCCAAAAATCATTCCATAACATCGTGTATGCATTCAAATACTTTTTAAGATGCTCAAGATACTTACACACTTTTAAGAAAATGAGTCAATTATTCCTCCTTTGACATGTACCAATTCAAACTTGGACTTATCTAATCCTTGGACTTGATAAACTACTCATAGAGCTTAGAAATCTCCCCCTAACATTAAACTCCATCTCATGTCATATCTTCTCTAACATACAATAATTTAAACTTGGGTTTTTCTGATCCTTGGACCTATTTACCTACATAACTCACAATATCTCTTTGCTCATACATGAAGATTCAATACCTCATTAAAATACATGACTTGGTTTGATCAAGTCATGGTATCAATCTTCTTGAATTAAAAACTATAGCATACATCTTAACACTTCTATCATGACTAAAGCATATTCACATATTTCCACCTCACATCATGCATAACTTCTTCAAGCCACTCAATCTAACTGAGTTAGATCCACCTTAACCATACACATCTTTAATATTATCAATTTGAAGAGAACATACCTTTGTACTAATTGGCATTTTAATCATTAACTAGAGCACACATACTTGATTCCACACATAAAATACGTCTCCTAAGAAGCATTAGTAGAGACACCCACTTGTCATAGAGGGACTAAAGATCCCAAAACATAGGAGAATACCATATCTCCATGCTCTTACTTGACTTTTAGTCCTTCCTTATATTCAGACTGACTTTGAATGAGTTCTCAACCTTATTCTTTTGTTTTATCTTAGGATCTTGCTTTATTTCCTTGTCCATTTTAGTAGATAAGGATTTTTCCTTGATACTTTAATTTATTATGTATTATATTATGAAAAATAATCCACTTTGATCCTAGTATTAATTTAACTCCTTAGGCCTCGATTCACTATGGCTCCTTTTATTCATGATAGGATTGCAATTTTTGAAGTAGAATACTTATCATTCTTGTAGAACCTTGTTATGTGACCTCTCTCATGACATTTGAAATTGTACATACTTTATGATTGAGATATATGATTATTCCTTGAAGTTTCATGAATTCATTCATGTACCTAATCATTTGGTCTCTTGATGTTGATATTATAAAACTTTGCAATAGGACCAAACCCTTGACACTTGTATCAAAAGATGTCATTCTTTCCTTATGAGCATGTTGACTATCTTGAGTGATGATGTTATTCATGATTTCCATTATCTTACTCATAATTATATGAAAATTCATTCCTTGAGGATATTTTATAATCTTTTGTCCTGTGACCAAACTAATTGCAAGAGTAATAATGACCTTTAAAATTTATTTACCTCATAACATTTAGTTGTATGATCTAATTTGTCTTCATTATATCAATACATTCATTACTTTATTGATGATTGATCTTCAAATCCTTTATCTTTTCTTGAGTTACATGTTTTTGTTCTTATTTCTATCTAAGACCAGATCTATCACTAGCATGCTTTTGACTACTTAGAGTATTGTCAAGATCATTTGATCTCTTTTCATACTACACAAATGCCTTCATCTTACAAGATGTCATGTCTAAATCAAATTTTAATGACTAATTCTAAATCACATACCTTAATCACTCATCTTCTTTGGAATTTAGCCTTGTAGACATAGTTTTTAGTTGACTATTGAGATTATTGATAGTATCATCATGTTCTTTGGTGTCATCATTCATTCTTGCTTCAAACATACTAAATTACTCTTCATAGTCCTTTATTTTTGATATCATATTATTTTATTTTCTTATAAATATTAAAATCTTAAAGATCATTCATCAATTCATCCTTATTATCTAAATCATCAGGTACATCTTTTCTCATAGATTGATTTAGTTTCATCTACAAAGACTGTATCTTTGATTGATACATGATACACTCTTCATCCTTACTCTTTAATTATTCATTAATATTATAAACTTGAGTTTAAAGATATTGTGTGATCTCATAGTTTTCCTTGACTTCATTACTCAGCCTCCCTTAAAAAATTCCAATTTTATCCTCACACAATTTGATCAAGAAATCTTGTTTTCTATTTTTCCATTGTAGTATCTTCATTTCTTCCATAGTATATAGATATTTATCTTCAAGAGTGAATTTATCATCTTCTTCCTCTAAGCTATCTCTACCAAATAAATATTTGCTTCAATAGCATTCGCCTTCATCATCACTAAAAACCATGAACAAAGCTTCTTTATCCTCAATATGAAAGGAATCATCATTGTCAGATGTGTTTAATTCTTCTTCTATAGATGAATTAATATTTTCTTCTTGTTAAATGCTCTTACTACCTTTATTGAATCCTTATTTCCATTTTTATTATTGAATAAATTTATGTACTTGTTAGACACATAGATATATTATGTTCATCCTCATGAGATTCGTTATAAGTTTCTTTGGGTTTAAACTTGTCTAGACATTTAGCTAAAAAATGACCAACTTTACCACATGAAAACCATTTAAAAGGAAGTTTTACTTCATACTTACCTGACCCTACATTCAATCTTACTAAAATCATGGTTTTAAGCTGATATTCACTAAGATCAAAATCCTCAAGACTTGACTTTTTTTTTTCATTTTTATCTCCTTTATCACCGTGACGGTTGCTTCCTTCTTAGGAGGTATTTCCTCATCAACTCTCATCTCATAGGAAGTAAGTATGATATGTATTTCATCCATATTCAACTAAGTGAGATAATGACTTTATTCTATAGAAAAAATTTGAATCAAACTTGAGTTTTAGAGCCCTCAATACCTTTTGTACTACAATAGCTTCATCAATCACCTCTCCAAGACCTATGATGATGTTTACTTCCTCATATACCATTATAAGATAGGATGCCATAGTATCTTCTTCCTTCATTTTGATACTTTCAAATTTCCTTTAGTAGGTTTACAATTTAGCTAGTTTTACCTTTGATTCTCCTTCATAGATAGTCTATAATTTATCCCAAATATCCTTAGTAGACTTGTAGTGAATCACTTTGGTGAACTTAACCTTGGATAGACCACAAATTATAGCATTCATAGATTTATAATTATTCTCACTCGGCTTCTTGTCAATAACACTATTTAGAGGAGTAAATGGTTTAGTATAACCATTTATGATAGAATTCCAAGTATCAAACCCTACAGACATGATGTATGACCTCATCCTTACACTCTAAAAAGAATAATTTCACTTATTAAAAAATGGTGATAGGTTTGTAGAGAAACCCTAATTATGTTAATAATATAAGGGCATCTTAGTAATGTCCAAGAGTTGGTTTAGGGTGTGTTTTACAGTCATGATAATGAGTGAAATTTGAATTAGAGTTCAAAATTAGTTTTCTTGCATTTTGTCTAATTTGAATTTTTCAAATTTGTAATGAGGGATTGAGAGTGTGTTTAGGTGGTCTAAGTATATGTTAATGTTATGTAATGTTTAAAAATGTTTTAATAGACCTATAATGTCTCTTGAAAGGTCCTAAAATGATTTGAATACATATGTCAAGTTGGAAGTATGAGGTGGTAACTAGAGTGTCCACCACCCTACATGGGTCTACGTGTGTTGAGAGTTTATTAAATCAATAAACTATTATAGATATTTTTTTAAGAGTGTTGATCATGTATAAAGGATATATAAAGGTTTTGGTGATTCTATGTGGAGAAAGATATGGAGAAAACAAGGTAGATAAGATTGACAAAGAATGAAGGTCTACCAAGATGTATATTAGACTGAATACGTCTTTATTTGTGTAATTAACTAAACCTTCATATGAATACAAGGTGATGGATAAATTTATTATAGTGAGTATAATAAATATATATTTAATTAAGGTTTAACATTGACACCTATTCTTCAAGGATAACATATAGACCACTATTTGGATATTATCCAATTTTCTTACTTACACACTATATTTGAAATATAGGTAATCAAATGGAATATGATAATGGTTTTAAATTTTATTAATAGACTATGGATTATGTTTTGATACTATAAGTTTCAAGGCATGATAATTAAATCATCTAGTGATAGATATATTTACAAATATACCCCCTATTTTTGTTAAAGTTACTTATTTTTAGATTGTGTAATAATACTTGATGAATATATGGTTTTATAACACATGTCCATGGTTTTTTAATGAGTTAATATGTTTTTTAGCATATAATTTTCAATAATCAAGGACTTTCATTTGTATGAAAACTAGTTCTCTAAACCCTATTATTTTTCTATATGTTTCAAGAACTAAGCAAAGGACTGTATGATTGTGTAAGAGATTATAAGTTAGAATAAATTTACCATAATTTTAGAAAAATTTATTAATTTTTTTCACATTATTATAACTTTTTTATTTGGCAAATATAATGGTATATGTTTTTAACAATGTGATACAAACTTGTAAGAGATACATTTTCCTCTATAGTTGAGTCATTTAGAGTTGGAAAAATATGACAATAAATAGAAAAGTGGAATAAAATGATTTTATAATTTTCATGATTTCCATACATACCTAGAAAAAACTATTGTGAATCTTTAAAATACCATGTAATACTCATAATTGGATTTTCTTTGCCTTGGGTCTACATAGGGTAGTAATAACCCTAAACTATGGTTTTGGAAGTTTAGAGAGATTATACCATTCATTTTATATGAAAATTTGTGAAAATATTAAGTTTAATGTGTTTGAATTTATTTTGAGGTTTTATTTTTCTGAGTGTACATCTATGTATGGATTCTAAAGACTATATTTAAAAAGAACCTTAATAGGCATAATATGCCTAAATAGAAAGCAAATTGAGTTTGGAAAAGGGACTTAAGTGTTGAGTAAAGGATTGAAACTTCACTAAGAGGTGATATGGGATAAAGGTTTTTATGAAATATATCTAGTTTTCTAAGATTATTCTGTACAATGTTGTACTAGCAAGATTTCTACAAAAAAAAGGCTACAAGGGTTATAGTGAAAGATAGGCAGAATTGTTAAAAGAGTGATTTTTTCCTCCAAGAAATTTATGAATACATTGAATGGTCTAATAATACCTTATTAAAATATAAAAAATAATTGAAATTTATAATAAACTAGGAAAATATCATCACCATTACATAAAGAATTGATATAATGAGCATTGCTCAAGGAAGTGGATTTTGAAACAAGGAGAAGTGTGTAAAATTATGTGTGTTTTACATCATTTGGTATTAGAGATAGGTTGATGCTCTGGGAATAGGTATATATAGGTCTAAATTTGTTAATTAATTCATGTTTCATATTGATTAATAATTTTCAAGTAAGAAATCAAGGAAGCAGGTTTCATGGAGTCTTGTTGAAAGATAGAATTGAGACAATAGATGAGAAAATGTATGAATTATTTATGGTTGATTTGTTGGTTTGAGTATATTTCTAATGGTATGTGATAGATGAAGGAAATAAAATAGTAAGTAGTCTGGTGGAAGACCTGAATTAAGAGATCTATTAACAAGTTCAAATGAGAGAGAATCTCATAAATAGAGCACATGAAAGAGAAGATAGTCTAGGTGTGAAGGATAAGAGGTGGAAAGGCATTAGTGAGGATATAAAGAGTGAAATGGGTTCCAAGTGTGAACCAAAATAATTTTTCTAAGTGAAGTCAAAAATAGAGAAGATTATGTACCCAAGTCATGTACTCAAGATGAAGATGAAAGCAGAGGTAGAAATAAAAGTAAGAGACATGGTTAAATTTGAATGCCACAATGAGAGGAAGATGGAGAAAGAGATAAAGGAAATGAAAGATGCATTGGCAAAGATTGAAAGAGAGTTATTTTAGATTTGTAATGTGTATAGTTTTTAGTATGGACTCAAGATCAAGAAGAGATTCAAGTGCATCTTTAGAGAAAGGATGAAAGAGAGAGAGAACTAGCAAGTGATGGAACATTTCAAGAGATAGTTGAAGAACATAGCAACATAGATTACCATGGAAGAGAAGCGAGAGGAAATTGGGCCTCAAAATTTTCAATCTAACATTGATTTGTCATGGTTTAATACAAGTTAAGATATGAAAAGTGAATATCATGATTAGGAAGAAGAAGATGATGCATGGAAGAGTGAAGGTATAGCTAAATATGGGGTATTTTGCTACCCTAAAAATGGTGAATTACTTGATGAAGAAGAATGGAGAGATGAGTATAAAATAGTTTGTGATAAATAAGATAAAAGAGAAGTGCATTATTATTTTTTAATATTATGAACATGAAGATGATGTGTTGTATAAAGACAAAATAGGATTTTTTTAGGAGTTCATTGATCAGTAAAGAAGCAAGAAGCACATGAAGTACTGGAGGAAAGAAAATAATGGGTAAAGGAAGATGAGACTAAAATAATAGTCCATGAAATGGAGATACAAATTAATGAGTTGCTTGTCTAGATAGTCAAAGAATGAGCAATTGTAGTGGATGATAGTAGGATAGAGGATGTTGATAACAAGATTTTGAATAAGAAAGACACCATAGAATGGTCAATATAGGAAAAGAGTATGATGTGGATCAGGTATGCTGATGAAGAGGTAGAAATAACAATGTTAGAGAAGGCCATAAAAAGAGAATGGCAATTCATGATAAATTTCATGAAGATGGAAGGGGATTATGAAGGAAAACAAAATAAGAAGATTAATCATAGGTACAAAATATAGGATAAGGAGTATAAAAATCAAGATCAAAGGATCACATGGATGAGGAAGTAGAGGCATAGGTGTGGCACCAAAGAATACACACATTTATATGAAAAATTGAATGAAGAAGAATATTGGGGTCATGTTATTTCCTCCCCTTAGGAGTATGATTCAGGGGTATCTTAGGAATTCCCAAGAGGTAGTCTAGGGTGTGTCTTATAGTAATGATAATGAGTGAAATTTTAATTAGAGTTCATAACTATTTTTTTCACCCTTTGTTTAATTTAAATTTTCAAATTTGTAATGAGGGATTGAGAGTGCGTTTAGGTGGCCTAAATATATGTTAATTTTATGTTATGTTTAAAAATGTTTTAATAGACCTATAAGGTCTCTTGAAAGGTCCTAAGATGGTTTTGAATGCATATGTCAAGTTGGAAGAATGAGGTGGTAGCTAGAGTGTCCGCCACCCTACGTGGGTCTAAGAGTGTTGAGAATTTCTTCAATCAAGAAACAATTATAGATATTGTTTTAAGAGTATTGAACATGCATTATATATATATATATATATATATATATATATATATATATAGGTTTTGGTGATTTGAAGTGGAGAGATATAGGGATAAAATAGCATAGACAAGGTTGACAAAGAATGAAGGTCTACCAAGATGTATGTTGGACTGAGTGAGTTTTTATTTGTGTAATGAACTAAAGCTCCATATTAATATAAGGTGATGGATAAATTGAGTCTAGTGATTATAATAAATCTCTATTGAATGAAGGTTTAACACTGACCCCTATTTTATAAGGATAACATATAGACCACTGTTTGGATATTGTTTGGTTTTCTTTCTTACATATTGTATTTATAATATAGGTAATCATATAAAATATGATAATGGTTTTAAATTTTATTGATAGATTAAAAAGTATGTTTTTATATTATAAGTTGTAAGACATGATAATCAAATCATTTATTGATAGATATATTTACAAACGGACCCCATGTTTCTATTAAAGGTGTTATTACAAGATTGTGTATCAATAATTGATGAATATATGGTATTATAACCCATGTACATGTTTTTTTAATGATTTAGGATGTGTTTGATCATATAGTTTTCAAAAATAAAGAAATAGTTTCACTGATATGAAAACTAGTTCTCTAAACCTTATTGTTTTCCAATATGTTTTATAAACTAAACAAATGATTGTATGGATATGTAAGATAATAGAGGTCATAATCCATTTACCATAATTTTAGAACACTTTATCAAGTTTTTTAAACTCATTTCACATTATTATAACCTTTTTATTTGGAAAACAGAATGGTATATGATTTTAAAATGTGATATAGGCCTATAAGAGATACATTTTCCAACATAATTGAGTCATTTTGAGTTGGAAAACTATGAAAATAGATAGAAAAGTGCAATAAAATGTTTGGATTAGTTACATGAGGTATATACAGACCTAACAAACCTATTTTGAATCATTTAACCCCATGTAACACTCAAAAGTTGATTTTTGTTGCCTCGGGTTTACATAGGGTAGTAATAACCCTAAACTAGGGTTTTGGAAGTTTAGAGAGATTCCAACATTCATTTTAGATGAAAATTTGTGAAAATATTAAGTGTAAGGTGATTGAAGTGATTTTAAGGTTTTATTTATGTGAGTTTACCTTTGTGTATAAATTCTAAAGATTATATTTAAAAAGAACCCTAATAGGCCTAAACAAAAAGAAAATTGAGTTTAAAAAATGGAATTAAGTGTTGAGTAAAGGATTATAACTTCACTTAGAGGTGATTTGGGATAAAGGTTTTTTAAAATATCTCTAATTTTCCAATATTATTTTTTACAATTCTATATTAGTAGTATTTCTATTAAAAAAAGGCTATATTGGTTATAGTGAAAGACATACAAAATCGTCAAAAGAGTAATTTTTTGATCAAAAAATGTTATGAATGTATTAAATGGTCTAATAATACATTATTAAACAAGACCAAAGCATTTGAATGTATAATAAAATTAGGATAATCTCATCACCATTAAATAAAGGATTGATCTAATGAGCACTGCTTAAGGAGGTGGATTTTGAAATAAGAAGTGTGTCAAATTGGTGTATGATCTACATCATTTAAATTTCCATATTAGACCTTAAATCACCTTCAAGTGTTTAAAATTTCAATTATGTTCTTACTTTGATACCAATTGTTAGAGGTACAATCACTAAGAGGGGAGGATAAATTAGTGATGTAAGATATTTCAAGCTTCAATTTTAATCATTTCAAACTCTTAATCAATGACCACAAGAATTCATAAATCATATAAGATGCTCATAAATAATTAATAATAAATATGATGCAAGATCACACACATAACATAATATCTATGTGGGAAACCCTTTTGGGGAATAAAACCCACTCTTAGGTTTGAAAACACATGAACTAATTATCTTATAAGATGATAAAAAACATGAGATATTTTATTGAAATACCCACTTCACAAGGATAACCCACCTCTAATTATGAACAATCACCCATTGTTTCTATATGTTGAGCAACCACATAACAACTATGAAATCAATTACTCTAGAACTTTGATTGTATTTCAATCTAATTATAGAAATAATGTATAACACCTCTCTTCTAACTCTTCACACACACTCAAACTTGATCATATAAGAAATGCATATAAACATCCCTTTTGGATCGTTCTAGGCTTCTTCGCTCATCCTCAATCTCCTTTATACTTTAGTCCATCCACTAAACACATTCCCTCTAATATTTTACCTTCATCTCTGTCTTTTGCTCTTTCAACACATTCTCATCAAACCTATAAATAATTACCTTGGTATTTAATATTTATATATTCTTCATAAATATTAACTTATATGTCAGCCAAAATACTTGTCTTAATCCTTAATACTTCTATCTTTCTAAGACATAACTCAAATTCATTGTCACATGTAAGCCATAACATCCATGGGTCGCACTTAAGTAATTACACCTTTCAATTCAGAATTAGTATCCCTTATAAGTCTCATGAAGACATATTACCATTTTATAACTTCATCAAGAAAATTAATAACATAATATCACTTACAAATACATGGGTCCACTCCATATGAACTCTAAGACATATTTAGGTGATTACTCCCACCAAAACACTTTTTTTCTAAAGCACAAATTGCTCAAACATAATTTTGTACATACAACCACCATGAATGAACATATAGTCAAATTTTGATCTCAATAGATATAATTTTTCAAACATTCATACCTTATAATAAACTTTTTTGGATGTGCCTTGAATTTTTATACAACTTTTCCTTTTACATCATTAACAATTTTTGCATATATCAAAATTTATAGCTCAAATAATATAGACTAGTTTTTCCTTTGTTAATTCAAATATTCAAATTCCAATGGTCACTATGTAAATATAAAACATCTAACACTTTTCATCGTCTCATGTCCCCTAGAAAATTTTAAAAAATATGCTTTTTTTTATCTCCTCATGAGCTTCCTATCTTATCACTGTTGATCATTGATCCTTGCTTCTGAGATCATGTCATTTGGTAGCTATACAAGCCTTATATGTAAATTTGATAGTTGACTCAAATCATACTATTGATATCCATCTATATGAGCACCAACATGCCATTGATATACTTTCAAATCATCAATATTGAGACACATGTCACAAGCATGTGCAATCTTAGGAACCTTTGACAAATTGAATTCACACGCACTATTATTATCTATTTGCATAATAATACGATCACCATTAGATCTTAATCTATTATATTAGATTATTGTTATTTATCTTGATCACCTAATTAAATTCTCACCATTAGATCTCCTCTTGCAAGTTTGTCTAAGTATAGAAACCACTGTAATTTACCTAGAAGGCCAACTTTGCACTTTAATAAATTTTTCTATGCTCATCCTCATGACATAAAATTTTAACCACATGATCATATTTCATAATGGAATCCATCCATGTATCAAAATACTCATGAAACCTTCACACATGATAAATATTATGTCATCATATTTATTACTTAGCCTTACTTCCCAAAATGACTACTAGAACCTAGACACTCATATGATTGTGCTGATGAATTCCTTTCACTTACATGAGAAATATAATAATTCATAACACCCCATAATTTCTCTATAATATGACCATACCATAAATCTATCAAACAAAACATCTTTAGCATTAACGCACTAGTATCTCATGCTCTCTTTGACATCAATGTTAACCTAACATAAATGGACATGTTCAATAAGATCCTCAATTTACAAAACATAAGAAAGAGAGAAAAGATAATGTGGCATGGATAAGGCATGGAGAGGTCATGAATTACCATAATCCCCTTAATGAGAGGTTACAACCAGCCCCATAACTCCCTTCTTGCATTACCTTAGTTACATAATGGCATTCAAATGAGAGTCTGACATAGAGATAAAGTGGCAGAGAATAATATAATTTTGTTTAACCTCATACAAGGTATGATCATGATAAAATATAGTCAAACACTCTCCTTTTGGTAGTTACAATATAAATGTGATCCAATTAGGCCTCCATGAAGCATTAAGTAGCACATCTTTCTTTTGCATGTCAATAAGGTTTAAGAAAACTACCATATCCCCCTTTATGGATATGAAGTGTTCCCAATCACCTCCATGAGGAAGTTAAAAGGGTGCTTATTACCTGCATTGACTCCCTTATCAGCCCTCTACACCAATACTCATATTCCCTTATTGACCAAATAGGCCTACTAAGTAATTAAACCTAGTCATTTAGTACTAGCTACTTAGATGATCATGAATCTCACATATAACCTTTGAGAATGGATGAATGATCATGTTTTAGGCTTGGAAAAACACATTACACTATGACATGTGCCTTTTTAATAATACAGACCTATAACTCTTGGTCATTTAGGTGACTAGGTCACTTCTCACTAGCATTTTTGGACTGGTTATTTAACTCAGACCTATAGAAGCATTTATAAGAGAATTTGAGAGTAATTTTTAATATTATAAGATATAAAACACCTCACACCACATTCATCAATGATATAAAACTATTCATCTAGCCATGTACCTAGAATCCATCACTAAATATTGTCAAAATAATGTTTCTGGTGGATCCATATAATTTTCCATATAATCCAATCCCATGAATAATACATCATTTGATTTCATAATGATTTATATGTGTCTCCCAATCCATTTCAATTCAATTTAATTTAAATTCCTCAATATTTCCTCCATTGGGTCTTTATTAGGGTTTTAGAGAGGCTTATAGGGGTTTGAACTCTTAACAATAGTTCATAAAGATTAACCCTTTAACATATGAACTAATGCCACTAAATTTTAATGGATAATTCCCCTTAAACTTCCCCATATTATTAAGACTTTGTGAGGATCCTTTGTATAGTTTTTAATAGAAGGTGT
Organism: Torreya grandis; assembly: GCA_037957365.1. NCBI lineage: Eukaryota > Viridiplantae > Streptophyta > Pinopsida > Cupressales > Taxaceae > Torreya > Torreya grandis. The sequence continues at coordinate 2,453,745 of JARHVA010001669.1, read as the reverse complement.
TCCTCAGGTGACTATCTTTCCTTTTGTGCACTTTTAAGGTGGTTTTAGGCCAAAATGGCTATTCTTGAGCTCCCTTATATAAAATAACACCTATTTCACATATTAAAATCCTTGAAGTATAATTACATGATGGTTTAAAGTCCCATTTAAAATTTCTTATCCTCTTCCCTTAGTTTTCAAGTAGTCATGCCTTGAGAAGGGTATTAGACCAACAAGCCTAATAATAGGGTTCTTGTATCTTGCATTCAAAATGGAGTTATGAGGGAACTTGGACAATCTTAAGGGTATGAAATTTATCTACTAGATCCTTTGGATCATTTATGTTGTCTTGGTTAAGCCACCTACTTCTTCATGTACACACAGTCCTCTAACTAGGCACCTACACATGTCTATAGGTGGCTATTAGGTGTGGACACCCCTGTAAGTGATCATTTAAAAATATTATCAACCTCTTAATGTCTTATACCCTTCAAAGATATGCAAAACATGTATTATTTCTTCAATTATTTGTATATAGGCTTGGAGCATTTCTATTTAGGCCTGATTTGTATAATATATAGTCTACATGTGCCAATCAACATACCATTCAATTGCTCATGTGACTTAGGGAGACCATTAAGACTATTTCAAGGTTCAACTACCTCATTTAAAAGCCTTTCAGGGTATAATTCCTTCATTAGGTACTTATTAGGTTTTAGAAATGGTTTTAGTGGCCTACCATCTTATTGATGGTTTATATAGTACTAGCCTCAAATCCAAAACTTACTGCTATGTATGTTGATCTCATATACCCCTTAACAACTCCTAAATAACTCCTAGTTATATACACCTTGTACAGTGAAATCGTAGTGAAATTTGGTAGCCTTTGATACTTTGCTAATTATTCTAGGTGGGTTGAGAGTGTTAAGGATTGTTCATCGAGTTGGGCTCCTAAATACAACTCTTTCCTCCATGGATAGTAAGTGCATAGGGGTAACCTATTTCCATTATATTTGGTAGTCTGAAATGGTAGACTAGGGTAGTGGAGCTTGAGAGGGGTAATGAGACCAAATTAACCACTTCCCTACCTTCCTATGTCCAAAACAATCTCCTCAGGGCCTATATCATCATCACACACCTTTTCATGACCTTAAGTATGTCCATGTGGCTTGGATATTCCACAAGGAGCAAGTTGGGGTTTTGGGGCATAAGGATGGTTTTAGGCCTTATAAGCCTAAACTAAGTCTCAAGACTCTAACTCACTTTTAGGTAAATTGGTGACTTCTTTGTCACCATGGCACCCTTTTCCATCTATTTTCACCCTTTTATAATTGTGTCTAACTACCTAGACTCCAATATCTACCCCTTTTTCTTGTATGTTTTCCTTGAGCATAATTACCCAGCTTGAGTGTTTGAGTCAATTTTTCCACTAGAGACTCGATTATTATTTTTTATCCTTCTATAGTGATGATGGATTTGGAAAATCATGTGACATTGTCTCATGATCTAGTAACACCTTTTGAATTGGACTTCCCTTAACCCTATTTTATAAACTCATTATGTAATCATGCACATAGGCCTATGTGTCATGGGTATTCAACCCAAACTAGGTAGGTCTAAAGCTTGATCATACCTTTAGTAATAATGAGTAAGATGAATTAAATTAAAATGGGGGTGATTTGAGAATTTTTCCACTATAATTTAAATTAGCTAGACATCCTAACTATCTAGGTAGACTTAGATGCACCTAGTCCACTATTCATGCTCGAGTCTACTTATTTTGTCTATTTATTTAAATTTTACTTTCCTCTCAACCACATAGAATCTATGTTTTTTCCCCTTTGTCTAAGTTTTGTCCTCTTTCACATTTTTATATAATCTTATATTCAATGTTGGAAGTAGACTACCTATAAGTGGTGGTTTAGGTGTTTAACTATCAAGGGAGTTCTGACATAAGATCATGAATAAGAGGAATGATTATGTTCTATATGGGTAACCCAATTGATGTTCTCTAAATCCCCAATCACCCTATTGAGGTATTAATTTTCAATAGAATATGACCCTTATTTGCATCCTTGAGGTTCATCTATATATGATGGTTTTCAAAAACCCTTTGAAAACTAGGCCTAGGTTAATCTCCTAAACTTGGTGATAGTTTTTCAATGGTACACACACTTGAATAGATCCATTTCTCATAGTATGATTAATAAATAATAGTATTATGGACAATTTTACCTTATTTCCATGCCTTAAACTTGGGATGAAGATCCTAAACATGTAGGTGATGGTCATAGGGTCCTATGGAGTTTTAAGCTTGGAAATCATATCCAACTATGGGTGAAATAGATTGATGAGGCCATTACATAGTATATGTTCTTTTAGAGGTTCCATATGGAATTTTGAATATTTCTCAAGATAACCTATGGGGAACCTAGACACCCATATTTATATACTTAAAAAAGTAAAATATTTGAATTTCATGAATTAGGCATAGAAAAGACAAAGTGAAACTGAGGATTTCATAGATACCTTAAACTCTGCTAATGAACCTTAAAGTTTGAAGCATTGGAAGGTTAGTTTATGATTTCTTGGCCTTTAGATACATAAGGATTCCTATTATTTTTTAAATAGGGACTCTTCCATATGAATATAATATCTATGCATGATCCATATTGTTTTAATGATCTTTAATATCCATCACCATAAAACACTGAAATTACATTTTCACTAAAGGTCAACTACATAGGTAGTCCCATTTGAAGGTAGGATATTGAAGGAGATGAAGGATAATTTGATTACTCCACTATGTTAAGAATTTAATAATACTTGAGTGATTATAATAAACCATCATTCAAACATAAACCACTTCTCATTTTTAGATATATGCATTGAAGGTCCTTCATCATCAAGAAAATATTGTTTGTAGTCTATAACCTGTGATAACCTAGAGGTTTATTTCTTCCATATAATAACACATGCAAATTAGGGGTTTTATGTGAAGTGGTAGGATATTTAAATCTTTTATAAGATTCACATAATCACCATTTTCTTCAAAAATGCTAAAAATACACTGAAACCATTCCAATATTGACCCTATGTAGAAGCATAAGACTAGTTTAACTACCTTAGGCTCTTAACCATTATTCATAACAAATGGGTCATCATTATAAAAACCAATTCCAAGGATCAAAATTTCATTAGGTCCCATTAATTTTTCCAAGAGCTTAGGTCATAATCTTCTATCTCGTATTTATACTAAACAAGAACCAGAGAGGCTATCTAAGCTACCAAAAAGGATGTTGAAAGGAAGATTCATTTTTTGACCCTTTTTGACTTTAATCTCATGGATTATTTCATATAATGTCTAAATTGAGTTCCCTCTTCATACACCTAACCTTTTTTTACCATGAACATACTATATGAGTCTGTACTCATTTGAAAACTCCTAAAAACATTACTTTTACACATTTTCTTAGGTGTTTAGATGTTAAAATGCTATTGGTGGAAAGGAGGATAGAAATTAGGGATCAAAATGCATTAAAAATTATTATATGAAGTGGAGGTAAAGTTTAAAGCCATTTTTTCTCATGTTTGGTCCCCTTTAGTGGTGAATAAATCATTTGACTTGTAAAAGTATAGCCTTTTGCATATGAAACCATTCCATCATGGGATTATAGTTATAATGGAGAACCTTGAATGGATAATTATGGTCTTGGTGGTATTTTTGGGGGCCAAAATAGAATTATTCTCATGATTAAACACCACTTTTAAAGGTAATGTACATTACCTCAAGTGAAAATTCAAATAAAGTTTACTTTAATATCTTTTATAAAACCTTAAAACATGCTAAGGCTTAGGGAAATGTAACTAAAATCTATTTATACCAGATCTAGTCCCTTGAATTTGCTATATATTTAAGGTTCTCAACATGTTTAGATGTTATCACAATAGGCCATGAGCTACAAACTTGGGGTCATCTTAAATATGAGTAAGTTTAGACCATTAGGACCACTCCAAGACTTGTTGTGAATCCTTATACAAAGCTAACACGAAGAGAACACTTGACATAAGCTCAAAAGGGTAAGAAAATGACCACCATGACACTTCTTAACATATTTATACCTCTTGAACATGATTCCCTTAACTTGATGATAAATGACCCCTTATTAAACTAGACTAACACATTGTGAGATACAAGAGGATTATTAAGGCTTGAGCTCAGGCGCTTATGACATTGGTTGACCCTTTTTGACTCAAGGGAATAAAGAAGTAAAAAATTACCAACTTCCTTGCATCATCTCATGTATTTGTCAACTCTACTTCATTTTAAATATGCTTTACTTTATTCTCTTATTTAGTTATATTCATGACCAAAACATTAGTAGATGTTATCCTTTCTCTTGTTTTTAGGGTCTTTTTGACCACTAAATATAATACATTTTTTGCCTCCAAGGGCGACATCAAATTTAGATGGTTGGATGCCTTATTATGGTTATACGAAACCAAAATAATTAGCTTGGTCTCATCGTCCTTAATATCCTAAAATAATTTATTTATTATAGTTTATTGGGGGAGTGATTATACCCTCCAAGAATCAATAATATCTAATATATCATATAGCCTCAATTCTACATTATAGACATCTTGTTCAATTTCAAAGGAATATGGATTACCTATTTTTACTCCCTAAGGGTCTCTAGATTTTGTTCAAATTATTTTATTAAATTTTTAGTGCCCTCACGAATGGCTAGCAATGTTCCATTGTGGGTCTCCATATAGGAATTAAAGTCCTAAATGAAAGGGGACTAACCTGTCTTTCTATCTTACCTATTTGATAGAGAGTAGATCTCTTCTATTTATTCTAAAACTAAGATCCACCTAATGTTATCTTATATATTCCTCTTCCTCATCCTTTTCACAGAGCCAGTAGAATTATGAAAGAGTGAGATCATAGTGGGTAGATCGATTATATTCATGGCTAGCCTCTTAGAAGATGATGTTCTTAATTATTTGGCCTATTCTAGAAAGGTGAAATTTAATGGGTCTAGTGGTCATTATTCTATTTAAGTGTTATTTTCATGTTCAATCTTAGGGTCTAGCTTGGGCATAGTAGGCCATATTATTTTAGACTAGTCTACATTTCCTAGATGTGGTATTAGGTGGAAACTATAGATTAACTTCTTCTTTCGAGATCTCTTGATGCCCACCATTATTTTATCTTAAACTACTCTTAACAAGGGCATTGGTGAGCTCAATTGAGTATAAGTTACTAATAATTGGGTGATATACTGGTTAGTAGTAGTATAAATAGAGGTATAAACCAAAGAAATAGTTGTAGCAATAGATGTGGAAATAGGTTTAAAATAAGGTGATAACATAATAGGAAAAAAAGTGATAAATGGTAATGAAATAATAGGAGAGTGTCATAAGGGAGAATTAAGTGGAACACCCTTAATTGATTGGTCACCCCTAAGGGGTGCCTTTCATTTCAATCCTTACAAGATTAAAACCTTAGCTTGTTGTAGTTATTCATCATTCACCTCATCTGTAAGCTTTCCTTCAATTAAAGGTTTTGCCTACTCACTTGGTCATTTTTTGCATTGCACTTGAGGCTTTCTTACCTTAGATTTTCTCTTATAACATATTTTTGTCTTCTCAGTTGGAGGAACAAACACTTATTGGTTAGGAAGAAGGAACATCGCATTAGATGTTGTGGTTGCTAGAGTTGTCATAGTAGGTGTGAAGTCTTATTCATTAGATAATTCTAAATAAATAATATCCTCTTCTCACCTAATATAGCTATCCTTTTCCTTAATTATTTTTTATGCTTGTTCCTATTTTATTTTCATTAATTTAGTTGTGGACACTTAAACTTGAGGAGTATCGTATTCCACTTACATTGAAGAAATTGATGTTTCCCCTTCACCCTGATCTTACTTTGTAGCCACCATAATAATGACTACATTTTGGGGTATTGGATCTGATATTTCAATTAATATAAGGGTTTGCTATTATATAAATATGATGAGGTCCATCTCCCTAGTGGTTGGATTCTAAATTTTGTTTGTTCAAGTGTTAGGGAAGGATTTACTTGGATTACTTTGAGAAAGTTCTCTAGTAGACCTAGCCCTTTCCTTCATTTTTACATCATATTGTGCATTTAGTTATAATAATTCAAGGTTTTAAGTCTCATGCTTGTATTAGATACCTAGATTGTGAACACATTATTTCACTTTCCCATGGGGGTCCCAATCCTTGTTGGGAAATATAGCTAGGGCATAATCTTTACTGTTACCACTAGCCTCTCTAAAGTATCTATGGAAGGTGTAACCATCATCCCAATTGTGATATGGGAGCCATAAAAGGTTCTCTTATTAATTTTGGACAAGTCTTCATTAATCCCCTTCCATAACTAATAGGCAATATCTTGTTTAGTCACTTTCTTAGGGATGCATTTAGGGAGGTGTATAAGGTTAACCTTGTGTCTAATAAACATTATATCAATGTAATTTGGATACAAATAGTAATCACCTAAATACATGAGCGTTTTGGTGATATTATTTGATATTTTAGGTAGAGGTTCCTCATGAATTTCCCTCCAAACCTAAGGATATAAATATTCTACAATTATTTATATGTTCCTTATATATGCATAGATATGGAAAATGGTTAGATGTCATAGATTATATTCTTGATGTATTCAAGATTTTGATCCTAAAGAGACCCATTATGTATTTAGGTAGTGCCCATGACTACATATAAAAGGTATGACATCATGCAAAAATTTCCAACTTGTGGCCTCCTATCTTTGTGTAATATCAATTCATGCAAGTGGGCATTGATAATCTCCCCTAGTGTGAAGGTGCATTATGAGGTGATCAATATGTTAAGAAGTGGTACCCACTCCAAATAAAGGAAGTAGATTCTCAAGTGACCAAAAAAATGGTTTAGTAGTGTCATACCAATGTAGATTCTCATATATAATATAGTAATGGGCATATGATTGTTGGTGACCTCATTGAGTGAGAAGGTCTCTCTAGGGAGATGCCATTTTCTCATTATTTGTTCTACATTGTTGATCTTCTTCCAACTATATATCCTATGTAAATTAAAGGTAACATCTAGCATGGGTAATCATAAATAACTTTAGAATGCTTCCCTAGATATGTAAGCAATGATAGTGTTGTTTTTGATGTAGTGAAGTGACCCTTCATCTATAATCCTCCCTTCAAATAAAAAATCTTGTAATAGGTCAATGCATGCAATGACCTCTAGTTTGGTAGCTTCATAATGAAGTGATTAGATTTTCAAAGGTAATAGGTTAGTTGAAACTTATCATTCCTCCTGAGAGACAATTTTTTGATAGGAAAATGTTTAGACTCTCTATATAACCTTCCATAAAACTGAGTAGTTAGTTTAGGTACCATTGAATACTGATGCATTAAAAATTATATCCATGTATTATGTTAGGTCCTTGATGGAGAATTTGGATGGTGTTTGGGATCCCCTGTATGATCTATATGAAGATACCATTATTGGTTCTTAGTGTTGGTATAATTTGATCTCCTATTAATGGTGGTTTATCACACTGCTTATGTGAATTCAAACTTATTTAAATATAGCTAAGGATTTGAATTCATAAAGGTAAATATACACTCCAGGTTGATGATAATAAATGGATGTAAATTTGGTTACCATATTAATGATATAGCCTTTTAACATTCAAGTTCAATTCATCCACCATTAATCACCAACATCTACATATTTATCACCTTCATTTAATTTAAATTTGACCACCTTGGCCTAGTGGACATGCCACATAGGACTCTCACTCATTATGGGGGTGCCACATTGATACTCTTTAAAACTTGTCAATATGTGGTTTAGTTAAGAGTTGGTGCTTGTATTTGGGCTAATTATTTCCTTTTGTGAGCCAAGAGTTTTGAATGAAAGAATTTGAAGACCAAAATGCACTTTGGGAAGATTTACAGAACTTTGCAAAAGCCAAAATTTTGAAAACTTTTTCCCAAGCCTAAATTTTCATTTAGGAGGATTTATTAGAGAAAGTTGTCGAAGGTTAGAGTTCTGATTGAAAAGATCCCAAATGAAAGTTGTTGAAGAGAAAGTTACCAGATACTAAAATGTTTAAAGAGACCAAAATTTATCAAAATAAATCTACCAAATGAGAGGTGTCCAAATAAAAGGATCTAAATAATATTTTACCAACACAAAAGTCACCAAAAGGAAAATCTTAAAGAAAAACTCATGAATGAAAGTTGTCAACCAAAAATATGTCAAAAACCAAAATATTCCTAATGTTAAATAAGGGAAACTTGAATAATAAATCTAAATATTAATAATTATTAAGACCTATCATACGTGGTAAGCTTCTAAAATTTTCATTAACATATTAGTTCTAATAAGTTATTCCAATGGAAAAAATGGGTTGCAAGTGAAAAATACATGCCACAAAGCTAATTCCATGCCAAATTTTCCCAAATTTCCATAGATGATAAGATAGGATAAACATGAATGTGAATCCCTAGAGTGAAAAAACCTTCTAAAAATAAAGGGTTCCCTAATTTTCCATCAAAAATCCAAGGTAGGGTGTGTTGAATACATCAGATGGTGACTGACAAGGGTGAATACTCTTGAGTTTTCAAGAACCTAGAATCCATGGTTTTACAATCATAATATCAACCATGGACCATGGTATAAAATAAATTATTAGATAAAAAATATAAATAGACCCTTGGTAACTTCATATAACATACTTAATTTACCTATACATTGGAATAATGTGTGTCAAGGTAATATCCTTTACTCATTGTCAAAGGATTTTAGCAAAGACATGGGATGAGCTATAGGTTTCATTTGGATTGTGAATTAAGTGAGCATAAATTTTTTTATCTTGGGCATTTCTCTACTACCATCCAAATGTCCATATCCTTGATAGAGATACATTTGATCACCCTTCCTCCCTTCCATCATACTTTATCATGATACATGATACATTGATCTTATTTCATCATGTAGGATTTTAATCCTTTTTTATTTTCTTTTAGACTTTTAGATTATTTCCCTTTTCTTTCTTTCTCTTTTTTTAGTAAAAGAAAGAAGATGGTGACCACCATGATTTGGTGTTGGTAATATTTGGTTCATCAAAATGTCCCTATCAACTTTGCTCATTTCAATGGTTATTAACTCAAAAAATTATTATAATTTAATATCCAATTAATCCAAGAAGATAAGAAAATATTTCTAAAATCACATGGAGCTATGGGAGCATCTTTTATATACCTGGTGAAATCATTCACTTCATAAAATTTTAATGGTTAACTCTCTCATTGATTACCTATAATACGAATTATAATGTATAAGGTAGAAAATCCCTTGATTCAAGTTGAATTTAGAACATAAATTTGGGACACCACTCAAATAGGTTATTTCTTGGTCATACTAGGAGTGATTAGTTAGACTGCCACAAAACCAAATTGAAAACTACTCTAGAAAGTGGGAAATTAGACTAAGTAAAGAAAAAATGTAGAAAGTAAGAGTGAATAATCTATAAATCATAGACTACTCTAATGAAAAAAATGATTAAAATTAGGAAACTAAATAATAAAGAAAATATAAATTACCCATACCTCTACTGTAATAATTGTTGTTACTCAAAGACATCTTTAGATAGAAAAACCATGAGTTATGTTTCAAAAAATATCCATTAATTGGATATGTTAATTCATCACCTTGGAGGTCCTTCAAATATAAATAATTATTACCCAAGATCTTAGAGATATAATAGGGTTCTATCCATAGTGGGGGTCATGTTGTGATTTTTTCATAGGATTTATCCTAGGATCACTAAGTCAAAAATCCTAAATACCTTATATTGTGCCCTCTTATCAAAATATATTTTGATGATACCATGATGCCTATTGAATTTATATAGGGGTTCAATCTTCAAGTCTTCCATTTATATGATATCTAGTAATATGGACTATATCCTTTCACTGGGTTCCATGTATTTACATATGAAATTATATGTTGTAACTTAAGCATGATTAGGATTATTGGCCATCTTATATAAACTAGAAAATATGGTGAGGAAAGGGCCTAATTTTACCAAGTTTGATCTACCCAAAGTGTATATTTAAGTAAGAGATGCCACTCTCTAGGTTTATCCATAGCAAATTTCTTGATAACATTGATGAAATTTTTTTTGGTTGATTTAGCCAACCCATTCCCTTTGGGGTAGTGATTATAAGATGATATAATGGTGATATGATCATCATGGTCCCATTATATAAATTTAGTTGATTGAAATGATGGCCCATTGTCACAAACCAAGGAAATAAGAGTACCCAACTTGGTTGTGATATGATCTTTGATGAAATTGAACACATCTTGTGCCCTCAAATTCCTAGAGGCTATGACTTTATTCCATTAAGTGTAATAATCTATGGTAGTAAGAACAAATTTGGTCCTAACTAAAGAGTTAGGATTGATGACACCAATGAAATATAAGCCCCAATGGGTGAATGACTTACATTCAATCATGGGTTATAGTGGCATTGATGTGTGTATTTATCTTTTTTATAAAACCTAAAATTTATGGCACTTTATTTTATGGGAGTGAGCATCCTTAAGGATTGTTTGCCAATAATAGCCCATTATGAGGATTCTATGGGATGAAATATTTCTAGATGGATGGCCACTACCAATATTTTGATATAGATTTGTCAAAATATCTTAGGATTCTTCATGTGATACACATCTAAAATATATGCCTTCATAGTTATTCTTATAGAGGATTCACTTCCTAATCTTAAAAATATAATCTTTGAGCCTTAAGGCTCCCTTTTTCTATCTTTTGAGTTCCTAGGGACATGTTCCAATAAGTAATAATTGAATGATATCTAAATATCATTCTCATTGGGAAAAATGTGTTTGACAAACTTCTTCAATGGTGATGCATGGGTTTAGATCGATCATCAAATGAACAATACATTATAATATAACGATCTTGGAAGGCTTAATCTCAATATCAAACTATTTTATTTTTTCCATCCATTTGCCTCTATGATGTCCCAAACTATTATTTCCTAATGTAAGATTTACATGAGGGTTTTATACAATAGAAATGTTCCTGTTCTTTAGGATGTAGTGTTATAGCTTATTTACCATTTTGATAAGGGTAAATATATGGTTATCAATTAGGGAATATTTAAGTTCTACATCCTTTAGGTTTGTGCTCATGAAAGTGATCGGATGTTCACTTTATTCCTTAATTTGTATAGTTACAACAACAATTCTATGTTCTAAAGTGAATGAGTATAAGAGGAAGTTATTCTTGAAATCTAGTCTTATCAATACTAGGTCCTGTGATACAGCCTTTTTTATGTCTTGAAACTATATTTGGGCTTTAGGTATCCATTCCACTTTGGTGTCTTACTTAAACATTGCATTTAGAGGTCTAACAATCTATACAAATCCTAATATAATTTTTTTTACAAAATTAATCTTCCCAAATAAAGACTTAAGCTCATTTTTTCTACTTGGGAAAATTATTTTTGAAATCCCCTAGATTTTATCTAGTTCAATGGTGATCCCATATTTGGTGATAATGTGTCCTATAAACTTGGCTTTCGTAACACTAAATATGCTCTTTTTAGGGTTCAATGAGATACCAAACTTTTTGCATCTTTCAAGTATAGATTATAGATGGTCTACATGATCAACCCTATTTTTTGAGAAAATGGTGAGGTCATCCATGTATATGATTATACATTTGAACATTACCCCTTAGAATGTATGTTCCATGGATATTTGAAAATTAGCTTCTACATTGATCAGGCCAAATGACATCCATTTGTATGCATAAGATCCCCACTTTGTGTTAAATGTAATTTTCATTTTATCCTCTGATTTAATTAGCATTTGATTATATCCTAAAAATACATCTAAGAAAGATATCATCCCTGAACCACTCATAGTATCAACTAATGATGGAAAAGGATAATTATCTTTTTTATAAGCTTTGTTAAAGTTCTTAAAATCAATGCATAACCTAATTTTGCCAATTTTTCTAACTAGAACTAGATTATCCACCAAGATTAAGTCTTGATAGAAAAGACTATCTTGGAACTCAATATATTCTCTATCTCTTTCTTGATCAATGGTTCCAAAATAGGATTAACTAGTCTTTATCTCTACCTGAATAGCTTATGATCTAGTTTGAGTGGAATTTTATGGGTGATGACCCTAGGATTAAAGATCCTCAAATTATCATATGTCTATATAGTAATGTCTTTATATATAATTATCAAGTCCTTGACCGTTTGTATTTCCTTTGGAGTGAAACTTAAACAAATATTGACAAGATACAAATTTCTTTCATTGGCCAAATTCTCTGAGCTGAACTCAGACTCATTTAATTTAAATCGCCTTTGTTGATGGGCTTGAGTATCTATATCAAAGGCTATTTTAAAGGTGACCATACCCAATGGGAGATTATTTTCCTTTATCTATATTATATCGTATTCATCTAATTATTCATGGCATAGATGGCTTCTTTCTTCATCATCAATGATTTGTTACTTGAATTGTCTTGAATTGGTTAAGAATTAGACAATATGTTGATTATCATCAAACACTTGAAAATTATCAATATCATTTTTTACTAATGGATAAGGTACCAAATTAATAGATAAATTATGTACTTTTGACTCCTACAAGGGTAATAAATTTATTATTGAAGTAGCCCGTGAGTCAGTGACATGGTTTTATTCCTTTGGAATGGCCGCGATGTTGAAATCCTAAAATGACTCAATCAAATCTAAAGCTTAGTGTTTGTATCTCTTTAAACATGATAATTTGCATTGATACTTATTTTTTTCCTAGTTAATAACTAGGTGTAAGTATCCATTTACTAATATTTCCTTAATGTTGTTCTTGAGAGCAAATTATAATCCTAAAATTAGGGATTCATACTCTGATCTATTGTTGGTTCATGGGAATTGGAGTCTATATGTTGATAGGTACTTATTCCCTTATGGATAAATAATTTAATACTGACACCTGATATTTTCTTAGATCTTTCTTCAAAGAAATGGAGGGTCCATAATTGGGAAGGTCCCTTCATTTCTTGCAGTTCATATTTTGTAGTAAATGTGTAAATTCCAAGACTAGGAGATTTGTAAATTAGTTATTTATTAGAAGTGATGTACAATGTAATAGGGTGAATTATCCTTGGCTCCTAATCAACTCTAGTTTGGCTAGAAATGCCTCTCCATGGAAGCCAAATATGAGATAAGTCTATGGAAAGATATCTATTGAGCATATTCAACCAATATCTACTCAATAATATCCTATACCCTTCAGGTATATCTAATAATAGTATGTCTATAGTCATCTATACATGACATTCTAATTCAACCTAGATGGATACATCATTAAGTTCTCATATCACAGTACTACTATTTTATCAAACTACAAAATAGTCCTCTTGGATGGACTTGGTGTCAAACCAAGCTTCTAGAAAATGGAGGTTGGCATCACAGTGGCTAAAGCTTTGGAATCCACCAAATAATTATATATTTTTTTTCCAAATGCCCAAATGTTTAGGAGGAAAGGGGGAACCTTAGGATTTATTTTATATATGACATTTGTGTTGGTTATTTTGGCCTCTTTTGTAATAGACTTCCTTGTGATAGAATTCCATAATAGATCCTTCTATTCTATGATTTGTGCTAGTTCATGGAGGGTAATATTAGCCTTGATATTTTTCATATCTTCAAAAATATTATATTCTCCCTTGATCTATTATTTTTTGTGCTGACGATATTCATTCCATTTTATGAGAGGAATATTATTATCAAGTTTAGGATTTAGGGGAATAATAATATTATTAGGAGTAGAAGTGGTGAGAGGTTATCTATTCCTTAGATTATAATTATTCCTATTGAATTGGTAAAATGAGTGTACTTCATCAGAGTTATCCACTAGAATGTTTTCATATTCACCAAGAAAAGGAAACTCATAAGTTTCAAAGACCATAGTTGAACTTGAGGGGATAGATTCATGAGGGAGATTTGGGGGATTCATCATTTAATATTTTTTGACCATTTCTTTTTGTAAAATTTAAAATGTTGCATATAAATCCACAATCTAATTCCCCATGTTGTGATGTGTCATGAACTGTACACCAATTAGATAAATATGTCTCCATGATATTGATTTTTGGTAGATTAGTAGATTGTTGTTATGAATTATTGGTGGGTTTGATGAAGGGCTTTTTATATCTTGGAAATCTAAAATTTTCGTTATAGTACTAATTATTGGTATTTTTCATACTTTTTACCATATTAAAGAAGTCATTTTTCAACTTATGGATCATTATTTATCCAAAATCCAATTCAGCTTTGGTGGAGTCTACACCCTAAATGATTCATGTGTTGGAATGAGTCATATGTTAATTTTTCTAGTTATACTGATGGCCATTCCTTTGTGCCTAACTATTTAAGAAACCATAATTTTGATTTGGTGTTTATTGTGTCATGGGGGGTAGAGTGTACAACTAATTTTATTTAAATGCAGGGACATTTTGATTACTATGCAATATCAAATTCAAAGATGGGAAACCATTATTGAATGTTTGTACCTTTGATATATATATAAGTATTGAGTTGATGATTGAGATACTTTTCAATGTTGATAGGTTTTTCATATACCAAGGCTAAAGTATTGGTGGTGGTATCTATCCTAAAAAATACTATAGTGATAGGATCCAAATCATTCTTATACATATCAAGTGCTCTACCTTCTTATAGTTTTTATATCATGTTCAACCAAGTGTACATGTTATGAAATTTTTCATTAAAGGATATAATTGATTAATGAGGTTTCCTCTTAATGCTAGTGAAATATACACCAAAATTATATTATTAATTTTCCTAAATTGTACAAGGAAAATAGTTTTACATACATTCTATGATGTGATGGAATTTTATTTCATGTTAAGATACCAATAAAAAAAAAATCTTTTAGAGTAAATGGGAAAAATCTACATGAAACATCCTCATCTGTGACATTCATTAATCTCGTAGCAGCCTTGAAAGGTTTAATATTCTCCTATATTGTTACCCCACTTGAGGGGGAAAATGTAAGCAAATATTTCTCTAGGTTATTTGGTGAATTATGTTGATATCTAAGAATGGTAATAGCTATTTGACTAAGGTTGATCCATAGGATTTTGATAAGTAAGACATTTATTACTAGGGAAGGTATCCTAGATCAATTGACTTCAAGGATGATCGGTACTAGTCTAAGCTTCCTATGATTTGACAAAGGTGAAACCAAAAGTATAGCTTAGGCCCTAGACCTTGTTACTCTTTTAGGTGTTTCTAGTGAAACTCTATGTAATGACTAACCTCTACTATTGAGAAAATACACAAATGTGCCCTCCTTCTAGCACCATCTTTTGTTTTTATTGACATGGGTTTTATGAATACCATAAAACTTAAATAAGGTATCCTCTAACATTTTAGGATATCTATGGAAATTAATTTATAGTATAGGGCACAAGTTGAAGGTATGCAATTAAAACAACCAATTGGTAGAATAGCAGGTTAAGTATGTAGGTTGTTTAACTAGGTTTATGGATGGATGTGTGAAATCTATAAGAAAGCAAACACTAAGTAAGTTGGTTAGGTGGATAATTACTCTATGATGCATATATATAAAAAAGGATGAAAATTTAAGGTGTATAATTATCCAAAACTCAGAAGATTTGGTTGAAAGATAATTCAAGAAATAAGAACAACACATTTGTAATAATACTCTCTAAGAAGAGATGTTTTATTGCTCAAAATTGTAGATATAACATATGCCTATCTCTAAGAAGAGATGTTTTATTTCCATTTCAGGTTACATCTTCATTTATACACATTTTTAAGGTAGTAAGAGGATGTGGAAGTTCACCAATCTTGAGGGAGATTAAGTGTTTCAACTTCCATGATTCACAATAATACAAAATTCTAGTAAAAACTTACTATTTTTAGATTGCACAACTAAAATTGAAATTTGGGGCATTCTATGTAGTTTTCAAGGGTCAAAACCCACCAATAAGATATTTTTCCATTTCAAGATGTTCCCCTAATTCTTATATTTCCAACAATTCAAATGGGGAGTCAAATGGAGCTATGGTGCAAAAGTTATGGCTCCCAAAAGTTATGCCAACAATTGGGGTAAAACCATCACTTGAATTGTCACCTAAAATGTTGCTCAGCTCATTCCTCCCTCCTTGAGAATCAATGGTCCCCATTGCACCAATATTTTTCATCAAGTGTGGTATTTTTTTAATTTGATTCTTGACGCATACTTGGAATGGATTGTGCTTTGTCAAACTATGCTTTATGAAGCTGTGTAGGGCATGATTGTTCATGATTTCTATTTGACCATTAGTCTATGGATGGAAGGCTATGAAATTTTTTAGATTGGTATCTATTTTATTTTGTTGTTGTGTTATTTATGTAGTTAGGGCTATAACATCAGTGATTTTGGATTTATGTGGCTTGACCACCATGAGAATGAATTTATTGGCATTAATCAGGGAGATAGATGTAGAAGGTGGTACCTTTGGTACCCTATAGCACCATGTTCCAAGAGTGAAGGTGATCCTTCAAGTTATTGATTCATAGATGCCATGTCAATCATACATGAATGGCTAACCAAAGAGTACATCATAAACATCTAAATTAACCACATCACATAAAACCTGATCTTGGGAAGGTTTTATTGAATATGAGAGAAGAAATTGGTAGGTGACACAGAGGTTTCTCCTTGGACTCAACCATCCAATACTATATGGCTTTGGGTGAGGCTTCATGGACAAATTTAGGGTTTTCACAACATTAGCAGAGATTAAATTCTTTTGACTCCCACTATCAAGAATGAAATGTAGAGGCTTACCTTTCACCCATAACTTAGAGTGAAACAACATTTTCTTGTCATATAGCCTCTCCTTATGGGTATATGATGAATAAATGATGGCATCGGTCTCAGAATCTACAATCACTTCTTCATCCTCTTTGACTATATGGTCTGTATGAGGTAGAGTAATAGATGTTGAGGATTGTAATTTTAAAAGTAGGGACTTAATGGCTCGACATTCTTCTTAGAAGTGCATTCTATATTTTTGGTAATCACATAATTTCCTAGTCTTCTCTTCCTTTTGCTTCCAATTTTAGCCTCATGTTTGACCGTCTTTATCACTTTTCCATTTTGAAGGTTGACTCTTCATATTCATTCTTCCATGCTTCTACTTAATCTTTACCATGAACTTATAGGCCTCATCGAGGGTTTCCAAATTGAAGAGTTCCATCTCCCCCATATATACCATTGTAGTCCACCATGATATTTTAGAACCTTATGTTTCTCACTTTCCTAGATGCCCAATCTCACAGATAGAGAATGAAAAATGTTAGTGTAATCTTGAATAGACTGTTCTTTACCTTGGTAAAGTTTTTTCCACTCTATATAAAAATCATCATATGCTCCAATGGGGTAGTATTCTTCTTTTATAGCTTCTATGAAATCATCCCAGCTAGGTTCCACCTCAAGGCCAATATCATTATTATCAAATCTCTTATTGTACACTTCCCACCAATTTTTAATAGGGAATGGTGCTTTGGAAAGAGAAAAAGTGATCTTCTCTTTATCTATGAATTTATTTATATAAAAATAGGCATAAATTTTATCTAACTAATTTTCTACTACATCTACATTGATTTTGCCTTCAAATGTAGGGATATCAAAACTCACCTGAACCTTGAAGGGTATTGGGGCACTAAAAAGATGTGGGGGTGCAGATGAGGAACGAAAATTTCCCATCAAGATTTTTTGGAGAATTTGGGTGAATTATTATAGCATCTATGATTTATTCTATTGGAGGGATTCATTCACCATTTCCTTGAAAGGATCGGATGTCTTGATGTTGTCCACCATTTGAAGTCATTTGGAACAAATAGGTGGATAGTTTGGAATCTCTATTATTTTCCACCCAAGCTTCTTATATCTTGACCTCATCCTTAGGATCATAAACTCTCAATTCAAACCACTCTAATACCATTGATCCAAAATTCAAAATATTTGGTTGAAAGATAATTCAAGAAATGAGAAAAACACAATTATAATAATGCTATCTCTAAGAAGAGATGTTTTATTACTCAAAATTGTAGATACAACATATGCCTATCTCTTGGAAGAGATGTCTAATTTCATTTTCAGGTTAAATATTCATTTATACACATTTTGAATGTAGTAGGAGGATGTGGAAGGTCACCAATATTGAGGGAGATTAAGTGGTTTAACTTCCATGATTCACAACAATACAAAATTTGAGGAATTACTATTTTTAGACTGTACTACTAAAATTAAAATTTGGGGCACTTCCATTTGGTTTTCAAGGGTAAAAACCCACTTAGTGAAGCTTGATTCCATTTCACAGTGTTCCCTTGATTCTTATCTTTCTAATGGTTCAAATGGGGAGTCAAATGGAGCTATAGTATTAAAGTTATGGCTCCTAAAATTTCTACCACCAATTGGGGTCCAACCATCACCTAAAATGTTGCTCAAATCATATAATAAGGTTTCATGTTATTAAAAGGTCACTCCCAAGGATATTTATATGGTGTATGAGTATCTCCAAGACCAATGTTTGCCATTTATATCTATTGCACACTCACAAACAAGCATAGTTAAATAGTGTCGGTAAATAGGTATAAGTAACTTAATGGTCTCAGTGGAAGGTTACTCTCTTTAGAGTTGTTGCACACCCTTAGTGGATAGGTTATAAGATAGACAAATAATTTATCAAGAGTATCTACAACACATGCCTAAAATACTATACAAAATGGAAATACTCTTACATACCTTAGAACATCATTGTAATCTAAACTAATTGCTTAAATCAATGAAATTTACTAATCTTCAATAGTTGTTGCACATCTAAGATCATCATACATCAATTATAAAAATGAGGATTATCTGTAGCATTTGAAAACTTAAATTATTGAATTAATGCAAACCAAGAAGATAAAATATCAATAACATAGAAAATGAAGAAGAGAGAACAAACACATTTTCATGACAATCAGCAAATTGATTTCTTCCTATATTGATCAAAATTCCAACCCTTTTAAAGAGTATTTTACATGTATTTAAATACTTGGTGAAGGGGTCACCTCATCCTAAAAATTTAGTAAATCCTTATATTACATTAGAATGAATAGAGCATAATTTCTATTTCAATACAAAAATGTATGTTATAACTCATAAATTACAACAATCACGCAACATGTTTATGATATCAAAACAATTTAGTTAATTATAACATGAATGAAAAAAAGCTTAACTAGATGTTTTTTAGATTGAATAAATAATACATTTAAAATTTTATACAAAATTAGCCTTTAACTAAGGCTTGTTCTATGACTACATGGTGTTGATCATGGTCATGGTTGATAGTGAAGTGGTAGCTTGAATTAAATTGGAAATTAAATATGATGCACTTGATGAGCTAGAGTGAAGATCATCTTATTTTTGGCTGAAATTTATTGATAATGTTTGTATCTAATAGCATGCTATGCCCTTATTATGCTCATGTATATAAGAGATGATGTATTCACCCTATTCACTTGTGTTATTAACTTTGCATTCTCAACTTTATTGACTATGAAGCCTACCTAAATGATATCTACTTTTATGGCCATCTTCCTCATAGATCTTAAATTAGCTTCAATGTATTCTAAAGTTAATACTTGTATATTTTATTTGAAATTAGTTGAGGCTTTATGTGGCATTTGATCATAATGGATCTCTATATCAACTTCCTTGTATCATACCATGCCCTTGTAAACTCTATTTTATTCAAAATTTACACTTCTTGCTTATCTTATTTAGTTATCTTCATGACCAAAGCATCAATATATTTTATCCATTATTTTGATTCTTGGGTCCTAATGACCACTATATTCCATATAATTATTACCTCTAAGGGTGACATCAAACTCTGATGGTTGAACACCTTATTAGGGGTATACAAAATTAAATTTTTTATCCTGGTCTCATCATCCTTTAGATATTTAAATAATTTAGTTATTATAGTTGCTTTGGGAGGCAATTTTTCCCTCAAAGAATCATTAGTATCCATTATATCATATAGCCTCAAGGATGCATTATGGACATCATGTTCAATTTCATAAGAAACATGGATTACCTAATTATTTTCCCTGAGGGTTTCCAGTTCCTACTCCAACATTTTCCTTGCCTATTTAGTGCCCTCATGAATGGCTATCAATGCTCTAGTGTGGGTCTCCATATAGGAATTAAAGTCCTAAATGAAAAGGAATTGACCCATATTTCTATCTTGCCTCTTTTAAAGAGAGTATATCTCTTATCTTTTTCAAAAATTAAGCTCTACCCAATGTTGTATTCTATATTCATCTTTTTTATTCTTTTCATAGAGCTAGTATACTTATCAAAGAGTAAAATCACAATGGGTAGATCAGTTATCATTAGGTTTGGCCTCTTAGAAGATGATTCTCCTAATACCTTGGTCTATTCTATAAGGGTCAACTTTGATGGGTCTAATGATTGTGCTTCTATTTTGGTGTTGTTTGTAGGTTCAATCTCAAGTGCTAGCTTGGGCATAGTAGGCCATATTATTTTAGATTAGTCTACATTCCCTAGATGTGGTGGACAATGTATATTAGGTTATTTCTTGGATATCTCTTGGTGGCCATCACTACTATAGCTTGAACTACACTTGAGGAGGGCATAGGTGAGCTCAATTGAGTACAAGATATTAATAATTGGGTGTTGGACTAGCTAATAGTAGTAGAAACAAATATAGAAAGAAAATGAGTAGTTTTAGTAATATATGTGGAAATAGGTCCAGAAGAAGGTGATGACATAGTAAGAAAATAAGTGACAAATGATAATGAAACAATCGGATAATGGCCTAAGGGAGTATTAAGTGGAACACCCTTACCTAATGGTCACCCCCAAGGGGTGCCTTTCTTTTTAGTCCTTACAAGATTCAAACCCTAGATTGTTGTAGTTATTCATCATCCACCTTATTTTTTGGCTCACCTTTAATTGAAGGTTGTGCCTACTCACTTGGTCCTTCTATGGATTGGACCTGAGCCCTTCCTACTTTAAATTTTTTGTTTTAACATATTATGGTCTTCTCAATTGGAGGAGTAACCTATTACTAGTTAAGAAGAGGGATCATCACATTATATGTTGTGGTTATTAGAGCTGCCATAATAGGTGTGAGATCTTCTTAATCAGAGAATTATAAATAAATAATCTCTTATTCTCTTCTAATAGAGATATTCTTTACCAAAATTATTTCTACTGCTAATTATTATTTTATTTTCCTCAATTTATCTATGGGAACTTGAACTTGAGGAGTCTGCTATTCCAAATTCACTAACATAACTTATTTTTTCCCTTCACCCTAAAATTAATCTATATCCATCATCATAGTGGGTGTATTTTGTGCATCTTGGATCTAATATGATAGTTTTTGGAAAGGTCCATTGTTCCAAAAATGTGAGGAGGTCCATCCCCTTAGTGGTGGGATTCTAAATTTTACTTGTATAAGTGTGAGGTAAGGATCCACTTGGATTACTTTGAGCAAGTCCTCACTTATACCATCCATCCTATCCCATTCCTTGACTTTTGCATCATGTTTTATATTGAGTAATAAGAAGTCATGGTAAGAAGGCTCATGCTTATAGTGGATACCTAGATTATGGACATATTATTGCACTTTCTCATGGGGGTCCCAATCCTTATGGGGTTATGTATCTAGGGCATAAGCTTTCCTATCATCACAAGCCTCTCCAAAGTGTCTACAAAAGGTGTAGCACACCCTTTCAATTGTGAGATGGGAGCCTTTAAAGGTGTTCTTATTTATTTTGGTCAAGTCTTCATCAATCCCCTTCCACAACCAATTTAGAATATTTTGTTCATCCACCTTGTTATGGACATATATATGGAGGCATAGATGGTCAAACTTATGTATAATGACCAATATAATAATATAATCTAGATACAACTAGTAATCTCCTAGATACATGAGTGTGTTGGAAATATTCTTAGATATTTTAGGTGAGGTTTCCCTTCAATTTCCCTCCAAACTCAAGGATATAAATCCTCTACAATTCTCAACATGTTCCTTGTATATGCATAGATATGGATGAATGAGTAGATGACATAGATTTTTTTCTTGATTTATTCAGTATTTAAATCCTAGAAAGACCCATTATGTCTATAGATAGTGCATATGACTACATATATAATGTAGGACATCATCTAAAAATTTCCACCTTGGGGCCTCCTATCTTTGTGCAATATCAATTCATGCAAGCAGGCATTGTTAATCTCCCTCATTATAAAGGTGTGTTATAAGGTGAGCTATAGGTCAATCAATGGTACTCACTCCAAATGAAAGAAGTGGAGGCTATAATGACCAAATAAAGGGTTCATTAGTT
The DNA here is from genome assembly GCA_037957365.1 of Torreya grandis. NCBI lineage: Eukaryota > Viridiplantae > Streptophyta > Pinopsida > Cupressales > Taxaceae > Torreya > Torreya grandis. The sequence continues at coordinate 2,431,204 of JARHVA010001669.1, read as the reverse complement.
CCATACCCATGCAGATTCCCATTTAGAATTTGGTAATGGGCACATGATTCTTGGTGACATATTTGAGTGAGAAGTCTCTTCAGGGAGAAGCCATTTACTCATTATTTATTTTATGTTGTTTCTTTTATTCTAAATGGCTACATTATACAAATTAAAGGTGGCATCTATGATGGGTAAGTGTAAATAAATTTAGAATGCTTCCTTAGATATGTAAGAAAATATGGTTTTATTATTGATGTAGTGAAGGAACCCACCATCTATAATCCTCCCTTAGAAGAACAAATCTTGTAATAGGTTAATATATGGTATGACCTATATTTTGGTAGCTTCATAAGGTGAGCTATAGGTCAATCAATGGTACTCACTCCAAATGAAAGAAGTGGAGGCTCTAATGACCAAATAAAGGGTTCATTAGTTCCATACCAATGCAGATTCCCATTTAGAATTTGGTAATGGGCACATGATTCTTGGTGACATATTTGAATGAGAAGTCTCTTCAGGGAGAAGCCATTTACTCATTATTTATTTTATGTTATTTCTTTTATTCTAAATGGCTACATTATACAAATTAAAGGTGGCATCTATGATGGGTAAGTGTAAATAAATTTGGAATGCTTCCTTAGATATGTAAGAAAATATGGTTTTATTATTCATGTAGTGAAAGAACCCACCATCTATAACCCTCCCTTCCAAGAGCAAATCTTGTAATAGGTTAATATATGGTATGACCTCTATTTTGGTAGCTTCATAAGGAAATGCTTGGTATTTTAAATGCATTAGTTAATCTATAACTTATCATTCCTCCTGAGAGACATCTTCTTCATAAGAAAATAGGTCGATGCTTTCTATGACCTCCCATAAAGTTGAGTGGTTAGTATAGGTGCCATCAAATATTAATGCATAAAAAATTCTATCCATGTATTTTATTGACTCCTTGATGGAGAATCTAGATGGATCCTAGACTCCCCTATATGTTCTAGATGAAGATGTCATTATTGGTTCTTAGTGTTGGTATAATTTTATCTCCAAGTAATGGTGGTTTATCACTATTTATGTAAATGATAACTTGCTTCAATGCAACTAGGTCTTTGAATTTGTAAAGGCAAATATACACTCAAGCTCAATGATAATCAATAGATGTGAATTTAGGTACTAGATTGATGATATAGTCTTTTAGCATTCAATTTTAGTTCATGCACCATTGATAACCAACATCTAAAAGCTTATCACCTTCATTTAATTTGAACTTGACCACCTTAGCCTAGTGGGCATGCCACATAAGATGCTTACTCATTCGAGGGTGACATAGTGCTATGTTTTTTTACACTTGTCAATCTATGGTTTAGTCAGGAGTTTATGTTTATTTTTAGGATAAATTATTTGATTTTATGAGCCAAGAGTTCTAAACAAAAGACTCTAAAGACCAAAATGTTCTTCAGGGAGATTTGTAAAACTTTTCCTAAAAGCCAAAACACTATACACTTTTTTTGAAGACTAAATTCTAATTTGCGAGGATTTATCAAAGAAAGTTGTTGAAGGTGAGAGTTATGATATAAAATATCCTAAATGAAAGCTACCAAAGAGAAAGTTATGAAAGACCAAAATGTTCTTGGAGACTAATATTTCCTGAAATAAAGTTTCCAAATGAAAGGTTCCAAATGAAAAGGATCTGAAGAATATTTTACCATCATAAAATTTATTGAATGAAACATCCTTAAGAAAATCTTCTGAGTGAAAGTTGCTGACCAAAAAGTTATCAAAGACCAAAATACCAAAGACCAAAATGTTCATAATGCCAAATAAGTGAACCCGAATAATAAAGCCAAATACTGATAATTATGAAGACCTCTCAAACATAGTAAGCTTCCATAATTTTCATTAATAGACTAATTTCAATAAGTTATTCCAATGAAAAAAGTAGGTTGTAAGATAAAAATAGATGCCACAAAGGTAAATCAATGCCAAAATTTCCCAAATTTACATAGATGATAAATAGGCTAAACATGCATATGCATCACTATAATGAACAAAACTTGTAAAAAATAAGGTGTCCTCAATTGTTCATAAAAAATCCAAGTTGGGGTGTGTTGAAGATAATGGTATTTACACAAAAAATTTCTAGCCATGCTATTGAGATGTTTTTTTAAGAAATTAACAACCAATGAAGCACAATAGTCCCTCATTATGGTAACAAAAACCCTTTTGTATTATGTGAACCTAGTTGTTTATTATCAAATAGACAAAACCAACAATCATAAAATCATGTACAATAGTCCACAATAATAGAGTTTCAATAGAATAAAGACTAATGAACACATAAATAAATGCACAAGACTAATAGCCTTTTATTTATGCATGGAAATCAATTTTTCAAGGTATTTTATAGAATAAAAATATTAGATATATATTCCATCCCTAGTTAAGACATAGACTCTTATACACATACCAGGTATGTGTATATGGGTTCATGCCCAAATCAAGTATTGAGTCCTCCATAACATGACTTGGATGATAAATAAATTAATCCTTAGAATAGTAAAAGGGGAATATAAACATTCCTAAAAAGATGAAATTATTTATTAGTTATCTTTTCTTACTCATGGTGCCCATATACCTTTCCTTTGAAATGGCTAGTTTGGACCTTTATTGCCTCCACAGTTGTCACCCATTCAACTCCCTAAGTGCCTCTTATTTTCTTACTACTATATGATGATAAAAATAGTTATATTTTCTCTCTAAAAACCCTAGAGTGAACTTAGAGTCATAAATCATAAATATATTTTCTTTTCTTTTACAAAAAATATAATGACTTTTCTCTGTTTTAATTGCAAGCCTAAAATGGCATGTAGAAGTTTAACTTTTCTTGTAATGAAAACTTTTATAATTTTATAATAACCTTATTATTAATTGGAATTAATATTTTTACTTTAAAAATAATATTAATCTTAATAAAATCTAATTTATAAGCTAATTATTACACCATCCAATGTTCTTTTCTTTTTAAAACGTTAATCTATGTTCATGATTGACATTGCCATATTCAGTTCTTTCTAGGTGAATTAAATTGTTAATTTGTTACAATACAATAAGAATATATAATTATAATACATCTTTCTACACATTTAAAAAGTTTTTCCTTCATCCCTTTAAACCACTCATAGTTCTTGTTAACAACATCAAAGGATAAGCTTCATGTATTAAACTATGCATAACAAGCACCAAGAGTGATAATGTTACTATTATAGTAAATAAATTAAATAATAAAAATACTAAGGATATTAAATAAACTTTTAATCTCCCCATTATTACAATTTTTTTCTCTATTAGGTATTTATCAACTTTACTTAATGACAACTTCTGTTGTATAATTCAGTGAGCACAATCAGTTACGAGCCAATGATGACTATCTTTAAAAACTAAACATTATTATTTATGTTATATGATTATGGTAATTGTAAAATAACCTAACTATGTCACAATTAAAATTGTATGTAACATACTCCTGATTTGATAAAGGCATCATCCTAATGGCTTGGTCAACTTATGAATGATTAAAAAGATTAAAAAAAAAAAAGATTTTATAAAATTTTCCAACTGTACTTTTGATTAAGTAGTACTTTTAAAACCAAAGTTTATAATTATTGGATGAATTTTTTCCATTTGAACCCATGTTAATGTAAACCAATATGTATCCTAATTAATAATTCTACTAAGGTTTATTAAACCTAAATTATTGCCTTTTTCCCTTCAAGACTTGACTAATTTTTATAATCATTTTATACTAAATTAATGATCATAATTAGAAATTATTTTCTTTGCTAAAATCAAAAAACATATACATGAGATAATATTAGAAGCCAAAATGTCACTTGGGATAGTTTCACCATTCATCCCTTAGGTTTACTTGACCTAGTAATCTCCTCAAAAAGGTGGATGTTACTCAATTCATCATATAATCATTCCATAAAAAATGGTCACATTATTTCCAATATTTTAACTAGCCAAACATTAGTTGCTTAAATTAATTGAAAAATTGTATATGTCAAAAAAATATATATGAGTATAAACACACAATATTTTATCCTCAAAATATGGAAATTTACTTTCATAATCCAAGAATATATCCAACTACTACATATCTACCTAAAGTGTAATGAATTATTATTTAAGATGCAACCATTGTTATACCATTTAACATAATGATGATAACTTACCCCAAAATAATAATTTTTTTATAGTTATAGTATTATTAACCACTTTTGAATAAAATAACATTATCATCAGCCACTGTTGAATAAAATAACACTTCCATTAGCCACTACTCAAGGGCATGATAAATTGATGTATTAAATGTTTATTAACTCATTTAATAATCAATTCATAAATAGCTTTGAATATTAAAATAGTTTTACATTTTGATAAGATATTACCAAATAAATAGTCCCAATATATAAATTTCCTCTAACCTCATCTCCCCATTGGGAGTGACCCTATAGATATCAAACTTGCTTGTTGTACAATCATTATCACATGCAATAGTCATATAGACCATGAAATACGTCCTTTGTCTACTATGACATCACAAAAATGAATGTGAACTATAAGGTAAAATGGATAGATAATGTATACAACTATAAAATTACTTTGGCCAAAGTTTTCATTATAGTAATCAACAATTTCTAAGTCTAATCCACACACACCCATACTCTTTGCTAGATACATCATCCCACACATTAACCGATAATAAGTACCTATTTAAAGCACTTCTACCTTTTGTTACTAATTATCCCATAATGGAATCATGAACCAATCATATAAAATGAAGTTTCAATACATAGAAATACATTCCAAATAATTTTTAAATAATCAAAGCATTATTTATGAAGGTCTTCATTTAAGGATCTAGGAGCATATTTAACAAGGTAACATAAACATAACAACATAGATAATTTAAATATAAACATGGTCATACATAGTTTACATAAAAAATCTATGAATCAATGAAATAATGATATCAACCATCTATCTTTACCAAACATGAGTAAACTCAAGGAAGGTTTAACTAACACTACATTTTTGTATGCAGGTTTACTAAACTCATACTCTAGTGTACTATAAGTTGATATAAGTATTCCTTACTATAATACTTAGTTATATTAATCATAATTACATTTCAAGTATTGGTTTTTTTATAGGCATATTCATATGTTATGATTTCATAATTATTAATATTCAATAGTAATAATTAGAATAAAGGCTTCTCAAAAGCTACTATAACATGCATTAAAAAAATTAGCATACAAATTACATAATTTAAAAGCATATTCCTATCAAAATCATGAGTAAAAAGGAAAAGATATTAAAATTCAAGGTTAATATTACCTCTTTCCTTGAAATTACTCATAGCCATCCCACTTGCTTGGGTGCCACCACTATGGAAGTGAATCTTCTCTTAGAAGGAAATTATTTCACTATATAAGGGGAGAGAAATTACCTTTTCCATAAGGATATAAAAAGTAAAATGAATGAACCTGGTATCATTAGTCTTTCCAATAAGGTGAATAAAATACCTAACACCTTATATATACATGACTAGATGGAAACTTCATAAGGTTCTTGGTCCCTTCCGCATAATTTTTTATATTCAAATAAAGATGGATCAATTTTAATTATATTGAGTTATATATTAAAACATATTTTTCACAATCAATATGCACCATAATATCATGAGTAAACACATTATACTACATTTTTTAACCTCAGATCTAATACCACATGAAACAACCCAACTTGATATTAGTTAGGTCTAACATTTTTTTCTCGGTTTAGACATAAACACATATCATGCTATTCAAGTGAGGATGGAAAAGAAAGGAATGAAACCAATAACATATCGATAAATCAGCCCATAACTATGGTTAATATTTATGTTTCTATAAAAAGAACACTTGTTATGATGACTTTCATTTTCTGAATAAAACATTACTTATTACTAGGTTCATCCATAGGGAGAACCTTATAAATCATAGGAGTTATATTACATCTAAAATCATAATAATTATCATTTTCATAAGAATATAACCATATAATTTCTCCCATGGTTTGTTTAGGTGTTTTAAATGATGTCTACAAGGTGACCAAGAGTGTTCACGAGGTGTTAAGTAAGCTAGTAGGTAAATGACAAAGTGTGCCTTAGTGATCATGAATGGATCTTGAAGTGTTTGGTTGGTTAGGAAATATGATGGATGTTAATGATGTGTTGACCATGTTTTAGGGGTACTATGGGGTGTAGTTCTTGGTATACTTTTGGAAGTGAAAACAATCCATTTTAGTAGACTTATGAAGGTATAGGTCATCCTAGTCATCTTGGTAGAGTTTCCTAGATAAGCATATTGATGATGTTAACATTCACACATGTGAAGGTGTAAAAATAAAGTGGTCACATGGGTCTATTTAGTTTTGTGCCTAGATCATGTGTTTAAAATTTCATGCCTTGACATGATGCATATAAAAAATTATAATGGTTAAAATTTTCTCTCCTAGGGAGATTTCATTGTTTTCCATACTTGGCCAAACTTGCATGTTTTAGTAACCATTGGAATTCAAATATTTGAGTTTTACAAAGGAAAATAAGTCTATAGTGTTTTACTTATAAATTTCTATGATGGATGAATTTGATGATGGAGTAAAAATAAAAGTGGTAAATATATTCAATGTAAATACATGAAAATTGATTAGGATATTTGACTTGTTATACAATTGTATTTATGGAGCTTCAAAGTTGACCAAGGGTTTGATTTTCTTTTTCAAGTGACATGAGAAGGATGTTTGTGTTTTTATTGATGGTTTTTTGGATGTTTCATGATGATTTATATATTAGAGAGTGTTTTAGACTCCCTAAGGATTATTTTTATGGATTTTGGATGTTTGAACAATCTTTATTTGGTATGAACCATTGCTTAGAAGTTAGCTTCTTGTTCGTTCATTTTATTTTCATGTACAAGGAAAATGATTGAAAGGTTTTGAATATATAGAGGTGTGTAGTGATGAATGCAATCACTTGAGGCTATATTATGGGTCATGTTTCATGTATATATGTGTTTTGAAGTGGTATTGTTTGTTTTTTTTGCTCAGTGAAGTGTTAAAGGGATGAATAGATCTTCATGGACTTAAAAGGGATACTTAGGGCTATTTGAAAGGTTTTGTCGCTTAAGGGTGATATATCAATGCTATGGTATACCTATGTAGGTGGTGTTGATATTTTTACAAGTGGGATAGAAGCCTTAGTGGTTAGGTAATGTGTTGTGTCCAACCAATAATATGGTGATCATGAATACTATATAAAGAGAAAAAATAAAGATGAAGGTTTCTAGAGAGTATAAGTAAAGAAATGAGAAGTGTGAGTAAGCTTGGTGGATGAATTGAAGAGAATATTAGTGTGAGGGACATGTGTGTGACCTAGTGGTCATGTTTATGATATGGTAACAATGTTTTGTAAGGTTGATGATTAATAATGAGCAAAGAGGTGTAGAGTGATCCATAAGGTTATTTTGGATGCATTTATTGTGTGTAAAGGCTTGAGAAAGGTAAAGGATTGAAGATAATTGTTATTCACTATTTTTCCATTAGATTGGAAGGAAATTAGAGTTTTGGAGGTATTGATATCATAGGTGTTCTATGGGTTCTCAACATCTAAAGTAAAATGGGTGCTTGTCCATGCTTAGGGTTTGGTATTCCTTATGGAGTGGGTGCTTCACTAAAGTATCTTTTTTATGATCTCTTATAAGACTATAGTCCACTTATTTATAGACTTGATAGTGGGTTTTATCCCCCATGAGGGTTTCTCACATAATTCATGTGTTGTGTGAATTGATCTTACATTTTTCTCTTTGTTCATTATAATGAATGGTTTATATGCTTCATGAATGCTTATGTTGAGTGTTTAAGAGTTTTAAAAATTAGAATTGAAGATGATTTTATTATATCACTGATTCAACCCCCCTCTTAGTGATTGTACTTCTAATAATTGGTATCAAATCCACACCTTCTCTTCAAGTTAGACCACTTGATGGTGATCAAATGTACAATAGATGACAAAGAGGCTGAGACATATCTTCAAGGTGAACTAGTATGTACTTTGTCATAGATAAAACATCTAGAGGAAGAGAATAAAAGATTAAGAAACATGAAAATAAGTAAAAAATTAGATCTAAATTTATCAATATGTTATGATATTAATGAAATCATTGATGGTGTGAATACACAAATAGATAAACTAGAAACAATAAAAAAAAAACTAGAACACGATGGATAAAGGATTGAATCAAAGAATGGATCATTTAGAAGGTAAAACTATGACATATATAGATTTACTTTTATCTAAAGACAAGAATATTCCTAGCTCTACTAAATAATTTAAAGATGAAAATTCTTGGTTTATTGATGGTCAAGTAAAAGTAATGTCTAACAAGAACAAGTATAGCTATGTTTTGATGGGTACCATTACACTTGTAATCAATATGGTCATAGATAAAGGGACTGTACATTCTCTTCAAATAATATAAATGAAGTTTTATGCTAAAAATGCAACCAACAAGGACATATATCTAAGTAATTAAAGAGGGAATATTGGAAAAGGATATACAAGTCATTGACACTATCAAATGGTTCAAAGAAGATAAATCAAATATTGAAGAAAAGAAGAAGCAAAATTTAGGTAGTGCACCAAAGGAAGAGTCAATGTTTATTCAAACTAACTTACATACTCAAGATGATGAAAACAAGAAATGGTAAATAAACATTGGATGCTTAAGTCATATGATAAGAGATAAGATCAAGTTTATTTCTCTAAAAAAAATAATTTAGGTTCACTAAGATTTGGTGAAAATCATTCTGATAACATAGATGGCAAAGGTCTTGTAATTTTGTACAATGGTCATACTAAAAATTAAAATGTTTTATATGTAGAAGGTTTGAAACATAATCTTCTAAGTGTTAGCCAAATATTCAAGAAGTAAAATGTTTTAACTTTTCATGATAAAGGATGTGAAGTAAGAAGAGCCAAGTCTAGAAAATTAGTTGCAAATATTCACAAGGCAAAAAATTACTAGTATGTATTCCATGAATCCAAAAGGGAGGAGTGTTTCATGAATAAATTAGAGGAAAGTTGGCTTTGGCATAGAAGACTTAGACATTTAAATTTTTAAATCTTGGTGAGGATCAATTCAAAAGGGTTAGTGGGGCATATTCCTAAAATCACTAAGATTCCTCTTACTCTTTACAAGGCATGCCTTCATGTGAAGAAAACTAAGAGAAACTACAAATCTAAGGAGAGTTCCACCACGGTACCATTAGAGTTGATCCAAACTAACCTATCTAGACCTATAAGAACTCAAGGTATTTAAGGTAACTACTACTTCATGAAATTAATTGATGATTTTACTAAGATGACTTGGATATATTTTCTCAAAGAAAAATCAAAAGCTTTTTCAAGGTTTAAAGATTTTAAAGATCTTGTATAAAATGAAAAGGGATCAAAAATCAAGTGTGTGAGATTAGATAGAGGAGGTTAATTTTGGTCTTATGAGTTTGATACTTTTTGTGAAGATCAAGGGATTAGAAGATAGTATTATACTTTTAAGACACCCAAACAGAATGGGGTAGTTGAAAGGAAAAATAGAACTACCCAAGAGATGAGTAAAACCATGCTTCAAGATTCCAAACTATCAGATGGTTTTTAGAAAGAGGCTACTAATACATTAGTATACATCTTAAATAGATGCCAAGTTAGAGTAAATGGTGATAATACTCCATATGATCTATGGAATAATAGGGCTGCTAATGTCAATCATTTTAGAGTGATTGGGATTAAGTGTTTTATCAAGAGAGATGAAGAAAATATTGGCTAATTTTATTCAATATCTTATGAAGGTATCTTCTTGGGTTATTCCTCTATTAGTTCTAATTTCAGATGATTCAATAAGAGACTTCATAAGGTTGTTTAAAGTTAAAATGTAAGAGTTGAGGAAGTAGGTGAAATTAAGAGGCCTAACTTGTAGATAAATGACACTACAGAGAATCTTAGCTCAAATGGTGAAGGCGTATCTACTCAATCAAATGATGAAGAGTATGCGGTAAAACATGATAATAAATATCTACTAGGAGAATACAAAAGGATCATCCATCTTCATAGGTAATTGGAGATATGAATGCAATATTTTAGACTATAAAGAGAATGTTTATCAATTAGAATCAATAAAAAACCCTTCTATTATCCAAGATTAAACCCACAACATACTTAGAAGCTATCAAAGATGAAAATTGGACATGTGAAATGGATGAGGAACTTGATCAAATAGTAAATAATTAAACATGGGATTTGATACCTAGGCCAAATGATAAAAATGTGATAAGTAATAAGTGGGTATTTAAAAATAAGATGAATGAAAAAGGAGAGGTCAAAAGAAATAAAGATATACTAGTATGTAAAGGATATGTTCAAGTTAAAGGAATAGACTTTGATGAAACCGTTTCTCCTATGGAAATAATAGAAGCAATTAGACTCTTCTTGTCATATGCAAGCTTCAAGGATTTTAAATTTTATGAAATGGACATGAAATCTACATTTTTGAATCCTAAATTAGATTAAGAAGTCTATATTACTCTACTTGAAGGTTTTTCCATAACAAGTAATCAGAACTATGTTTGTAAACTAAAGAAGGCTTTATATGGTCCTAAACAAGCTCCTAGAGCTTGGTATGATAGGTTAGACAAGTATTTATTGATCCAAGGATTTAAAATAGGGGTAGTTGAAAACAATTTATACATTAAGATAGAAGGTAGTCATCAATTATTAGTGGTAGTTTATGTTGATGACATAGTTTTTGGATTAGACAATGACAACATGAGTAGAGAGTTTTCAAATTCTATGAAGAGTGAGTTTGAAATGTCAATGTTGGGATAAATTTATTTCTTTTTAAGATTGTAGATTAACCAAATTGATGTACAGATATTCATTTCATAGGAAAAATACATCAAGGATATGCTAAGTAAGTTTGACATGATGGATTGTAAGCCAATGAGTACTCTAATGATCATAGGATGCAAGTTAAGTAAATAATATGACTCATCAAAGGTTGATCAAATCTTTTATAGATCGATTATTGGAATTATTTTTTACTTTATTACTTCTAAGCATGATATCATGCAAGCGTTAGGCCTGTAGGTAGGTTTCAATCTGATCTTAGAGAGTCTCACTTGAAAGCAATAAAAAGGATCTTGAGGAATCTTAAGAACACCATAGAATATGATTTGTGGTATACCCTAGGATCAAAGAATTCACTCTAAGGACATACACTAATGTAGATTTTTTAGGATGTATGGATGATAAGAAGATTACTAGTGGTGGTGTTTTATTCATGGGTGAATTCTTTGTGTCTTGGATAACAAAGAAACAAGCCTCTATATCCTTATCAATTGAAGAATCTGAGTATATAGCTATTAATTCATATTTCACTTAAATAATATGGATGAAGAAAAACTTGGAAGACTATTAGGTAAGTCAAATTGGACCTTATTCTATCTATTATGACAATACTAGTATTATTATTATCTTAAAGAATCCTATTATGCACTCAAAAACTACGAACATTCCTATTAGATATCATTTCTTGAGAGAACAAGTGAGTAATCAAAGTGCTAAGTTGGATTATGTGCCTAAAATAACAAATTAGAGATATTATGACTAAAGCATTGACAAAAGCAAAATTTTAATATCTAAGACAAAGATTGGGAGTCATCCTTTACCTGTTTAGGGACATTGGTCCTAAAAGCATGTTCTTGTCAATCTTTGAAGCTTGGTTTAGGTGGCCTAGTCATAAATAATGAAGATTAGGCTTATATTGAGTGCGAAGAGGATGCATCTAAGTGAAATACATTGGGTTTCATGAATTTTATTGGTCACATGAATATTTAATGATCATTTTTTCTTTTCAACCATTTTGCTCAATGTTCTTACCTAGTGTGTGTGTTCGTCATATAGAATTGGTGCATTTGGGGTCTTTAAAGGCAAGAAAGAGTTGAACCAGTTGAGGTTGATTGGAAAGTGTGTTTAAGGTGTGTTTGAAATGTAAAAATGATCTCATAACCTTTTTAAGGTGTTTTGGCATAGTGATAGGTGTATACATAGGGTCTGTAAGCACAATATGACTAGTTAAAAGTGTAAAATAAATATTGGTGAGTGTTAAAGGCCACTTTGTGGTATATAAAGGTGTGTTGACCTCATAAAAGTGTGATAAAGGGGGTTTCAAGCTTTGAATACATTTTTAGGGAAAGTTGAATATTTTTTATAGCTCTTGGGTATGGTAGTCTTTGCTTAAGGGTTAACATGCTAGAAACCATTTCATGGATGTATGGGTTCACCAAGGATTCTAACCTCAATTTTTGGTCTAGTTGTGTGAGTTGGTGATCTCTGGGTCTGAGAGAAGTTTTAGGAGCTAACATTGATTGAAAGATGGTAAGTTGACCATGTCTCTTATTAATGCCCTAGTGTTTTAGTCCATGTGGGTTAGTGTCCTTACAAAAGGATTTGAGGTCTAAGGATGCCTAATTAGTTAAAATGGACAAATGGGTGATCAAAAAGTGATTTAGAATAATTTTTAAGTGTATAGTTTGGTCTATGGTTTGAATATTTGTGAAAATGGATGGTTAATTAACAAGTTAGTTTGTGAAGGAACTATGATGCAGAGGAAGATTTAAATGATGAGTATTTTCATTCATGAGGGGTCATATGATTTTACTATAGACATGGATTTTCAAGTCATGAAGGTGCATACACAGGAAGTTATGGGCTCTATAAGGTTTAGGTAGGCTTATTAAGCCTCTAAACAAGGCTAGGTGATTCAAATAAACTTTTTGGTCATTTTATTAAAAAAACAATGTATTATTGTCCTTGAATATGTTTCTAAATTGTATGTATGCATCATGTGTGTTTTAGAAAGAGCTTGAATGCACATTCTTCATTCTATAGGTGGCTTGTGAGAAAGAATTTGAAGATAACTATAAATTTTCATCATGGTTGGAGATGGTTTGAAGGTTATTAAGGGGTACCTAAGCTTAGGTGACTTATGGGGAGTCCCTCTTAGTGATATTAAGGTATTTTCAAATAGTTTTTGGTACTCTTATGTTTTTTTTGTTCATATAGTAGTCCATGGTCAAAGAAGTGTTGTCAGTGAACGTGTTTAAGGCAATCATGGTAATAAATGGTCTACACATTGATAGGGGGAGTTTATATCATCTCTCATAGGAGACACCTTATTTATTTTATCTTTAAAATCATTTACAGGTCCTTAGGATCAGAAGGTAAGCCCAATTTATCATTGTGTCAAAGGGGGAGAAAGTTTTTATAGAGGGAGAAAGAGTATGTGCATAGCTTTGTATTTATGTTTATAAGTATTGACATCAATGACAAAAGGGGATATTATTTATGTGTTTTCCATTATGTTTCCAAAGTGACCAAGAGTGTTCATGAGGTGTCATGTAAGCTAGTAGGTCAATGACAAAGTGTACCTTAGTGATCATGAATGGATCTTTCATTATTTGTTTGGTTAAGAAAGATGATGGATGTTGATGATGTGTTGACCATGTTTGAGGGGTTATATGGGGTGTAAAAAATGATTTTATTATACTTTTGGAAGTGAAAATAATCCATTTGAGTAGTTGTGTGAAGGTTTAGCTTATCCTAGTCATCTTGGTAGAGTTTCCTATGTAAGCATTGATGACATCAACATTCATACATGTGAAGGTTTTAAAATAAAGTATTCACATGGGTCTATTTAGTTTTGTGCCTAGATAATGTGTTTCAAATTTCATCCCTTTACATGATGTTTATAAAAATTTATTATAGTGAAAATTTACTCTCCCAGGTAGATTTCACTAGTTTTCATAGCCAAATTTGCATTTTTTAGTGACCATTGGAATTCAAATATTTGAATTTTAAAAAATAAAAGTAGTCTACAGTGGTTTGATTATAATTTTTGATGGATTAAAAATCAAAGTGGTAAATAATTTGAATAGATATCCACGAAAATGGATTAGGAGATTTGCAGGGTTGTAGAATGGCATTTATGGAGCTTCAAAGTTGACTGAGGGTTTGAATTTCTTTTGCAAGTGACCCAAGAAGGATGTTTGTGTTTTTATTGATGGTGTTTGGATGTTTCATGATGATTTATCTATTGGAGAGTGTTTTAGACTCCATGAGGATCATATGTATGGATTTTTTAGGTTTTACCAATCCATATTTAGTATGAACCATTGATTGGAAGTTGAAATTTTGTTCATTCATGGTGTTTTTATGTACAAGGAAAATGAATGAAAGATGTTTACGTATGTATAGATGCATAGTGATTAATTTAATAACTTGACCATGTATTAGGGTTCATTTAGAATGGACATATGTGTTTTGAAGTGGTCTTGTGTTTATATTTTTGTTCAATGAAGTGGGAAAGGGATGAATAGGTGTTCATGGACCTAAAAGGGCTAATTAGGATTATTTGAAAGGTGTTATTGCTTAAGGGTGATCTATAAATGTCATGGTAGACCTATGTAGGTGGTTTTGATCTTTTTACAAGTTGTATATTATTTTTAAGGATTAAGGAATGTCTTATGGATGATCAATAATATGGTGATCGTGAATACTCTATAAAGAGAAAAAATAAAGATGAAGGTTTCTAGACAGTATGAGCATAGAAAAGAGAAGTGTGAGTAAGCTTGGTGTATGAATTAAAGAGTAGAGTAGTGTGAGGGACATGTGTGTGACCTATTGGTCATGTTTTTGATATGGTAATAATATTTTACAAGGTTAATAGTTAATAATAAGTAAAGAGTTGTAGAGTGATCCAAAAGGTGTTTTGAATACATTACTTGTGTGTGAAGGGTTGATAAAGTGTGAAGGGATGAAGAGAAATGTTATTCACTACTTATACATCAAATTGGGAATTAATTATATTTATAGAGGTATTGATATTAGAGGTGTTGTGTGGGTTCTTAACATCTAAGGGAAAGTGGGTTCTTATCCATGCTTAGGGGTTGGTACTCCTTGTGGAGTGGGTGATTCACTAAAGTCTCTTGTTTTTGATCTCTTATAGGACTTTAGTCCACTTATTTGTATAATTGAGAGTGGTTTTTATCCCCCATGAGGTTTTCCCACATAATTCATGTGTTGTGTGCTTTGATCTTGCATTATTTTTTTTGTTCATTACAATGAATGGTTTATATAATTTAGGAATTATTATTTTGAGTGGTTAAGAGTTTTAAGAATTGGAATTTAAGTTGATTTTATTGCATAATTGATTCACCCTCTCTCAGTGATTATACCTCTAACATGGTTATGATACTTTCTAAGATAATAATAATTTAATATTGATCAAGAAAGGCCTTGAATTCACATAATTTTTAATTCACTAACTATCTAAAAAAGTTCCAAGAGGGTAGTAAACAATATTAAATCAATGGGATAAAATTTTACTAATATTCCATTCATAAAGAAGAACTAAATTGGTAATATATAGTTTTACCATCTTGAATATAGATATAATAGTTTCAAGCATTTACCAAATTTATGTAGCTTTAAAATCATATTAAAAATAGATGAGGATTCCTCTAAAACATGATAAAATCAAACACTCCCCACTATCTGACTGATACAAGTAATCTCTATGACTATAGATTAGCTGGCCAAAAGCATGCAAGAACCACTAATTCAATAAACATGAAATACCATCAAGATATGATTGTAATAATATGTGAATTAATTACCTACTATTTATAGACATAAACCTTGTTTCAATTTTACTATTCAACCTATAATAAGGGATAATTTATGCTCTTTATTGTATGAGTATAAGAACAAGTCTTGAGTTTGTATAAATGTTTCACTCTAGCCAATCTATTAAAAACCTCTATATAAAATATATTTACCACAAAATTATATTAAATCCAAGTTTAATCATTAAGAGGATAATAACAGTTAATTCATAAAGTATATCAAAACTTGGTACTATCATATAAATGTGTGTCTATGGTTTCAATTGTCTAATGTACATAAAATTTCCCAATGAAAAATAATAAATTTAGGTTTGTTATGTGTATATTTGTAACCATGCATCATGGAATAGTCCTACTCAAGATAAAAATTGCAATAAGTTTAATATGTAAGTTATGCACTCAAGTATCAATGATTAAATGAGCCTATAATACCTCAAAAATTCATAGTATAGTATAATAGATGGATTTCAAAATCATCTTATTATATATGAACAAATAAAATCATGAGTACATCCAAAACCAAAATCAAAGTAACACAACTACTATAGAAGTGTTACCCACTAACAAGTGTTAAGAAATTTTTGTTTTACATAAATATTTATACATGTATCTCTTGAGTTTTATTATAGATAAGTTGTCTTAACAATCTAATTACAAGAATAATTTCCTTAATCACTTAAATATTGACTAGAATGAGACTTCCTCAGAAGAGGATAATTATCTTTCTTTTGGTATTTAATTAAAAAGTCTATGAAATAACACAATGAAAATTAGCAATTGGCCATGGAGGAAAACCATATGGCTATACATAATAATTTTATTCACATTATAATAATACATCTATAGACAATTATAAGGATAAAAATTAGAAATGATAACCATTCTAACATATATAATAATGGTCAAATAGTTTACAAAAAATTACAATGAGTATTAACAGCTTAGAGATCTTGTATTTAGAGACTTCAACAAAGGCCATCAATTTTCCATACCTCCTCTAGTGTATCTAGTGCATACAATACAATAATATCTTAATGTAATAACAACCACTTAGACACTACAATACAACTAACATTATGTACAAGATTTGTCCATTTACTAGTTTAAGGAACATGGAAGAAATTTACAATTGATGTTTCCAATTTTAGAACAACTAGCTAATGCTAAGAATAAAACATAGTCAAGACTACATTCAGGGATGGTTTTCAATAGTAGGGCTCTCACATATGTATTATCTACATTCTATAGTGATATTAAAATGGGTTAGCTAATGTTGGCACATTCTAACTTGAAAAGGTAGTTGACTAAACACTACATTATTTAATAAGGAAAGCATATTTAGAGGATATCCAAAAAATAGCAAGTTTCTTTTATTTTTTATTGTACAACTAAAACAAAATCATAATAATAATTCTTATAAACATAAAGCTTAGACAACTATAATCTCAAATAAAATATCATCTGAACCATTTATAGAGATATTTTCAATCCAACTCATGATGATGTCCATCTCATAATCATCATATTTAACAACATAATTATGCATAAGAAAAGACTCAACCTCCAAAACATTTAATTTAAGTAAATAGATATCCAAGTAACCAAGTATAATTTGATATGTATAACATCCATTTATATGTAGCCATTCAATGAATTAATAGATCCAATAAAAACAAAAATGCAAGTTCAAAATGCATATGAATTGATATATTACAAATAACACATATGTCCTCAAACATTAAATCAAATGTTATAAATAAACAAGTTTTTTCATCATGCAACCAATTCATCTGGTCAAGCCAACTATATGTCATAATCTAGTAAGGAAATAATTAAACACATACATAAAAAAAATCTATTCATTCACCCCAATAAATTTACCCATATAGGTACCTAAAAAACCAAAACTGTCGAAGTGACTACAACCAATTACTATTAAATTAAAAAATCAAAATCAAAATATTAATTCCATTCATAAAATACATAGCTACACACATGCTACAAAATCATGGATTAATAAACACAATATTTCCATAGGTTATACATTTTAAATTAGACATCCATTGAAATAGCTAAAATCAACTAACTAATTCACTAATTACTCATCTCTCATACAAATAAAATCACTAATACAATTAGATCAACCAACCTTATTTTTCTTATAAAAAAATCATCTACCACAAAATTTCAAGAAGAAAAATAATGAATTCCAAGATAATTTATTTATTTTTCTTGTTATCTTAATTACATGATTTTATAAAGATATGAAACACTCTAATATGGTCATAGGAAACAATTCATAGAAAGTTTTACTATTTATCCCAAAATGCAAGAAAATACAAACATTATAGCTAATTTATAGTCAACTACAATTAATACAAATATTTAGACATATATTTGAGTAGAGATTTAGCCCTAGCTAATCATCTTGAATCAGTAAGTTAAAACACTAAATACATGCATTTTCCATTTCCTATTTCATATACCTCACACACTCAACAAGGGAAACGAAGCAAGGGTATGTATACGTCTATACAACCATAAAGTGATAAATCCATAGAATTATTTCTCAATTAAATGATAATAAGATTACAAGGCAGTGTCCTTACCTAATAGTTAATTATAGGTAAGCAAGAATACTCAATAAAATAAATGAACTACCTTTATGTACCCATTACACAAATTTATTCAACACCTAAATATTGCATGATATTCCTTTTCAATTAACATACAATGTGTATACACATAATATTTTCAAACTTTATCAATTACTAACACTCTTTATCTTATATGAACTCATCAAGTCTCAATATCTCTGAGTGCATGCATTAAATGGTGCACTAGGAAAGGGGTGGGTAGACCATTTGTGCTTCACAATATTTTTGTCCCTTATTACCACTTACTATCTGCACACCCACCTTCTAAAACAATTCCCCTAATCTTTGCCTCCTATTTTTCACCCTCCTCTAGTCAGTTACCACTTTCAATATCCCTTCCCTAACCTAAAACCATTTTTGATGGTTTAAATTACACTTTTGGCCCCATTGACCTTATATTCTAACTAATCAAACTTATTAGGCTTTAATTCAACCCCTATCTTACCTAGTCTGTGACCTAATTTCTTTTTATCAATAACGATAATAGGTTAAGTAGGTTAACCCTATCATCCTAAAATTTTAGAAAGGATTAGGATTATATCCACCTATATAAACACATCCATTTTTCATTTCAAGGATAAGAAAAGAATAAGTAAGATATATTGCACACCTACTTATCCACCATTCTACTTGAGGAACAAGATTTGGGTTTCATACTTGCTTTGGAGATATGGATCTTGTCTTATGGAGAATTATTTTGGATGGATTGATAGGTTTTGTATCCTAAAAATGATGTATCCTTATCATCCTTACATACCACAACAAACTCTTTCAAATCACCTTGGCCAAGGGAGAGATAGAGGCTCGATGGGTTCATCTTCAAAGGTAAGTATTCCTATCTTTGTTCTTCCTTTTTAAGAGTAGATATATATGACTTTGTACTTCACCTAAATTTATTAGGATTATTTATACATTGATGTGAGTATATGTCTTTCATGCATGTTTATTTTTCATGTTTATTACCCTCACTTTGTGTGACAAGATTTGGTGAGCACTATATTAGATTTTGTTTCAAATCACATCAATGTATAAATAAGTGAGAGATTGAGGCTCGATGGGTTCATCTTCAAAGGTAAGTATTCATATCTTTTTTTTTCATTTTTAAGAGTAGATATATATGCCTTTTTACTTCACCTACATTTATTAGGATTATTTATACATTAATGTGAGTATATGTATTCTATGCATGTTTATTTTTCATGTTTATTACCCTCACTTTGTGTCACAAGATTTGGTGAGCACTAGATTATATTTTGCTTTACTTTTTAATTGTTTAGTGAATATTAAAACATAGGACCTAGTTAGGATTATTTCATAGATTTTCTTGACTATAATCTTTGGAACCCTCTGCAGTGATATTATTGTGGTAACAGATCCCTTAGTTAGGTCTAGTGTATCCATCTTGGTTATGAACTTGAGTATCTAATGTATCCATAATCAAAAGTATAAGTAGGATTTATCTTCTTTGAGCTATTATTTATTTATATATCTATTGCATTTACCTTTGCATACATAATGTCTTGAGGTATTGAGACATTTTTTAAGCAATTAACATACAGCATCTTAAGGTATTTACAAAAATTATTCCTATCCTTTATATTCAGAGATATTGTAAAGAAATAATTAAATAACATCTTCGAGTATCTATACTAACAATTTCCAACCATGTGATTGAGACATTTTTTCAAGTAATTAGCAAAAAACATCTTGAGGTATTTACACAAACAATTTCTAGCCATGCTATTAAAACATTTTATCAAGTAATTATCAAATAACATCTTGAGGTATTTAAACAAAATATTTACATCCATGCTATTGAGACATTTTTTTAAGAAATTAGTAAAAAACATATTGAGGTATTTACAAAAATAATTTCCATATATGTTATTGAGATATTTTGTCAAGAAATCAGCAAAAAATATATTGAGGTATTTACAAAAATAATTTCTAGCCATGCTATTGAGATAATTTTTTAAGGAATTAGAAAATAATATCTTTAGGTATTTACAAAAATAATTTATAGCCATGTTATTGAGACGTTTTATCAAGCATTTAATAAACAACATTTTGAGGTATTTACACGAACAATTTCTAGCCATGTTATTGAGACATTTTGTCAAGAAATTAGCAAACAAAACATTCAAGTATTTACACAAAAAATTTATATCCATGATATTTACACATTTTTTAAAACACTTAGTAAACAATAGCTTGAGGTACTTACAAAAAAAATCTATACATGCTATTAAGACATTTTATCAAGCAATTATCAAACAACATCTTGAAGTATTTACACAAACAATTTCTAACCATGCTATTGAGATATTTTTTCAAGAAATTAGCAACCAAGGAAGTAAAATAATTATTCATTATATTAACAAAAACCCTATTCTATTATGTAAAACCAAATATATATTATCAAATATACAAATCCAATAATCATAACATATTGGACAATAGTCCCCAACAAAGAATTTTCAACAGAATAAACACCAAAGAATACATTAATCAATGCATAAGACTAATAACATTTTAAATCCCATTTTGGAGGGTATTTTTTAGAATAAAAAAATAGATAAACATTCCATCCCTAGATAGGACATAAGCTCTTACACATATACTAGGTATGTGTATGTGGGTTCATGCCCAATTCAAATATTAAGTCCTCTATAACATGACTTGAAAGATATGGAAATTAATGCTTAAAAGATCAAAAAGGGAATATAAATGTGCCTAAGAAGAGTAAATTGGAAATTATCTTATCTTTTTTTTACTCATGGTGCCCTCCTAATTTTACTTTGAAATGGCCAGATCTAAGCTTTATTACCTCCATAGTTGTCACCCATTCAACTCGCCAAGTGCCTCTTCTCCTCTACTAATATGATATGATTATATATATATATATATATATATATATATATATATATATATATATATATATATATATATATATATATATATATATTCACTCTGAAAACCATATTATGCATTTATAATATCAAATAATAATAATATTTATTTTGATTTTACCAAAATATAATGACTTTTATTTGTTTAATTATAGGCCTAAAATGCCACATAGAAGCTTAAATTTTCTTATAAGTAAACTTTTCAAATTTTATCATAACCCTATTATGTATTGGAATTAATATTAGAAATTTAAAAATAATCTTAATCTTAAGACACTTTAATTTAGAATCTAATTCATATGCTATCCAACATTCCTTTCTTTCTAAAAGGTTGATATATGTTCATGATTGACATTGCCATTTTTGGCTCTTTCTACATGTATTGAATTAATATTTTGTTATGATCCTTTAATATTATATAATGAAAATACATCCTTATACACATTTTAAAAATGCCTCTAACATTCCTTTATACCACTCATAGTTCTTGTCAACAACATCAAAGGACAAGCTTCACATATTAAACTATGCATAACAAGCACCAAGAGTGTTAATGTTATTGTTATACTAAATAATATAAATAATCCCAATCCTAAGGATATTAAATAACCTTGGAATCTCCCCATGAGTCCAAATTTTTCTCGATTATGGATTTGTAAACTTTATTTAATGAGAACTTGTTCTATATAATTTAGTGAGCATAATTAGTTATGAGATGACGATAACCATCTTTATAAACTAAACATTATTATTTATGTTCTATGGTACTATCAATAAAAAATACCTTAAATATGGCATAGGGAAAATTGGATTTAACATCTTCCCCCCTTTATAAATACATCATCTTGATGGCTTGGTCAACTTATAACTGATTAGAAAGATAAAGAAAAAAGGGTTGAGAAAATTTCCACCTATAATGTTGATCAAGTAGTACTTTTATAACTAGAGTTTATAAGTATTTGATGTATTATTTAAATTTTAATCCATGTCAATGGAAAATAATAGGTATACTACCTAAGTAGTTTACTAAGGTTTATTTAGCCCAAATTATTGACTTTTTTTCTACAATACTTGACTAAATTTTATAATCATTTTTTGAAAATGCTCATAAATTACAATTCTTCTCTTTGCTATGAGCATTAAACATATAGATGAGATCATATTAGAAGCAAACATATGGCTTGGGATAGTTTCATAATTCATCACTCAAGTTTACTTAACTCATTAATCTCCTAAAAAAGGTGCATGTTGCTTAATGCATCACATAATCATTTAATAAACAACCACATTATTTACAATATTTTTACTAACCAAGCATCAATTACTTAAATTGATGTAAAATAATTATATCTCAACATAAAAATTCAATTTAAGAGTATATAAACACAATATTTTATCCTTAAAATATAGTAATATAATTTCATAATCAAATAATATAGCTGATTGCTACATTTCTATATGAAATTAGAAATGCATCATGTCTATAAATCAATCCTAGCTCAAAGAAAATAGAGAATAGATACACTTCCAATTAAGAATACATTTTTTAATCAATAGCATGACTAATATGGGGATCCATTATCCCTGATTAAGGGATCACTTATCATAATACACCATGCCAGGAAGTGTTCCAAAGCCTACAGTCTAACACAATCATGTAAAAACCCAAAAGAGTTAGGTTTAATGTTTACTTTATTCTAATAAACAAGAAAGTAAATATAATATAATGCACACTAAATCTTGTGGCACAACATGAGGGTTAGTAAATAAATGAAACATGTATAAGATAATTTCAATTAAGCTAAGTATGAGTAAGACCCTAATATATGTAATATGAAGAGTAATATTATTTGAGCCAATACTTATGCTAATTATATCTACTAAATAGAGGAGAACCAAGTTAGAATATAATTAACTAAATTTAAACCCATTGAAACTCAATCTCTCCCTTGGGTAAAGGGGATTTGTGATAGGTTATTGTGGTTTTTAAGGATACCTAAGAAAGGAAAAATCATCCAAGACTTATCCACAAGACCAGATTGTCCAAGTAGAAACCCAAAGTTAAGACTCCTCAAGTATAATGGTGGAAGAGTAGATTGTATTGAATCATGATAATATAATAACTCTTAATTATGTATTGAAATAATGATGAAATGATATTGTATTCATAGGCAAATCTTGCCTTAAATCCTTCTAAATGTGTTGACTATATAGGGTCAACCTAGTCAACCCTGTATTTTTTTAGGAGATAAATCACTAGGTCCTAAGCTAGGTTAGTTAAAGGATTGATGAGAATCCAAGTGAAAAATATCCCTAAATAGTATAGGGTTGATTCAATAGACCTAGTACAACAAATTAGTGAAAGGGGGTTAAGGCAAGAAAAAGGAGGATAGATCAAGATAAATGTTTAGAATAGGTAAAACTAAAAATAATAAGCTTAGGGTAAATGGTTTTAGGAGATAAGTGTGTATATGGTAAGTATAAAATGGGACAAAAATATTATGAAACACCAATAGTCTACCCACCCCTTTCCTAGTGTACCCCTTAGGGTGTGCACTTAGAGAGATTGAGTCTCGATGTGTTCTTACAAGATGTAAAGTGTCAGTATTTCATAAAAGTTGAAAATATTATGTATACATATTCCCCACTTAGATCTCATCACATGTAATTAAGGTGTAATAGGAGATGGTGCTTCAAAAAAGAACATAGTAACACACAATGTTGATGCTAAAAAAATTTGTAGTATTTTAAAGAAAAAATTATTGAAAGTAAATGACTAAAAGTAAAAATAACTAAAATGTAATTTTAATACATACCTTGAATTAAAATTATCACTAGATGGTTGTATACTATGTTTTTAGTTTTGATTGTGTAGGGTGCAAAGACTATTTTTGATAAACCCAAGAATTCAAAACTAAAGAGCAAAAATAAATGCATGAAAATCCAAGATAGTTGGTGCTATGAGGATGGGGTGTAATTTTAAATTTGGAAATCTAGGGTGATAAGTGATATGTTATACAAAAATACTAATTTAAAAAATAAGAGTAAATTGGGTAACCAAAAATCCAAGGCTACTAAAGACTGAAAAACTCAAACAAGCTATCCTTAAGTAAGAAAGGTAAACTCACCAAATCAAATCAAGTATACATGTCAAACAAGATGGAAATCAAACATAAATGGTAAAAATAAAAAATAAAATGGTAAAACAAAATTTATGAGTGAGTATTAATAATCCTTATCTCACTCAATAATGGAAAAAAGGAAGTACATAAAGAGGGAAAACAACATTGATGAGTAAAAAGTAACAAGCCAACTTCACTAAACAATAGAAAAAGGGTACAAACTTAAGTGTTATTAATAGTAGGATAGTAGAGTAAATAGAAAAAGGAAATTAAAATAAGTGTAGGAATTTAAAATCATGGGGAAAAATAAAGATGAATACATATTTACTCAAACATGTTATTTCGCTCTAAGGATAGATAAAACTAAAACAAAGTAGTGTTAACATATTTTAAAGATGTGAAGAAAAGGGAATTAAAGAAGAAGGGAAGTTATATTTGGAATCAAAATTTTCCTATTAATGGGGGGGAATGATATGGGTAGAGGGGATATTGAATAAAAAACCAAGGTAGATGAAATATTTATTGAAGTTAAGACACTCAAATTATGTTTGTCAAAATAAGAGGACTTTTAACCTAAAGGATTATGAAGAACTTCTATTAGATACACAAGTCTTAGGTCAACAAATGAAGTATAGAGATCATATTATGAAGGCTATATGAATGAAAATTAAAATGTACCTACCTTCCTAAAATGTGTTCCTCATTCCTTAAGACCTCTTATAGAGCTGTTAGTCTACTGAAAGGATTGGGTACATGTGTGAGAAAATAGGTAGCACCAATATTTTGTTGAATTCCCCTATTCCAATATATTAGCATACCACTCCCCAAAGGACCTCAGCTCTATGTGAGGCCAACTATAGAGTTTTATCTTTGATTAGAGATAAGAGATGTGCTTGTAATCACATCTTTTAGTGTGATGTTGACTTTTGAGATTAGTATGTTACCTTTTAGATATCATTGCCTTTTGATTCAAATGATTTGTATTTTAACTTTCTTGATGGATTTTTATATTCCTCCTCCATATACATTTGTAAAACCAAACATGGGTGCTAAAGATGAATTTCATTTGAATACTTGGGACTTGGTTTCTAAGAGAGAGAAAATTCAAAAGGCTTGGGGTCTAAGAGTCTCATAAATATAGGTGAAATAAAAGTGCTATCTTGACATTGACCTTGTTTTATCTAATGTGGAGTGAAATGAAGAGGAAATCAAGAGGAGAGACACATGGAAAAATTTAAATTACTTCAAATTACAAAATTGTGGTAAAGGGAAAAAAGGGATATAATGACAATAAAGGGTGAATCCTTATCATAAGAATGAGGGAAATGGAGGAAAACATGCTAACATAGATTTTTGTGAAAATTCCATTGATCAAAAGAAGTAAAAGATAAATTTTGAGTACAAGGATGTAAAAAGATAGAAATATGGTAATTTTATGTGGAGGGCCAGGTCTTATCTATGGTCTGACACTACAACTTAATAAAATAAAAACCTAAGGGGTGTGAAAAATGCAATTAAAAATCATAAGGGAGAAAAAGAATTAAAATATGTTATTTTTGTGAGGAATGTCGAGTCTTATCCATGGTCTTATGAAGCAACTCACAAAATAAAAATCTAAGAGGTGTGAACAAGAAAGTGAAATATAAAGTAAGGTAAGTAAAAAGATGGTAGTTTTGTGAGGAATGTCAGGTCCTATCCATGGTCCTACAAAACAACTCAAAAAAAAAAATCTGAGGGATGCCAAAAATAGAAAGTGTAAGAAGATAAAGAAGACTATGGTACATCAAGAAACCTAAAGACCAAAAGGGGGGACTAAAGGTTTGTGAAAGGAAGGAACTTGTTGTAGAGGGAGAGATCCATGTAGGTAACCTACAAAAAAGTGTTAGATAGATGTAGATAGAAAGCATGAAAATAAATAAATGTTCCTAAACTAATGTCTATATCAAGGATGAAAATGTGAGAGACAAGCTTGTGTTTCAAAAGTTTTTTTGGAGTTAAATTAGTTTGGTAGCATGTAATGGAGAATAAGAGTGTGCATCACTAGATGCCCCAAAGGGTAAGTGGATATAGGGATGGACATCACAAAATGCCCCAAAATATGAAATGATATGTGGGTGGGTGTCTAAATATGCCCCAAATTCAAGAGTAATGTGTGGATGGGCATCGTAAGATGCCCCACAAGCTAAAAAGAGGAAGAAAAGATAGAAAAAGATAAGAAATAAAGATAACCCCATATAGTGTCTAAATAGATTCAAGTTATCCAAGAAGATTCTGATATGGGATATGATGCTTGAAATAAAAAGGATGATAAGCAAAAATATCAGAGGTAGAGACAAATAAATTTGTCATGTAGATAAGTAAATAATTTGGACATAAAAGGAAAGCATAAAAAGGTAAAAAGTTGGCTGGGTTGACCTAGTAGAGAAAATAGGGTTTGTAAACTATACAGGGTCGACTATGTCAACCTAGTATAGTGAATAGAGGTTGAAAAAGTGTACATGGTTGATTGGGTTGACCTAGTGTAGAAAATAAGGACTAAAATTTGATTAAATATTAATATAGGGTTGATTGGGTCGACGTACTTTTATATCCTAGATAAGAAGTAGGTAAAAAAAGATACATGGTTAACATAGTCAACCTAGTACTACAAATATATGGAAAATAGAATGAAAAAATAATGAAAAATAAGTGAAAAAATCCTAAAAAGGTTAGTTCACATTAGGTTCACCAAAATGTATTATGAAGGTGAAGCCAAAGTGAAGATAATGATAAGAAGAAAGTGGAAACATGAAGACAATCTAACCAGTGGTAGGATAGGATTCATGTCGGGTTCACCAAAATGTATTATGAAGGTGAATCAAAAGTGAATATAATACTAAGAATAAAGTGTAAATTTGAATACAATCCAACCAATGGTGGGATAGTATTCACATTAGGTTTACTAGAATGTATGCAATCAGAAATGAATAATGTCTATAAATCAATCCTAGATCAAAGAAGATAAAACATACCTACACTTATGATTTGGAATACATTTGTTAAATGAGAGCATGACCAATATAGGTATCTACTAAAATCAATTAGGGGATCATTTTTCACAATACACCATGTTTATAAGAGTTCTAAATCCTACAGTCTAACATAACCATGCAACAACCCTAAAAGAGTCATAGGTTTAATGTTCACTCTATTCTAATAAACAAGAAAGAAAATCTAATATAGTATAAACTAGAGTTTATGACACAACATGAATGGTTATTAAAGCAATAAAAACATGTATAAGATCATTTAAATTAAGCTAAGTATGAGTAAGACCCTAATACATGGAATATGAAGAGTAATATTATTCAATACTTATATTATTTCTATCTACTAAAGATAGGAAAACAAAGTTAGAATAAACTTACCTAATTGTGAACCCATAAAGACTCAATCTCTCCCTTGGCTAAATGGGATTCAAAAGAGGTTTTTCTAGTTTTTAAGGATAACTGAGAAAGGCTAAAACATCCAAGACTTACCACAAGATTAGATTCTCTAAATAGAAACCCTAAGCCAAGACTCCTCAAGTAGAATGGTGGTATAACATATTGTAAAGAAGTACAAGCAGATAATAACTCTTGATTGTATATTGAAATAATGAAAAAATGTTCTTGTATTTATAGGCATATCTTTCCCTAAATCCTTTTGAATATGTTAGCTATATAGGGTCAACCCAGTCGACCTTATATGTTTTCAATAAATAAATCACTAGGTCCCAAACTAGGTCAGCCAAAGGGCTAACAAAAATCCAAGTGAAAAATATCTCTAAACAATACAAGGTCAACCTAGTCAACCTTGTATAATAATCAGAAGCTTAAAATTATACATGGTTGAGCCATTTGACCTAGTACAATCAACTGGTGAAAGGGGTCAAGGCAAGAAAAAGGAGGATAAAGCATGACAAAATTTTGAAATGGGTACAAATAAGAAGAATAAGCTTAGGGTAAATGGTTTTAGGAGGCAATTGTGTAGATGGTAGGTGGAAAAAGGGACAATAATCTTATGAAGCCCTAATGGTCCACCTACTCCTTTTTCAATGTACCCCTTAGGACATGCACTCAAAGAGATTGAGTCTTGATATGTTCTTGCAAGATGTTAAGTGTCATTATTTGATAAAATCCAAAAATATTGTGTATAAAATTTCCACCTAAAGTTAAATGAATTATTATTTAAGCAATAACCATTTCTACTCCACCAATTAACATGATGATGTTAACTTACACCAAAATAATTTTTTTTTCAAACTTATAGTATTATTAACCACTATTGAAGGGCATAATATATTCATGTATTGAATGTTTATTAGCTCATTTAGTGATCGGTTCTCAAATAACTTTGAGTTTTTAACTATTTTTCCATTATAATAAGTTGTTACCAAGTAAATAGTCTTAATATAGATATTTCCTCCAATATCATCTCCCAACTAGGAGTGATTACCTACAAATCTCCTCACTGAGAGTAACCTTATGAATATCAAAACTATGTGTTGTAAAATCATTATCACCTATAGTAGTCATATAGACCATAAAATGCATCCTCTATCCACTATGACATCACATATACAAGTTCATTAAAAGGTGCAATGGATAGAAAAAGTATACATCTATAAAATTACTTTGGCTAAAGTTTTCATTATAATAATTAGTGAATTTTGAGTCTAATCCACACATACCCATAATCTTTTCTAGATACATCATCCCACATGTTAACTAATAATGAGTACTTATACAAGATCCTCCTACATTTTTTTAATTATTATATTATAACATGGGGTGACTCATGAACCTGTCATATAAAATGTAGTAACTATGCATAAAATTTTATTATAGATAATTTTTAAATAATGAAAACATTCATTATAAAATTCCTCATCTAAGGATCTAGGATAACATTTAACAAGGAAACACAATCATAGAAACATAGCTAATGTAAATATAAAAATGTTCATAACTAGTTTACACAACTCAATGCATCAATACAATAATAAGATCAACCATCTATCTTTACACATCATGAGTAACCCAAGGAAATTTTTACTATCACTATAATTTTATATTCAGGTTTACTAAACTCATACTTTAGGGCATTATAAGTTTCTCTAAGTATGCCTTACTATAATAATCAGTTGCAGTAATCATAATTATACGTCAATTAATGGTTTTCAATATAGGTGTCTTCATATTCTATGATTTCATAATTATTAATATTCAATAGTAATAAATAGAAGAAAGGCTTCTCAGAACCTATTGTAGCATGCATTAGGAAAACTAGCATATAAGTTAGATAATTTAAAATAATGCTCCTATCAACAATCATGAGTAACAAGGAAAAGGTACTACTACTCAGGGTTAATACTACCTCTTTACCTAAAATAAAATAATCCTTAATAAATGCTATTATCAATCATAACCATCCCACTTGCTTAGATGCCACGACTATGGAAGTGAAGCTTCACTTAAAAGGAAATTATTTTACTATAAGAAGGGAGACAAATTTACTTTTCAATAATGATATACAAAAGAAAACTAACCCACCTAGTATCATTAGTCCATCCAACAAGATGAAGACAATACCCAACACCTTATATATACATTAATAGATAGAACCCTCACAATATTATTGGTCTCTTCGACAATTTATTATTTTCAACTAAAGATGGCTTAATTTTAATTGTATTGATTTATATCTTAAAAACCAATTTTTCATAATCACTATGCACCACAAACTCATGAGTGAGAAAATTAGGTCGAGTGTTTGAACCTTAGATTTGATACTACATGAAATAAGCCAACTAGATTTTGGGTATTTTTTTTTTTTTTTTGGTTTGGACATAAATCAAATACCACACTCTTCAAGTGAGGATGGAAACAAAATGAATGAAACTAACAACCTATCTATAACTCAATCCATGACTATGGTGAATATTTAGTTTGCTAGAAAAAGAACACTTGGTGTGATGACTTTATTTATTTAAATAAAACATTACTCATTACTAGGTTCATCTATAGGGGAAACCATATCAATAATAGGCATTAGATTATAGTTAAAATCATAATCATATATTTTTTAAATTAATATAACTTAATATAAAATTATATCATTCCTCCTATGGTTATGATACTTGATAAGAAAATAATAATTCAATATTGTGATATTCACATAATTTTTATCTCATAATTTAGCCAAAAAAGTCCTAAAAGGGTAGTAAACGATCATCGATACATAGGATAAATATTTATCAATATTCCATTCATAAATAACTAAATTTATGAGACATAGTTTTACCATATTGAATAGAGATATAATAGTCTCAAGCATTTTATAAATTTATTTAGCTTCAAAATCATATAAAAAATAGATTAGGCTTCCTCTAAAATGTGATACAATCAAACATTCCCCACTATCTGACTGTTATAAAGAATCTCTATAAATATAGATTAGTTCACTAAATGAATGCAAGAACCACTAATTCAATAAACACAAAATACCATACAAATAGGACTCTAATAGTAGGTGACTTATTTACCTATTATTTAACAACACATCCCTTGAGTAATTTTTACTATTCAACCTCTAGTAAGGGATAATTTATGCTCTTGATTTTACAAGTATAATAATAATTATTTGGTTGGTATCGATGCTTCACTCTAGAAACTCTATTCAAAACCTCTAGATAGAATAGATTCACCAAAAAATTATATTGACTCCAAGTTTAACTCTTAAGAGGATAATACTAGCCAATTCACAAAGCAAATCAAAACTTAGTATTATCATATCATAATACTTTTGCAAAGGTGTATCTATGGTTTCAATTATTTAGTGTAGATAAAATTTTCCAATGAAAAAGAATAAATTGAGGTTTTTTATGTGTATATTTCCATCCATGCATAATGGCCCTACTCAAGATACAAATTGAAACAAGTTTAATATTTGAGTTATGCACTCAAGTATCAATGTTTAAATGAGGTTATAATACATTTAACATTCATACTACAATATAACAGATGGATTTTAAGATCATATTATTATATATGAACAAATAATATCATAAGTCCATCCACAACCAAAATAAAATAAACATAATTGCTATAGTATTTCTGCCCACTAATAAGTGGTAGGAAATGTTTATTTTGCATAAAGATTTATACAAGTATATCCTAAATTTTATTATGTCTAAGTTACCTCAACAATCCAATTATAATAATAATTTATTTAATCACTTAAATAGTGATTGGAATAAGACTTGATTAGTAGGGGATAATTATCTTTCTTTTCGTATTTAATTGAAAATTCTATGAACCAACACTATGCAAATTGGCAACTAACCATGAGAAAAAACCATATGGATGTACATGATAATTTTATTCACATTACCATGATATATCTATAGTTAATTATAATAATTACAATAATAAATGATAACAATTCTAACATCTATAGTAATGGTCAAATAGTCTTCACAAAGTTACAATGAGCATTAAGGGCTTAGAGATTTTGTATTTGGAGACTTCAACAAAGGACATCATTTTTCCATAGCTCTTATAGTGCATCTAGTAAATATAAGAAAATAATATCTTAATTTAAGAAAAAAACACTTAGGGGTTATGACACAACCAATAATATGCACAAGATTTGTCCATTGACTAGTTCAAGAAACATCAAAGCACCTTATAATTGATGTTTCTATTTCTAAAACAACTACCTACTGTCAAGAAGAAAACATTGTCAAGACTACATTCAGGGGATGTTTTCAATAGTAAAGAACTCATGGATTCATTACCTACATTTTTTAGTGATAGTAAAATGGTTTAGTTAATGCTGACACATTCGACCCTCAAAATGTAAGTGAGTAAACACTTCATTCTTTTATAAGAAAAGTAGATTTAGATGTTTATTCTTATAATTTTTAACTATAAAACTAAACCAAAAAAAATACTTCTTCATATAAACATAAAGGTTAGACAACACTCAAATCAAATATAATCTGAATCATTAATAAAAATACTTTCAATCCAACTCATGATGATTTCCATTTCATAATCAAAATATTTAACAACATAGTTGTGAAAAAAAAAAAGACTCAACCTCCCAAACATTTAATTAAAGTAAAGAAATCTCTAAATAACCAAGTATAATTTTATATGTATAGTTTCCATTTAGCTACAATCATTTAGTTATTTAATGCATTTAGGAAAAACATATAAGATGCAAGTTCAAAATGCATATAGATTAATATATACCAAAGAAAACATATATCCTCAAACATTTAATCAAATTCAATAACTAAACAAGTTTTTCCATCATGCAATTGATTCATCTCGTCAAGTGTTTTATAGCCAACTATATGTCATAATCTATTAAGGAAATCATATAGCACATACATAAACAATTATTCATTCACTCCAATAATTTTACACATCTAGGTACTTAAGAAACCATAATTTTCAAAGTAACTATAAGTAATGACTAATAAATTCACAAATAAAAAAACTATTAATTCTATATATAAAAGACATAGTTCCAATCATGTTAAAAAATAATGGATTAATCAAGACATTAGTTCCACATGTTATACATTTTGAATCAGAAATTCATTGAAATAGCTTAAATCAACCAACTAATTCACTAATTACTCATCCCTCATACAAACAAAATTACTAATACAATTAAATCATCCAACCTTGTTTTGCTTGTAAAACCCCCCATCTATCACCAAATTACATGAAGAAAAATAATGAATTCCAAGATAATTTATTTTACCTGGTATGTTAATCACATGATTATCTTAAGATATGCAATAGTCTAGTACATTCAAGGGAAGAAATTCATAGAGAGCTCAGATATTTAATCCATTATCCTAGAAAATACAAAAAGTACAACTAGGTTATAGTCAACTATAACCAATATAAATATTTAGACATGTATTTGGGTATATATTTACCCCTAGATAATCAACTTGAACAAGTTAAAACACTAAATCGATGCATTTTCCATTTACTATTTCATATACCTCACACACTCAATAAGGGAAATGAAGCAAGGGTATTTATACATATGGATAACCATAAAGTGATAAACCCACAAATTTATTTCTCAAGAAAAAAATACTAAGATTATAAGGCAATGTCCGTACCTAACATTTATTTATATGTAAGTAAGAAGCCTCAATAAAATCATTGAACTACATTTATTTACCTAGTACCAAATTTATTCAAAACTTAAATATTGCATGACAACCATTATCAATTAACATATAATGTCTTGATGTATTTAGATGTTTTTTCAAGAACTTAATATTCAACATCTTAAGGTATTTACACAAAAAATTCCTAGCCATACTATTGATACATTTTGTCAATCAATTAGGAAACAACATCTTTAGGTATTTATACAAAAATCTTCCATCCATGTTGTTGAGACATTTTTTCAATCAATTAGAAAGCAAAATATTGAGGTATTTACACAAATAATTTCTAGAAATGATATTGAGACATTTTATTAAGCAATTATCAAACATTACTTGAGGTATTTACACAAACAAAGCCATGCTATTGAGACATTTTTTAAGGTAATTAGCAAACAACATTTTAAGGTATTTACATAAACAATTTACACACATTCTATTGAGACATTTTGTCAATCAATTAACAAACATCATATTGAGGTATTTACACAAATAGTCTCCAACCATGATATTGAGACATTTTGTCAAAAAAATTAGTAAACAAAATCTAGAGGTATTTACACAATCAATTTCTAGCCATTCTATTGAGACATTTTGTCAAGTAATTAGTAAACAACATCTTGAGGTATTTACACAAATAATTTCTAACCACACGATTGAGACATTTTATCAATCAATTAGTAAACAACATCTTGAGGTATTTACACAAACAATTTCCATCGATGTTATTATGACATTTTTTCAATAATTAGTAAACAACATCTTGAGGTATTTACATTAAAAAATCTGACCATGCTATTCAGACATTTTGTCAAGAAATTAGTAAACATCTTGAGGTATTTACACAAACAATTTCCATCCATGTTATTGAGAGATTATATCAATAAACTAGAAACAAAAGAAGAACAATAGTTCCTCATTATTCTAGCAAAAACCCTTTTTGATTATGTAACCTAGTTATATATTATCAAATGCATAAAACTAGCAATCATAAAATCATGTAGAATAGTCCACAATAAAGGATTTTCAATCAAATAAAGACCAATGAATACATTAAACAATGCATAAGAATAATAGCCTTTTATTTATGCATAAAAATCAATTTTGGATGGGATTTTCTAGAATAAAAATAATAAATATACATTCCATCCCTAGCTAGGACATAAGATCTTATACACATACTTAATATGTGTATATGAGTTCATACCCAAACCAAGTATTGAGTCCTATCGAACATGCCTTGCACAATACATAAATTAATGCATAAAATCTTAAAAAGGGAATAAAAACGTGCTTATAAAGAGGAAACCCAATATTATCTTATCTTTTATTACTCATGGTCCCCTCCTACCATTCCTTTTAAATGGATATATTTGAGCTTTATTTACCCCATAGTTACTACCCATTCAATTGCCCAAGTGCCTCTTCTCTGCCGACTACTACTCCATGATCAAAATATCTATAATTTCACTCTTAAAACCCTAGGGTGTGCATATAATGTAAAATAATAAATATTTTGATTTTGATTTCACAAAATTTAATGCCTCTTTTTAGTTTTAATTACAAGCCTAAAATGCCATGTAGAAGCTTAACTTGTCTTGTAAGGAGAACTTTTGGAATTTTATCATAACCTTATTATGCATTGTACTTCCTATTATGACTTTAAAAATAATATTCATATTAATATAATATAATTTATAAGTTCACTCTTACACCATACAACTTTACTTTATTTCTAAAAGGTTAATCTATGTTCATGATCGACATTGCCATATTTAGATCTTTCTAGGAGCATTAACTTAATATTTTATTACAATAATCTAAGAGGATATAATGAAAATATCTATTTATATTCATAACAAAAATACCACCTACATTCCTTTCCACCACTCATAGTTATTTTCAACAACATCAAAGGACAATCTTCACATATTAAAATATGTGTAACAAACATCAAGAGTGTTAATGTGACTATTATAGTTAATAAAAGAAATAAGCCCAATTGTAAGGATATTCAAAAAACATGGCCTTTCCCCATGAGTCTGAGTTGTTATTGACTAGGGATTCATCAAATTTACTTAATGAGAACTTATTTTATACAATATAGTGAGCATAATCAATTACAAGCTGATGATGACCATCTTCTAAAACAAAACATTGTTATTTATGTTCTACGGTACTGATCACTAAAAAATACCCTAACTATGCACATGGAAAATTGGATGTAATAATATATGTATATGTATGGGTTTAATCTTTTCCTCTCTCAGATAGACATATAGATGGAAGTTGATTGACTATATAGTGGAGGTTTCGTCACCCTTCCCTTTATATAGAGTAGAGACCACATATCAAGTGGGATAGAGAAGATACCCCTATCTATATGGGTTTTTCACTCCTAATCCACTTTCCCATATCCTATCTCCCACTCCCACTCTATATCATGTTGATGTTTTAGATTAAACCATGCCTACTATAATTAATGTTGAAGAGGCTGAGGGCCATATAATTTATATTTGATTTATATATAGATGGGAAAAGGGACTATATATATATATAGATATATGGATATAACTATATATATTAAGGATATTAGGGTAGTTCATCATATATAAAGGGTGCCAAATCATATCTTTATAGCTTCTCTTGCTTTGAATATATAATGGAGACTATCAAGGCCTTCTCCTCTCTATATAGATGAGGATGGGGCCAAGGTATAAAGGTCATTTAGTCACCCTTGTGTGTGTTTGTGTGTGTGAATGATGGGGACTATATATTTATTATATCTAAGAGGATGCTGATGTATTACTTTATATTCCATAGAGTAGATATCTTGACCAATGAGAGAGGACCCTTATCCTATAAATGTAGATTAAAACATATATAATCCACATTCATGTTATAGATTGAGATGAGGGAGATTAGGCTTAATAGGGATCCTCTAAAAAAAAAAATTGGCCAGCTCTATCATGGAGGCCATTAGAGCCTATATAGAGTAGCCCCCTCTCCTTCCTACCCTATATATATAGTATTCTACTATACTCTATATGGGGGAACTCATATGATAGGAAAAAATAGGAGAGTAACCTTAATAGCCTATTTTATATAGATATAACATGTTTATAACTATATGGAACGCTTGAACCCATACATACTATATATGAGGTTGAAGAGGGGGGATCCTTATATACCTATATGATTAGGCCCCATCTCTATATATGGGTGATGGGTGATCCCTAGTTAGATATATAGGGTGTGATGAGGGGTTTATTTGATCATAGTACATACATATATACATACATATAGATATATACACATATACATATATACATACATCTTGTTGATGTAGGTTTTATACACGCCATAGCCTTAACGAGGTAGCCTCTAACATTTTAGGATCTCAATAGAGGTAAACTCCACTCTAGGACATGATTTGTAGGTATACAGTCTATTTTAACTTGTTGATGGAATATCTAGTAGGGCATACAAGTTATTGACAAGTTTTTTGAATGGAGGTGTGGTTGCTCATAGGGATAGAAAATATATGTGAGTTGGATGGGTGGCTAGTTGCTAATATAAAGTGTGTAAGTCAAAAAAAACAAAATAAAAAAAGAGGGAAGGGTAAGGTATAAAATAAATATTATATGGTTTTTAGGAATCACTTCCCTATATTAGTTTCTAAAAGGGCAAGTTCTCTCAAATCCTATGCTTTCTGCTATCAGTAATTACACACACATAGTTAGACATGGTTAATAAGTCTAAGGAGATAAATATGAAATAAATTCATAGGCCTTTAACAAAGTTTGCTCCTTTTAGAGTATTTTTTGCATACCCTTAATCAAGAGATTATGGCTCAGGATAGTGAAGTATTTAAGGTAGCTATTGTACACACATGTAAAACTGCATCCAAGAAAGCACTCATACACAATCAAAATTATGAATCAATTTGAACTTGAATATCTTAATCAATATATTTACCAATCTTTCAATAGTTTTTACACATATATAGATTGATACATCAATAAAATTAATCAAGACTCCATTCACATATTTTTCACACTAAAGATTACTAAAGAATACAACCAAAGGAAGTAACAACCAATTATACAAAAATTAGAAAGAAAATACACAAACACATTCACTGATGATCAAAATTAATGTTACTCCTATATTTAAAAATTTTTTAACAAAAATGCAAGTTGGATTACAATTATTTATATAAACTTGGGGAAGGGATCTCCTCATCTTCCAAGTTCATGCAAGGTCATTACATGTGGTAGTCAAAACATGAGTTCTAACTATGGTTCAAAACTATATAAAATTCTACTTGTAATTATTAACTTAAAATAGCCTTTTCAAAAATCTATACAACATGTGAATGTGTATGAAGATGAATGACATTTTTTACAATTATAGCTCGAATTGTGTGACAATACCTCCTTTTATAGGTTATGTGAATAACTTTCTAATCTTTTATATTATCCACCTTAAAAATGTAAATAAGACATATATCAAAGACAAGTATCATTATATCAATCCCTTAGAACCAGTGATATTTTTTAACTATGACTAATCTTAATATGACTGTGTTGCATGTCATCTAATCATTACTTCAATATTCACATGCATGTTCATATTCCTAATCTAGTTTAACTATGAGACCCAATGGCTATCGATAAATATAGCTTGAGTGTCAAAAGGATCTACATACTTTGTCCATGTCATTTCATTTTCTAACTTTTAAAATATGATTGTTGATTTTAGGACATACATCCCCACCTCATTAGGTTCATATCTTATAAAATTCCACTATCGATTCACATCATGGATATGTTGTATAATGTAATGTGAGAATGCCACTTGGTAAATCTATGAGGGGACTCAGTGCTCTTTATAGTCCTAGCTCAAATGTTTTTATGCCACTTGGCATCTCCTTGATTATTCTAAGACATATAAAAAGTACATGTCGATCTCACACTATCAATCATGTATGCTCAAGTTAATGTGGTTCATACATCTATTTATTTGACTCATTGACTCCTGTAAGATTTTGACACTTTTCACATCCTCATTCTTTTGAAAATTCTATGATGATCTCATACCATTAAGTCAACTATATAGATCAACATTGGCCATAGATCTTCCTAGGTCTAATAACCTTTGATCTCAAAAATGGCTATTTTATGAGTTTAAATTTTATGTCTATGTGATCATCAATGATGCCCTCACAGCTGTTGATGACATCCATGTAACCATCATAATTTTAACCTATGTCCTTTTGTTTCTAAGCTTTATTTTAGCATTTGTACAACTATTAAAGATGTCCATGTGACCATCACATTGGTTTAACTCCCTCTGAGCTGGACACTTTGTCATTTCTTGGTTTGCTCTACTCCTACAAGTATAAAAGAAAAGATGACTTAGCATAATACTTTGTGAAATATGTATAAAGGACCCTGCATGAATATTATATCATAAGGTCTTAGTTTCAACAATATTATTGGGACCTTTGGCTAAAATTTTAAATCAAGATCAAGACATAATAAAATGCTCTCCATGTAAAGGGTGCCACTTGGTAGTATGGTATTTGTTTTGAGGCAATTGTTTTGGAGGAAATGTTATGGGATTTCTATGTAGGGGAATTGGTTTAGAGGAAATGTTGAGGGATTTCTATGTGGGGGAATTATTTAAAACAAACTTTATACAATAATTATCTCAAAGGCCTAATTCTCTTAGATAAAATGTTTGAATAAATTATCCTAAAGGGTCATTTTCATCAGATAAAATGTTTGAGATACAAAGTTTTAAAGGTAATTTTTAATAGATAAAATGTCTAAGACACAAAATCTAAAGGAATTGGCTTAGGGAAAAATTACTGAAGGATAGGCTCATAAGGAAAAATTCCTAGAATTCAAGAAGGACATGTGTGAAGGGAAAAATATATCAAACAAAATGTTCAAATGAATTGATCAAAGGGAAAAATCTCTCAGACAAAATATCTAAAGGAATGGGTTGAAGGGTGAAATCTCTCAAAAAAAATATCCAAAGAATTGGCCAAAGGATAAAGTCCTAGGATAAAAGTCCTAAAAGGTTGGTATGAAGGGAAAAAGGGCATAGGATAAAATTCCTAAAGGGAAAGTCTTTAGGGAAAAATTCTCATAATAATTATCCTAAAGGGTAAGTTTTAGAGGGAAAAGGGCCCATGACAAAAGTCTTGAAGGATGGGTGTATTATGGCAAAGGGGCTAAGACAAAGTCATGAAGGATAAGTCCTAAAGGGATAAAGGGTTGGGGAAAAGTCCTAAAGGGTAGGTGGCTATTTCAAAAAGGGTTGAAGGGTCACTCAAAATGTCTAAAGGGTCACTTCAAGAAATCTGAAGGGTAGGTGCAAAAGGTTCAAAGGATATACTTTGTTGTAAAAATGATTTAAGGGTTTACTTCATAAGGTAAAGTTTTGGTGGTGAAAGGGTCTAGGATAAAAGTCATGAAAGGTAGGTTGCACAAACATCAAAGGGTATGTGCCCTTGGGATCATTATTTTAGAAAATTTTTATTGGCAAGATTAATAAGGGGAATTATTTTAGGGTTTTTTCATCAAATAAAATGTATTGGGAATTATCCAACATCAAAAATTTTGAAGGGTAATTTTCATCAAGAAAATGGTGTAGGACAAAATTCCTAATGGATACTTTCAAAATGCCAAATGGAAATTTTAAAAAGGCTAAAGGGTAGGTGGGTTAAGGTTGAAGGGTCATTTTGGTTGGGCAAAAATCTGAAGGGTCTACTTCTTAGGGCATTTTGTCCATGGAAAAAGTCCTAAAGGATATAATTCATAAAGGCCAAAGGGTAAGTCTAGAGGGCTAAAGGAAATTTTTTAGAGGATTTGTTTTGGACAAAATATCTATAGAACTAACTCATTTAGGGGAATTATTTTGGAAAAAATGTTTGCAACAATTTCCCTGATAGAATAAGCCCATGAGAAAATGTATGCAAATAATTAGTCAATAAACATAATGGACAAAATTCCCAAAATAAAAAACTCAAAAAGATAAATTGCATAAGTCCCAAAAGAACAAGTTTAAAAAATAATAGGTCCCCAAACAAACACCCTAGTAAAGAGACTAGACAAAACATAAGTTTGATAGAATAAGCTCGATAAACACAAACTCAATATAATGAAATTAATAGAATAAAAGAGTTTAGCCTTATGAAAACACAATGATAATAAATATTTTTTGAGAATTAGTATAAATGCATAGTAGAGGGGCTCAAAATCAAGACCATAGTCTAAAAAAAGTGAGTCCCTATTTTCATAAAGAAAGAGGGACATTGGGTATAATAAATGGCCACTCAGAAAGGGAATACTTCTAAGTATTCAAGAAGCTAGAACTTTGATTTGCAATATCAAATCAACCATGAAGTGTACCACAAAAGAATACTTAAATTAGAAACATGAAAGAGACTCCTAGGTTAATTCATACAACATACTTTCCTTCTAATTTCTTGGATCTATGTGTGTCAAAACATGTAGTTTATTTAACCACTATTTTGATGAGTTTTTCAAAGGCTTGATGAAGCTGTAGGTTTTGTTCTAATATCTATTAAATCTAAAAAATAAGGGAAGCTCAAGCATTGCTTTGTTTTTAGCTAGGCGTCCATAGACTTGATAGAGATACTTTGGTCTCCTTATCCTTCTCTTTCCATTATTTTATTTTAATCATGATTCATGGCACATTGAACTTATTTCATCATACATTCCTTTTGATTTTATTTATATTTTATTTTGATATTTTGAATCCATTGGTTTTATTCTTTTATTTTTATTTCACTCTTATTTTATTCTTAAATGGAAAAGATAAGAGCTACAACCCTAGTGAGCTGGTATAATTATAAAATAAAGCATTACTAGAACATCCCTACTAGCTACACCTATACCTATAATTATCACTTCCAACATATATTTGATGTGATAAGTGCATTTGACCTAATAAAACAATAAAAAAATTCTAAATTTGTATGAAGTAATCTAAGAGAAACTTCCACATGCTTGTTAAAAGTATTCAATTTTAGCACCATTCAGAATAATCCATGATTACCTAGCTTTATACTAAAGAATCAATAACATAGAAATATGCTTAATATGTAAACTAGTCCCAAAGTGTTAATATTTTGATTTTCCCTTTTTCTATAAGTCATAAAATCATTTGGTTTAGATTTTAATCTTAGTTATAGTCAGAGCAAACACATTTTTTATCATCAGAGAAAGCAAAAAATAACTAATCGAAGAAAGCAAGTATTTTAAATTAATAAAGAACTGAAATCTAATCTATGAAAGCAAAATACTAAAAGTAGAAAAGATTAATCTAGAAAGTAGGAAACTAGTCTATGAAAGCAAGAAATCTAATCTATAAAATCAAGGAAATATAATATAATCTTATAGCTACATTCATCTATCCCTTGTTACTTAGTAACATTAGCATATGGTACAACCTTGAAGTAATGCTTTAGGAACTATCTACTGACTAGATATGTAAGCTCATTGTCTTGGAGTTCTTTTAGATGAAATGCATTATTGCCCATGATCTCTAAAATCTGGTATGGTCCAATCTAAAGGGGCAAACTTGTCATGTTTTCCTATCTTCTCATGGGATTTATCCCAAAGTATCACTAGATCTGAAATCTTGAATGCTTTAACCCTTGTTATTTTATCTAACCACATATTGACCATATCCAAGTGTTTTTTAAATGTTTTTAAGGTCACATTCCTTGAATCTTCCATTTTTATTATGTCTAGTAATCTTGATTTTAATTTATCGCTTGGTTCCATGTAGTCCTACATGAATTGTTAAGCTGATAATTTTAGCATAATTGGGAATACAGGCTTACATCCATATACCAATAGGTAAGGTAAAGCTTAAAGGGCTTGTTTGAGTCTAATCCAATCTACCCAAAGATCATACTTCAATAAATTGTTTCAGTCCATAGGCTTGTCTCTAGTTGATTTCTTAATTGCATCAATCATATTTTTATTCATTGATTCTACCAATCTATTTATTTGAGGGTAATGGTTAGAACTAACTAGATAATAA
This sequence comes from Torreya grandis, assembly GCA_037957365.1. Classification (NCBI taxonomy): domain Eukaryota; kingdom Viridiplantae; phylum Streptophyta; class Pinopsida; order Cupressales; family Taxaceae; genus Torreya; species Torreya grandis. The sequence goes on along the minus strand of JARHVA010001669.1, from coordinate 2,388,384 downwards.
TCTAGTTATCATGTGCCTACTTAGTAAATTATGTCAATATAAAATCTGATCCATTATCATAAACTAGAAAAATAGGCATGCCAAATCTAGTTGTTATGTGTTCCTCCAAAAGCAAATCATATCTTGTGCTCTATAATTCTTTGTGTCTATGACTTTGGTCCATTTGGTGTAGTAGTATATAGCAATAAATACAAATTTATGGCCTACTAAGGAATATGGGTTGATGACACCATGAAGTCTAAACCCCATTGGGTAAATAGTCTTCCTTCAATAACTGGTTGTAAAGGCATTACTATGTGTACTTCCCTCTTGGCTAGAGCTTGACATTCATGGAATATTCTCACATGAGCGTGAGCATCTTTGAAAACTATTGGCCAGTAGTAGCCCATTCTTAAGATCTTATGCGCTATGGTATTTCTATATGGGTGACCACTACCTATCTTATAATGCAAGTTATCTAGGATTTATTTAGCTTTTTCTATGGTTACACACCTCAAATAAATACCTTCATAATTTATTTTATAGAGGACTCCCTTCTTGATCATGTAATGAGTATATTTGAGCCTTAAATCTCTCATTCTTTCTCTATTGAGATTTGGGGAACAAGTTCCTATAAGTAAATATTATATTATATTAGTATACCACTCTCCTTTAGATACTTGAGCTTCACCTACCTCTTTAACTATTGTATGAAGATTTGGTTTAGTCATAAGTTGAACAATGCCTTGGCCCTAAATGATATTTATAGGCTTGATCTCTATGTTTAATTCTTGTAGCTTTTCCATCCATTTGCCTCAGCAATCTCCTAACTCATTCTATGAAAGAGTGAGATTGGCAACAAGATCAGGCATGATGGAAATGGTTTTATTCCTTAATATATAATTCCATAACTTCTTTACTACCTTAAAAAGGGAGAAAATATGTTTGTCAATCATAGAATACCTACAATCTACATCTTCAAGATTTGTGCTCATGAATGCAAGTATCATCCTTATTTTTCATGATGATAGCTACAATCATATGCTCTAAAGTGAATGAGTATAAATAAAAAATTTCATAAAATTTGGACTGATCAATATTAGAGCCTGTGATATTGCATCTTTAATGTCCTAGAAGTACTTTTGGGCTTCATTTGTCCACTCTATTTTGGCATCCTACTTGAGCATGGCATTAAGAGTTCTAAAAATTTATGTAAATCTTAAGATGAAATTTCTTATGAATTTAATATTTTTAAAGAATGATTTAAGATCCTTCTTACTATTTGGTGGTTAAATTTTTTAAATTTCCAAAATTTTATCTATATCAATGGTGATCCCATCTTTGGTGATGGTGTGCCACAAAAGATTGCCTTTAGTCACTCCAAATATTATCTCCTTTGGGTTTAATGAAACATAAAACCTTTTACATCTTTTAAATATATACTATAGGTGACTTATGTGGTCTTCCCTATTCTTTGAAAATACTGTAAGATCATCCATATATATGATTATGCATTTTCTTATTAAACCCTTAAAAGCATGATCCATAACATGTTGAAAGGTAGATCATACATTTATCAGGCCAAAGGGAATCCTCTTATATAAACAAGTTCCCCACTTCATGGTAAATGTCATCATCATTTTATCTTTATATTGCATTAGTACTTGATTGTAACCTAAAAAACCATCTAAGAAGGACATCATTTCATATCCACTTACCATTTATATCACCTCATCCAGATAAGGAAGAGGATAATTATCATTTTCAAAAGCCTTGTTCAAATTTTTGAAGTCCACACATAATCTGATCACACTATTCTTCTTTTTTACTGGGACCAAATTGGCCATCTAGGTAGAATGTTAGATTGGGAAGATGACTTTTGTATTTAAAAGCTTCTCCACTTCTTTATGAATGAGAGGCTCTATAATAAGATCAACTAGTCTTTACCTCTATCTAAATGGTTTATGATATGTATTTAAAGGAATCATTTGAGTAATGATGTGTGGGTCATATATTTTCAAATATTCATACATCCAAGAAATGACATCCCTATATCGAGTGATTATATCCTTCACTCATTTTCTCTCTTTTGGTGGGTAGTTGAGGCTGATATTCACATAACATGGGTTGTACTCATTTCCTAGATTTTCCATTCTAAAATTTGATTCATTAACCTTGGGATACCTAAGTTTTCGAGCTTAAGGGTGTATGCCAAATGGTCTTTCCAAAGAGACCAACCCTGTTGGAATTTTATTCTCTCTAAGCTGAAGAATACCCTCTTTATTTGATTCCTCTTGATAGAGGTGATCAATATCCTTGTCATCGATGATTTAGGATTCAAATTCCCCTAAATTGGTTAAATATTTAATCATTTATTGATCATCATCAAAGACCTATAAAGTTTCTATGTTATCCACAATAGAGGGGCACAGTACTAATTCAATTAAGAACTTTTTACCTTCTATTATTGTAGTGGATCCAGATTAGCAACAACAACAGATAATGAATTAGTGGTTTGTTTTTTCTCTATAAGAAGTACTACTATGTTGAAAGATTTAAATCTTTCAATCAAGTCCCATGCTCTATTATTATATATTCTCAAATAAGATAACTTGCACTTGTACTTATTTCTAACTTGATTACCACCAACTCTAATTTTCCAAATACTAATATTTGTTTCACATTATTCTTAAGTGCAAAATATATCCCCAAAATTAGATCCTCATACTCATCTCTATTGTTAATACATGGAAATTACAATCTGTATGCTACCAAAAAAAATTTAGGTTGTGGATCAATCAACTTGATTCCCATGCCTAATCCTTACCTAGATTTAGCACCATCAAAGTGTAAAGTCCACAACTGATTATAACCTTTAGGCTCTAGATTTTGTAATTGATTTTGAGTGGTAAAAATATAAATACCAAGGTTGTTTTACTCATACTTTACCTCTTAATTATTGATTTTATACTCCAAAATGGGATACTTCATTATTGGATCTCTATCAATCCTAATTTGATTTGCAATTCCTCTCCATGGTAGACTTATATGAGAAAATTCTATAAAGAGATATTTGTTGAGTGCTTTGGACCAATCTATACTCAATAGAATACTATAGCCCTTAAGTATGTCTACCACTAGAATAACAATGGTCATCTAAATGTGTGTTTTAGAGGATACTTGGATATGCACATCCCTCAATTTACCAATTATGGGAACCACTATCTTCTCCAATTGTGAAACTATCCTCTTTGAAGGGCTTAGCATCAAACCCAGTTTTTGACATATGGAAGTAGGCATGATAGTTGTATAATCTCTAGAATAAATTAAAAAATTATGAATGTTATTACCAAAATCCTAGATAGTCAGCAGGAAGGGTGGAACTTCTAGCTTACTCTTATAGATGACATTAGTGTAAGATGCTTTCAATTTATTTGTAGATGTTTTCACTTATTCTATAAGTGTATTCATAGTAATAGAATTATAGAGAAGGTCCTTTTTCTTGGTAATCTAAGCTAACTCATGAAGATTTATATTCATCTTGATCTTCTTCATATCCTTAACAATGTTGTATCCTCTTTTACTTTGTTCTTCCTTGCTCTGTTGCTAATCACTCCCCTTTGGAGGGGGTTTATTATTGTCTACTTTAGGATTAGGAGGAATCATCAGGGTATTTGGAGGAGTTTCTGTTGTGAGTGGATTCTTATTCCTTAGATTGTATGCACCTCTTTATAGCTATTGGAAAACATAAACATAATCCATGTTATCCTCCATCTCATTTTCATTTCACCTAAAAATGGAAATTTATGAGTTTTAAAGGGCATGGCAATGCTTGAAGAACTATGATCCAGATGATGCTCAAGTATATTATGCATCTGATCTTTTCTAACCACATCTCTATGAAAGATTTTCAATGTTGTGCAAAATTTAATATAATTGAGCTCACCATGCTTGGAAGTATTATGAATTATGCACTAATTGGGAAGAGTTGTTTCTGTTATGTTGATCTCTTGGAGTTTATTAGGTTGCTCCATATTTTTCAAAGGCCTATTAAATGGTCAATTGTAACTATAAAATCAAAAATTTTGATTACCAATTGGGTCATTAGCATTTCCCATCGTCCTTTACATATTTAAGAAATTATTGTTCAGCTTTTGAACCGTCTTCTGAATAGAATATAGTTCTACCTTTTTAGAGGCATTACCTTGTAGAATAGTAGCAAGAGATAGTATATTGTTGATTTTATTGGTATCTATTACACTACATGTGATTATTAAAGAATCCATAGTTTGGATGCATTATTTGCATCATGAGAGGCAACATATATAACTTATTCTGATTGAATGCTGAGACATTTTACCTTGCATGTGAAATCAGATTCAATGTGGGAAAGCCATTGTAGATGTTGGACATAATGGGCACCTAAGGATTGAGTTGTTTTTCAATATTAATGACTTATTCAAATTCTTATACCAAATTGTTAGCTACAATAGATATCCTTAGGAACCTCATAGTAATTGGATCCAATGCATTATTGTGCATATCCAATGCTAATGCTTACTATGGTTTATATTATGGGGTTAGCTAGTTGTAAATATTTTGAAATTTTGCATTAAAAACATGGATAGGTTCATTAGGATCTCTCTTCATACTAATAAAGAGTTGGTATATTATGTTGGGAATGGTAACCTATCCAAATTGTGTAAGAAAAGCATATTGACACTCATCCTAAGAAGTGATGTAGTTCTTTGTTAGATTTAAATACCAATCATAAGTAGCATCTATTAATGCAAAAGGAAATAATATGCATGTAACATCTTCATCAATAACATTCATTAATCTCAAAGCAACTTTAAAAGATTTGATATGCTCTTATATTATCCTTGCTCCTAAAGGAGAAAAGGATGGTAGATACTTCTCAAGATTTTAAGGTAAATCATGCACATATCCTTAGATGGAAATAGTAGATATAACTAACCAAGGTGGTTCTTGAGTCATTAGTTTATTAAAAGGCAAAGGGTTCCAAATGGTTAATGGATTCCTTATTAGAGGAGGTGGATTTTTCTAAATTGGGACTATTGGCACAATTCTAGGTCTCTTATGATTTGACAAGGGTGAGACTAAACAACTAGCCTAGTAATTAGATCTGGTCACTCTCCTAGGTGACTCCAATGCAACTTTATGAAAAAGATAACTACTATTGTCAAGGGTGTTGCCCTCTTTCTAATTCTAGTAAAACTATTGATGTAGGTTTTATGTATACCATAGCCTTAACAAGGTACCTCTAATGTTTTAGGATAGCAATAGAGGTAAACTCCACTCCAAAGCATGATTTTTAGGTATGTGGTATGTTACAACCTAATGATGGAGTAGTTGGTAGGGCATGTAAGTTGTTGATAAGTTTTTTGGATAGAGGTGTGGTTCTTAATAGGGGTAGAGAATCTCTATGTGATTTAGATGGCTAGTTGGTTGCTAATCTAGAGTGGGTAGGTCTCAAAAATAAACTTAGAAAAGGAGGGAATGGTAAGGCAAAAAAAATCTTCTTTGGTTTTCAAGAATCACTTCCTTGGTTGGTTTTTAAAAGAATAAGTGATCTCAAAACCTATGCCTATTGCTAGTAGAAATTGGACACATATAGTTAGACATGGCTATGAATTATAAGGAGATAAAGATGCAAGAAATTTATAGGCCTTAGATAAAGGTTTTTCCTTTTCAATAAACTATTACACACCCTTAATCATGAGATTATGGCTCAGGCTAGTGAAGTATCTGAGGTAGTTATTGCACACACATAGAAAACTACATCCAAGAAAACACTCATGCACAGTCAAAATTATGAATCAATTTGAACTTGAATATCTTAACTAAAATATTTACCAATAGTTCAATAGTTGTTTCACAACTATAGATTAGTACATCAATCAAATTAATCAAGAATCCATTTGTAGCTTTTGCACACTAGATATTATTGAAACATACAACCAAAAGAAGTAAGAACTAATTCTACATAAATTGGAAATAAAATACACAATCACATTCACTAAAAATCAAAATAGATGCTTCTCATGTATTAAAATTTTATCTAACAAAAATCCAAGTTAGATTATAATTATTTATATATACTTGGGGAAGGGGTTGCCTCATCCTCCAAGTTCATGCAAGGTCATTACATGTGGTAGTAAAAACATGAGTTCTAACTATGGTTCAAAAACATATAAAAGTTTACTTGTTGTTATTTATTTAAAATAGCCTTCGCAAAATGTTATGCAACATGTGCATGTGTATGAAGATGAAGGCAATTTTTTATAATTATAGATTGAATTTCATAGTAGTAGATCATTTTATAGGTTATGGGAATAACCTATTGATATTTCAAATTAACCACCTTCAAAATGGAAATCAGACATATGTCAAAGACAAGTATCATTGTATCAATCCTTTATAACCAATGACAATATTTAATTGTGACTACTCTTAATATTACTATGCATTACATGACACTCAATATTTACATCTATATTCATATGCATGTTCATATTCATGATCTAGTTTAACTATAAGACCTAATGGCCATCAAAAACTATTAATCAAGTATCAAAAAGATATACATGCTCTATCTATGTCATTCTATTTGCTACCTTTCAAAATAGGATTACTACTTTTAAGACATGCATCCCCACCTCATTAGGTCTAGATCTTGGAAAAGTTCATTGTTGATTCACACCATCAATTTGTTACATAATAAAACATGAGCATGCCACTTGGTATCTTTATGGGGTGCCTTAGTTCTCTTTATATTCCTATCTCAAATGTTTTTATGCCACATGGTAGCTCTTCACCTACTTTGGGACCTTTGAAAATTACATGTTGATCTTGGACCATTGATTGTTTGTTCTCAAGATAACATGGTTTATAGATCTAGTGATTTGACTCATTGAATCCTATGAGATTTTGACACTTGTTACATCCTCATTCCTTTGAAAAGTATCTACCGATCTCACACCATTAGGTCAACTCTATAGATTAACATGAGTTATTGATCTACCTAGGCCCGATAACCTTTGATTAAAATAATTTATAATTTATGAGCTTAAATTTGATGTCCATGTGATCATCATTGATGCCCTCACGACTATCAATTACATACACACAACCATAATAATTTAAACCTATGTATTTTTATGTTTATCTTAATTTTGACATTCATAAAACCATCAAATACATCCACACAAATGTCACATTGGTTTAACTCCTTGCAAGATGGACACTTTGTCATTTCTTGTTTCACTTTTTTCTTGTGAGTATAAACAAAAAGAGGAATTAGCATAATAATTTAGGAAATATGTATAAAATATCTTGCATGAATATTCTATCATGAAGTCTTAGTTACAAAAATACAATTGGGACCTTTGGATAAAATCTTGAATCAAGCTCAAGACATAATAAAATGATATACAAGCAAGGGTTCCACTTGGAATTATGGTATTTATTTTGGGGAAATTAGTGCAAAGGAAATGATGTAGGATTTATTAATGGGGGAATTGTTTTAGATAAAATTTTGTGGGATTTCTATGCAGGGGAATTACTTTAGACAAAATGTCTGTAATAATTCTTTCGAAGACCCAATTATCTCAAACAAAATGTCTGAATAAATTATCCTAAAGGGTCATTTTCATTAGACAAAATGTTTGAGATACAAAGTCTTAAATGTCATCTTCATTAAACAAAATGTCTAAGACACAAATTCCAAAGGAATTGGCCTGGAGTAAAAGTCCCGAACAAAATATCTTGGATAAAAGTCCTAAAGGGAATGTGTGAAGGGAAAAAAATATTAGATAAAATGTCTGAAGGAATTTTTCAAAGGGCAAAGTTTATCAAACAAAATTCCAAAGGAATGGGTGAAAGGGAAAAATATCTCAAACAAAATGTCTAAAAGAATTGGTCAAAGGACAAGGTCTTGGGATAAGAATCTATAAAGGTTGGTTTAAAGGGAAAGAGGTCCTAGGATAAAAGTAATGAAGGGAAAGTCTATAAGGAAAAATTCCCATGATGATTATCTTGAATGGTAAGTTCCAGAAGGCAAAGGGACCAAGACAAAAGTATTGAAGGGTGGTTGTAGTTTTACAAAAGGGATGAGACAAAGTCCTAGAGGATAAGTTTTAAAGGGATAAGGGGCTAGATAAAGTCCCATAGGGTAGGTGGATATTTCAAAAAGGTCTAAAGGGTCACTCAAAATGTTTGTAGGGTCATTTCAATAAATTTGAAGGGTATATGCAAAAGATTCAAAGGATATAATTCATGGAAAAAATGCCCAAAGGGTCTACATCATAAGGTAAATTTTTAGTGGGGAAAGGGTTTGGGACAAAAGCCCTAAAGTGTAGGTTTCACAAAGCTTGAAGGGTATG
>JARHVA010001669.1:2345000-2375000 GCA_037957365.1 Torreya grandis | reverse complement strand
AGACTCTTTCAAAATTTATGTATTTTGGTTGCGCTTCACTAGTCAAGCAAAGATTGGTTTTGTCAAAATATTCATCCACTTAATCAAATTATAACTATTTTTCTATAGATAATGTTTATCTTTACTTCTTACCTAACCCGATCTTTATTTTTATCTTTTTATACTCATCATTATGATAGTTTTAAAGGTAATTTTATTTGTCATAGTTGTTAAGGTTTTATCTATATTCCATGATATTTATTTTAATTATCATCATTGATTCACTATTAAATTTAATTGATGAATGATGAGTGATATTCAATTGTGTCCTTCTTATAGAATCTTAATGAGTTAAGCTCATTTAGTTTAAGATTATTTATTATGACTATTAACTAAAAAAGGTCCCTTAATCAAGAGCATACCATAAAAGCCAACTGAGTGGGATTGGTACATCAAGACCCCATAACCTTGACCTTGAGGTGGTTTCTGAGAACCTACTTTTAGAAATAGTTGGGTAAGGTTTCACCCAACCTACATGTTAGAGAGTGCCAAAACTCAGACCAATAATTATTGGTACTAGAAGGTAGGCCTTTTGAGACACACTTTAAAAAAAATTCATATATTGAGGTTGTAAGTTTTAAAACTATAAAATAGGAGACTAACCATGAATTCAAAATCCATTGAGAGGAATTCAAACTATTACATAGTATATTAATTCATTTACTCCTTTAAATTTGGCCTACTTTTGATTCTGATTGACTCAAAGTGACTAAGTGTTCATATCATTGTATTTTTCTTAGAATTAGGAAATTTTTATTATTAATGGACTAAATTATCCATGTATTTGGAAATATGACACCTTTTATTTGTCAAATTTGTTAGCCATTTCTATTTAAAATTAATAAATTCATAAACTAGTGACTATTTTTCTTTGTTCAAAGCCAAACATCTACTTGTTTCATTTTAACTATAATGACTATTTTTGTATCTTATAAGCCTAAAATGAATTTAAATATACCATTTAACAATCTTTTATTTCCTCATGACCCTTTGGACGTATTCAAATTTTGAATATCCATAAGATACTCTCAATTCTCAAGATAATGCCACATGGCATAATCTAGATTCCCTAAGCCCTGAGATGGTTAGTACAAGAGGGTAGATATTTTGGTATCTAAGTGCTTTATATGATGCCACATGGAAATTTCCCACTTATCTACACTCCTAGGTTAATTGGAATAGGTATATAAGGTGATATCAAGTGAGTCCTTGATATGATTCCACCTGTTAGGATCTTGGGGATCTTAAGTAATCTGAGGACATCAAACATTGAGCTAGGACCAATAGTCTCTAGGTGAGAGAAATCATGACACTTTTCAATATCTCACTACACCTTGGCCAAAGGAAAATTAAAAATAGAATGGGGCCCTTAGTCAATTAGTGGAGAAATGAAATAATTCCATATAACATGGACCCTAACATTAAAGGACATGACAACTCCTTGAATAAGGAAAGCCATTCACATAATATGAATTTCTTGATGAATATGCATGGGCCTCTAAGAAAATAATTAGTGATTAAAATTAATGGATGTTCAAGCCTATCAAACCATCATAGCCCAATGGCATACTACACCTAATTATATAGGGAACCTATTAAATGTAAATGTGAATAGAAGATGTGGGATATAATGCAAATTAGATAGAGGCATTTAATAAAAATACATGGCATGTCCTTTGAATCATGCAAAGGAACAAAAGGACAAATAAGTTCCTTAATTATGCATGATTATCATAGTGTTTAGTATGGTTAATTTATCATTTATATGGATCTTAATGATTATTGGCCAAAAACATTTAATTCAAGGATGATCAAAGGTGGCCCCTACTATGTATACTATGACCAACCAAAGTGCTTAATGAATTCTAGGCAGATTTTAACCTCATAGAATTGAAATTATATTTTATTTAGTGTGTCCCTAATTCTAGGTTTTTTTGGATTGGGAAAGAACTCCAAGAATTCAAATTTTAAATGGTATAATCTCTTCAATTCTTTAAACTACCAGTCAATGGGTAAATTAATGAACCAATGGTCTTGACTTGCCTATGAAAGATGAGCTCTTTAATTGAATAAAGTTTTCCTCATTGATAAACTAATAGGTTATAATATTTATATAGCAGACCAGAGAGATTTCCTCTTTTCGTATGAAATTTTCTAATTTATATGTAGTTTTCTTCCTCATGTGAGCTGAGATTGTTTGAAATTTAGTTATGTATTCACCTTGAGTGTAAAATTGATCTTATATCTACTTCATGAATATTTTTTTAATATTAAATATATGTCCTTAAATATTCCTTGTCTACACATGTATGTGATGACCATGTTTCACTCCTTGGTGTAGATAATTATTATCTTTAAACTCTTTCACCATCTATGTATTTTGGTTGTGCTTCACTAGTCAAGCAAAGATTGGTTTTGTCACAATATTTATCCATTTAATCAAATCATAACTATTTTTATATAGATAATGTGTATCTTTACTTTCTCCCTAACCACCTCTTTATTTTTATGTTTTTATAATCATTATTATATTAGTTTTAAAGGTAATTTTATTTGTAATTAGTTGTTAGGGTTTTATGTAGATTACATGATCTTTATTTCAATTATCATCATTGATGCATTATTGAATTCAATTAAGGAATGATGAGTGATATTCAATTATGTCCTTCTTATATAATCTTAATGAGTTGAACCCATTTAGTTTAATCTTCTTTATTATGAGGGTCAAGTACAAAAGGCCCCTTGATCAAGAGCATACCATAAAGGCCAATTGAGTGAGATTATTACATCAAGACCCTATAACCAAGACCTTGGGGAGGTTTTTAAGAACCTAATTTTAGAAATATGTGGGTAATATTTCACCTAACCTACATGTTAGAGAGTGCAAAAATGCACATCAATAATTATTGGCACTAGAAGGTAGGATTTTTGAGACACACTTTAAAAGCATTACCTAGATTGAGGTTCTAGTATTAAAAATAAAAAATAGGAGAATAACCATGAATTCAAAATCACATGAGTGGAATTTAAACTATTACACCATATATATCATAAGATAAATAGAACTGATAATTGAAAAGATAAAACTAGAAAAAATTACTAGGATGGTAGCTCCCATACTTTTGTCTTTTGTTTCTCCTTTCATTAACTCTTTTGTTCCACATTAGAAACTACCAATGATAGTTAATAAAACTTGTATTAGTGGATTTGTATGTCCTATTAATGTCATCAATCTATCCTGTGACTTACCAAATAACCCAGATAATTTCTACCCAAAATATATGCCTAATGGGATTCAAACTATAGAATAACATATTTAAGCATTTAAAGATGCCCTTATTCAGACTCAAGTTCAAAATGAGGATGTGGATTTCCACTTGTTTCATTAATCCTTAGGAGATATTACCTATTTATGATACCTCAAATATCCAAATAGGTCTATTATGTCTTAGAATGACCTAGAAAGAGTGTTTGTCAATCACATTAGGTTGGTCATTGATCTAGCTATCATATATAATCATTTCATTGTTTCCCATAGGGAACCAACTAATACAATGAGTTTTTTTAATTAAAATTTATAAAATATATATCATAGGTTGAAATACCCCTATATGGCCTACCATATGGACCTATCTGAGGGCCTTAGGCTTAATGAAATCCATGTTTCTTAGAAGAACTCTAGAAACACTTATATCATTATCTTCATCTTACAAATAATATATCATCATTAAAAAATATATGGTTCCATAAGGATATGGAGTTCGTATTTTACATTCATTGGGCAATTTATTTGATTTTAATAAAATTCCAAAGATTAACTAGGTCCTTACCCAAAACACTCTTTAATTGAACCTAAACCTAGTTGCCATGTATTCAAGCCCAAACCTAGTTTAAAATTTATTTACCTTGAATCATGTGAATAATAATCAGCCTTATGTGCCCCCTAACCATTTGTTGTCACATATTAAAAGCCAATAAATTATCCCTATTAGATACAATACTAAAACAATTCCTAGTTTGATTAACTATATTGCTCCTAACAATCATCAATAATATCCATACATTTATTAATGTTAATTCACTATAGGCTAACCCACTACCTAAATTGAGAAGTAACCAAAATTCCACTATGAATCCTAAAGTGGCCAATTTTTATCAAATGGTCTATATATTGACCAATTATATGGTTAACCTATAAAGATAGGTTCTTCAAAGCACCAACCAAACTATAAATAACTCACCTTAGAATAGAAACTATAAATTTGAAAGGACTAATAGGCAGTGGAACACTATGCCTAATAAAGAAAATGTGTCTAGTCCCATTGACAACACTAATTAAAATAGTAAAAATGCCTCAAACTTAGTCAATATGGTATACCTAGCTTTACCTAATTGATACAGACCACACAATATAGTTGACCATGTTAAGATAGATTGTGCTCAGTACATATTATCCTCAAACATCTTGAAAAATGATATGAATAACCTATAAATAGTCCCTATATTGGACAATAGTAAACTAAGCCCAAGTGGAGACAACCTGACCAATGCCATAGTTTTAGAGACCTATGCATTTCTATCTAAAAGTGACAAATGAACTTAAAGATAACATATATGAGGTCCATGATTTAAAATATTTTCAAAGGGGAAACAATTACTAGTTGAGTAGTAAATTTCAAATTATCTTAACTACTTCTAATCCTTTGAATAGTATTCAAGTTCCACCTAATTTAAACTCAAGTAATAACCCCCTAAAGGACTTACTACCTATATTATCCTAGGAACAATGTTTCACCTCCTTAAGTCTATAAACCACTATAATAAAATTAATTAGGATATAAAATTGTTGAGGACCTCAAAAAAACCAAGACTGACATAATAACATTTGAGTTGCTTCAGATGTCTAACAAAAAATACTTATTTTTAAGAGAATTATCTGCTCCCAAAATGAAATAATCTAATGACATAACTGATGTTAAATTTGTTGTATATAAGAAAAAAATGAAACTCCTTTTATACTAATAAATAGAATTTTTGGAGAAAACTTACATAATTATTTGGTGGATTTAGGTGCTTTAAGGAATGTGATGCCTTATGCCATTTTTTATGATCCAAGACTAACACTTACTAAATCTACAGGAAAAATCATTTAGCTAGACATGTTATAGTTCAAGGTGGTTGGTGAGTTTAACCATATTGATATATAGCTATATTATGGTCCTAGGGTGAAATAGTTTATTGACATCCAAGTGGTGGACAACCTTAGTCATATGTGATGTTCCTCAACTATGATTGGTCTAAAACACTCAATGGGTATATGGCCATTGATTTATTCCACATGTGGCTTCTATGGAAAGACATGCCTAATCATATTAGAATTGAGAGAGAGCCAAAAATGGCTCACATTATAATGGAATAAAGTAAGACCAATGATATCCTATAAGAAAAGTCTGAATTAGAGGTCTATGTACATGAGAAAGAAGTTAAAGATTATGAGAGATTCTCCATTAACATAATAATTGTATAAAATAACCTAATTTTTTATAATTAGATTATCTAGATGATAAATATATCCTCTACTCACTATAAATACATTTAATTCATGTTATTTCCTCGACACATAACAATGTCATGTAGGATTATCTATGTGAGAATAAGGGGTGTAAAGGATTTGAGGTTACATACACTATCATTTTGAATAGTTGAGTACCTATGTATGAGAATGAAGATCAGACCATATATTATTAAAAATTAAAGAGGAATGTATGTTGATTTTATAAAATGGATAAGATAATAAATAAGTAAATATAGCTATAACACCCAACTTTTAGATTCCACTACACACAACCAATGATCACATATGGACCTTGAAGTTTGATGGTTCCAAATCAAAGAGTGGGAGTGGCTATAGGATAGATATTATCAACACAAGAGAGATGTCATATTTAGCATCAATCTAATTATAATTCACATGCACTAACAATGTGGCCAAGTATGAATCATTGGTGCATGGCCTCTAGTTTGCACTGAGGAAGAAGATGAATAACCTAAAATTACTTGGGGATTCAAAACTTATGGTCAAGAAAATTAGAAGACATTATGCTTGTCATGACAAAGATTTTTATAGATACCACAACAAATTATGGAATTTGATTGATAACTTCAATGTATACAACATCTAGATGTTTCCTTGAAGGAATAATTATATTATAGATACATTAGATATGATTATGAGTACCCTAAAAACCATTTATAACTATAGATTGAGGATATTTTTAGTAGAGTTGGTATTTAATCTTATTCCAAACAATGCTATAAACTTATAAGTCTTTAATGATGACTATCATATAATTGAATTCGTCACCAACACTAACATATTTGAGTCTCAGATCATTAATGAGGATGACCAATAAGAGTTTGAACTAGACAAAGAAGGGGCCATCTACATGAAAAATAATAACAAACTAAAAGGTGCGATATCATTTTAGAGGTTATTCAACATGGATTATCATGGTGAGATAGACAAAACAACCCTTGGTAAAGAGAATACCCATAAATATTATAATTTGGGAAATGCATGGGAATTAAAACATGTGATTTTAGGCACATGTTTCACCTTGATTGAAAATCAAATGATTGTGTAGGAATTGAAATATTGTGGTGACACTATTTCATTTTGCTATGAATATTTTAAGGTATTTGACACTTTCATCCTTACACATATTATTACTCTCAAACCTAGTGTAAAACCATTCTAACATATACAAAGGGTCATAAATACATTATTAGAGCCTTTAATTTTTAAAGAAGTGTAAAATCTACATTTTGTAAAGATCATCTATCTTGTTTGGCACTCTACCTAGGTATCCAATTTGGTACCATTTCAAACTAAAAGTGGAAATATTTGGATTTGTGTTGATTTAATGAACCTAAAAAAGGATTAAAATAAGGATAACTATCCACCACTTTCACTAGATGAATTCTTAAAAATAGTATATGACTCTCAAATGATGTTATTCATATATGGAGATTCAAGTTACAATTAGGTGATGGTAAGTTATGAAGATAAAATAAAGACAATAATTACAATAAAATGTAGTACAATCACATAAAATATGATGCCATTTATCTTGATCACTGTGGTTTCCACTTTCTAATGGGCCATAGACATTACATTCAAGAACTTCATTAGATAATGCATTATCATCTTCGTGGATGAGCTAACTATTTTTTTTAAGTACTAAGTTGACCACGCCAAGGACCTGATGAAGATTTTATAAAGGTGAATATGGCATTGTATTTCTTTGAATCAAAATAACCTCATATTTTGGGTTATTTAAGGAAAATTTTTTAGGCCACATAATTTATGAATAAGGTATTTCTATAGACCCTAAAAGAGCTAATGTAATTTTAAAGATTTTATTGCCTAGTAGTAGGAAGGTCTTGAAGTCATTATTTGTCAAGATCAACTTTATGAGTAAGTTCATCTTAGGATTCATAGATATAGTTTGACCAATTAACAACAAGATCAATAAATATGTTGAGATAGACTAGACCCCTAAAGTATAAAGAACCTTTGTTGAGATCAAGAGATTAGTTATGAACACACTGGTGCTCATAATACTATATTACATGCATCCATTCTAAATTTACTCATTTGATTCAAAACATTTAAGTGATATAGTCTTGACATAGAGAAAATAAGTTAGGGATAAAATGATGGTGTAATTTATGAGCTCCCCACTTATAAATGTTGAAATTAGCTATTACAATTTTATAATAAATATTTTTCATTAATCAAAGTTGTCAAGAAGTTTAGACAATAAATCATGCATAGAAAATTATATATTGTTGTACATAATCTAGATGTTAAGGCAATGCTATTTCAAAATGAGTTTGGAAAATAATGTAAGAAGTGGATGACCATTATACATGAGTTTTATATTGAGCTAAAACTAATTAATATTGACATAGGTCAAGGACTCAACAAAACCATTATATAAGTAGATCTATAGATCATTTTCCAACACTATGCAATGCAAAACATTACTACTAATGATTATTATAAGGGAATTGTCCATTATTTATTAAATAATACATTTCATAACCATATAAAATCCACCAAAAGAAGATAATTATGTTTGAACAACAACCACTTCATGATCAAATCAATCATATTATACAAATGAAATCATGGAGGCATATACCTTAGGTTCCTAAACAAAGAAGTAGTGGAAGTGCCTACAAATTTCCATGGGAAGTATGCCATTAACCATTATTATGATAGTGATTCAATCGATAAAATACTTATATATAAATATTACTAGCCACATGTTTTTAAATATTCTCATGTTCATGTAATAATTTTTCATACTTTTCAAGATGTTTCAAATTGAGAATGCACACTAGCCATGATATTATAACTAGACATAGAGGTTCATCAATTTTCAACATGGGGATTTGAATTTATTGTTTCCATCAATCCTAAATCATTAATTGGACACAATTTCATCATTATAGCTAATTATTATTGAAAACATTGGGATAAGGCCAAAGAATTCAAGAATTACACAAATGAAGTGGTGATAAAATTTATTAAAGACCACATTATCATGGGGTTTATTATGTTTTTTTATTCTAGTATGTGATAATAGACCTACTATCTCCTCAATATAATATATCAAGTGGGCTTATGATAATTAGGTAATATTTAAAATTTCATAAAATTATTATCATCCAAGACGTAATGGATTAGCTGAGTCAATAAATAATAATTTTTTAGGCATGATCAAGAAGATTTTTGAAAGGAATTCTATGGAATTTCATACCATTTTAAAATTTGTATTATGGTCTAAGAGGACTAGGGTTAAGTCTTCTCTTGGTACTTCCCCATATCATCTGGTATATGGCCAATATCCCATATTTTTTTATCAATCTAAGGATATCCACATTGAAATTCATGAAGGATTACTTGGAAATGGATAACAAGATAGAGGCAACTCCTAAGTTTGATTTAATTTAATTTTAATAAAACCATGATGTATCCCTAATGCATTTTAGAAAGAATCAAGGAGTAATCAAATGCTGGTTTGATAAGTGAGCTAAAATAAAAGCCTTTTAAATCTCTAATTAAGAACTTATTTAGGACAAGGTTCATGAAGATAAGGGACAACATGAAAAATTTTATGCCCTTTGGTTGGGGATATTACAAATTTATGAAATCTTGGGTGAGAATGCTTTCTACCTAAGGTATTTAACTCGTAAGTATGTTTCATTGCATGTCAATGGATAATTCCTCAAAAAATACTTCCAAGATTGAATTGGTTTAGAATAGTCCTATAAATAATTTACTTATTTCTTCCTTTCTATACCATCCTCACTTGTTTACTTTTCTATTTTTATTGTTACATTTTGGTCTATTTTCTTATTTTATTTTTCTAATTTTGACATTGGGTTTGTCCCAACTGTCTTGTCCTATGGTTCCACACTTTTCAATGAAAGTTGACAAAGTGATAGGCCAATAAGTATGTAGTGTAAATGATATTTTGTGTGAAGATGATTTCTATTATTTGTTTTTGTTTTAGAACCTATTATTGGGTCAGTATTGAAGGTTTTTATTATTTCATGTGTTTTGAATATGTTCTAGTTTGGTTAAGTTTAGGTCAAACTAGTTGACCTTTAAAGGTACCCTCATAAAATGAATCACATATATTACATCTTAAATGGTTTATAAATATGAGGTTTGGGTGAAACTATTATTTAAAAGTCCTAGGGTGAAAAACTATAGTTCTACATTTCATTTTATATAGCATTGTGAAACCCTAAACTAAGACAATAAAATGAAGAGAAATTATAAAATACAAATTGGAAAAGAAATAATTTTCTAAATGACTCGATCATGGGTGATTTGAGAAATATATACAAGGCTATATATTTTTAGATAGTAGTATATCAAAGCCTTGAGTTGGATCATAATCAAATTCATCAGGGTTATAGACACCTAGATAATAGAAAAGAAATACCTAGGTAAATGTTTTCAAGGTAGGATTCACTATCATTATAGTTGGAGTCACAATAGATAATCATGGTAGCTCTTATGAAATGGTAAATCAATTCATTTTCACACATAGAGTCAATGAATGTACTATATTTGGTCACTTATATTCTCACATATTATCCCCTCTTGAATGTGTTCATGTTTCATACACTATTTTAATAAAAAATCCTAAGTTCTTTAATGGGTTATTTATTCCAAAATACTCAAGATTATTTTCTAGTAGAGTCTCAATTTGTTCTTTCTTGAACAACACAACCTAATTTCATCACCAAAAAAATGGAACCTCTTTCTGCTCAGGAGTATGTTATTTTGATTTAATCAAGTTTGTGCCTTGGGCCTATTTAATATATTTATCTAATTTGAAAAGGGATCCTTGGGATACTATAGTATGGGATTTAATATTTATTATTGGTTTGACCAAGTCTAAAATTCAAATGTTCATTATATGAATTTGATCAAGAGTTTGCTTTTAAGGTTTCATTAATATATATATATATATATATATATATATATATATATATATATATATATATATATATTTCTAAGTCTGATAAGTCTTGGTCTATTTCATGTCAGGTTTTGAATTGCTTTAAAATTCCCATTTTTTTGGACCATTTCACCTTAGATTTGTGTAAGATATATATTTCAAAAAATTTCATGGCCTTTCCTTAAGCAACCCAATCCATAACTACTCGTTTTCAAATTAAAATGGATAAAATTTAATATGGACTTTATTTTTAGACTTAGTCATTTTGTTCATGTTGGATTCGTTTATGTTAAATTAGTGAAATGACTACCTTTATTAATTTACATCTTACTAAATATTATTTTTATTTTGGTCTATTTCCTTAGTCATTTTTCATAAAAGTTTAAATTCAAATTTTAATAGATTTTATCCATTATGTAGGATAATGGTCACTTTATTTCTCCCATGAGTCCTTGGACATGACCCCAAGATGCCAGGTGTTGGTTACTCACTTCCTCGGGTCTTTTCAAGTCTTAGTCATTTTTTCCTAAGTCTTTTGGTCCATAAGAAAGTGAGATGGTGTCAAGTGTCCAAATCACACTTCTTATTTTCCTTGAGACTTTTCAAATTTAAAGTAGATCTCCATCCTCAAATATAGTTGTGATGTTGATAGGTTTCATGATCTAGGCTCCTCTCTTCATCATGGCTTTTAGATCTATGAGCTGAAGCCTTTGACATTATAGATTCATGGGATTAAGCCACATGGCATGATCTTACTTCACCATAACCTAAAGACTCTTTTTATATTTAGAACTAGAAGTTGAGTTCCTAGATTCACAAAAAATTTCAACATTGTAGGATCCTATTCCCACACTCACCAGGGGATCCAAACCTCAAGTGGCACCTTGATGAAATGAGATATTGATAGATGTAAACATCTTGCCTCACATTGAATGTAGAAATAAATAATGCCAGTTAGTGTTGGAAAAAAATCACTGAGAGGGGGGATGAATTAGTTTTTAAGAATAATTTATTTTAATTATACTTTAACATTATTTGAACCATGAAAGTAATACAATGATGTGGTAATGTATTTAGAATCATTCACATGAGCATGAAATAAGAAAATAAATATATGAGTCAGAAATTCTCAAGGGTAAGAAAACACACTATGATAGCTATAAATGGACTAGTGTCCTATGAAAAAAAGGATAAAATTTGGTTGAGCACCAAATCAATTTGGAACACCAACCCCAATAAAGTCAAGCACCCACTTGACTAGTTTTTACCAAGCAAATACTTGCAAAGAAGCAGCAACTCCCTAAGTGACTCAACACCAACTCATCCACCTCATTAATTTTTATCACCAAACCTATAATATTGTGTTATGATCTCATTTCAAGACCTCCTTCTACTCAACCATGCAACATTTTATTCTCTTACATTGCACACACTCTATTAGGCCTAAACTACTTTGTATATATACTAGTCTCATGGTCACACACTACTTGGTTAGCCACACACCTTCAACCTCTTAGGGTATCCAAAAAATAGGTCTTATTAACTCATATGCACATTGTTAAAACACAATTTTAACCCATATTAGTCTGTCATAACTTAGTTATGCCTTATTCCTCTTTTAGGTCTTATGGAGACTTAATTGCATCAGGTCTATTCTCTTAATGCCAAAACTTGATCTTCTTGCACCTCAATGGATTTATATAATAATAAAAAACCATTAAATATATTATCCAAAAAACTCAACTAGCCTCATCCATGATTTATTAGACATGTATCCTTCATTCATACCATGAACACTCATTTAGGACAAACTACCTTATTAGGCCTATGTACCTCAAAAGTCTGGCTTGAACTAATGAAGCTTAATCACCCTTAAGATAATAAAATATGAAAAATTAAATATTTATATAGATTATTCATGAACTTAGGGTCATCACCAAATTCTTTGAAGACCTTTACTTAGGAGATAAAGGCTCAAGAACATCTCTACAACTCACTTACTTAGAACTACCAATGCACCTCAAAAACCAGTCATAATAAATTAGACCTCCAACATCTATGTAGACACTTGTCATGAATCCTGATGAATAAAAATGGTCCTATTATTTATCCATACCATATTTAGATAAAACAATTCATATGTTCTAATGGTAAATATTGGTCTTGTAGACCAATTTCTTGACCATATGTTTCATGGTCCTATCTAAACCAAACAAGCCATATTGTGATCAACTTTTTCACCACATACATTGACCTCTAAAAATTATCAAATAATTATCATGAATTAAAAGTAATAAATAAATAATTCATGTACTTTTTTTCATAAATATATCATTTTCATACCTTTAAGTCTATCTTTTCATCTCTACCTGGGTTTTACACTATTCTCACCATTAGGTCTATGTATGACTGGCTTACTTGGATGACCAAAGTAGAAAAATTAAAGGATAGAACCTATCCATAAATAATCATGGACATGTAAAATTATTCTCTATATTATTCTATCATCCATTTTCTTTTCTTAACCAATTTAATTTTTAAGAGTTACTATAATTTATTGATAAAGAAGATTATATCTATGCATTTTCTCTCTCATCTAACTAACCACCACCTAGAGGTACTTGGGAGATTTTAATACATTGAACAATGGATTATATAGGAATTTTAATCTATCCTAATTTTTTTGAACTAAATATTTCATACTGGGTCCTTATTAGGTTTCTAAGGAGGTTTAACATAGGTTTTGGTGTTAACAATTATTCATAAAGGGCTACCACTTGAATCCAAAATTTATGATATTATATATCTTAGATAAGACCATTAACCCTATATCATTAATATATTATACTCCCATGTAGAGGTTACACATGCCAACAAATGTCTAAAAGTGCTTCTCAAGTTTGAGACCTAATTTTATGAGCTTGAGAAGGCCTAAAACTATGATTCATGCAATTTTATTTAAAATATTGACCTTAAAATTTTTTATCTTGCCTAAAAATATTTATCTCACCTCTAACCATTCTCACATGTGTATACTTTCCATGAAATATGATCTTCATACCTCATTAAGCCAAGAAGGGTCTAAGAGTGGTCTAGGTGCATACTTAGACTAAAGGTCCTACTCCTATAACCTCACCCTAAGACTATTATGAATGATTATATACCTTAATTACATTATTAGAAAAGATCAAAAAATCCATACAACCTTCACATGCCTACATTAATTCATTACACCATGCATATACCTCTTCATGTCATGAATAGGCTTCTTATGCACTTGTCATCAATGACTTGTACCTTTCATGTCAACATAAGACATTAATTTCCTTAAAATTATCTCTTTATCTCATGAAAAAATTCTTCCATTCACATTTTAACATCACACATTTCTAAATGACCTTAATCACCTTAGACATCAACTTTTATAAGATGCACTTTTGACATCAATGCCAATACTCAATAATGTCCCCCTTTGTCATAAATGGTAACCACTCTCAGAAACTTCTCTCAATAGACTATTTATTCCCCATTCTAAAATTTCTCCCCCTTTGACATGAATTATAAATATATACCTACAACTTCTTGGATCACACCTCTTACAACTAGAAAACTCAACACACATGATTATGCGTCAATGAATCATCATACAAACATATTCCCCCTATCTCTATGCATACCTTATTTCCACTAATAACCTACTCTTGGAGATAATTAACCACCTAATTAGATCCCCATAAGCACTTTAGTTCCTTAATTACTAATAGGTGAAATAATTATACCCAATTCTTATCTTAGATGCTCAAATGTTGTCTTTGGAAGTGGCTTGGTTAGAATATCTGTAATCTAATCCTTAGTAGATACATACTCAAGATTGAAATTTTGTTCACTTAATTTTTCTCTTAGGAAATGATACCTAATGGTAATTTCATTAGTATCTGAGTACGTAAATGGGTTCTTTGATACACTTTTAGCACTTATATTATCATAAAAGATAGGACTAGGACTACCATACTCCACTTTATAGTCCTTTAAGGTTTGCCTCATCCATAAGATTTTAGTGCAACATGAAGATGATACAATGTACTCAGCCTCACAAGTAGATAATTCCATTGATAGGTATTTATTTCTTATCCATGATATTAGGCACTCTCCTAGGAAGAAATCTCCTCCACTAATGCTTTTCCTGTCACTCTTTCTTCCTACCTAGTCTACATTTATATAGGCTATCAAGTTAAATTCCTTGTTCATTCGATACCATAACCCAAACTTTATAGTCCCTTTAGGCACCCAAATTTCATTTTGATAGCTTGAAAATGATTTTATTTTTGGTATAATTGAAATCTTCCCACAAGGTCTACTACTTGCATTATGTTAGGTCTAAAGGTAAAAGTGTATAGCAAACTTCCAATCATTTACCTTTATGATGTTTGTTTGAACTTTGTATATTCATCTTCCTTTCTTAACCTAAAATGTATGATCATAAGTGTGATAAATACATTACAATCTTCCATCTCAAATTTATTCAACATCTCTCTTATGTACTTAACTTGTGAAATGAATATACCTTTTTTTTAATTAAAAGATTTGTAACCTAAAGTAGAATTATAGTTATCCCAGCATGGGCATCTCAAAATCCCTCTTCATCACATATGCAAAGGATCTAGTCATATTCTCACTATTTTCACCAAATATAATGTCATATACATAGACAACCACTATCAACTGATGATCATTTTCTATCTTTATGTACAAATTACCATATGTAACTCCTCTCTTGAATCCTTAGTCCAATAGGTATTTTTCCAATCTAGCGTAACAAGCTCTAAGAGCTTGCTTTATACCGTAAATATCCTTTCTCAATATACATACATAATAATTATTACCAGATAATGATAAACCCTTAGGTTTCTCTATGTATACCTCATATTATAAGTTACCATTCATAAAAGTTGACTTGACATCCATTTGATACACCTTGAACCTTTTAAGTCTTGAATATGCTAGGCATAGTCTGATATCATCCAATCCTTCTATTGAAGTAAAGGTCTCCTCAAAATATACCCATTTTACTTGAGCATACCCCTTGTATACCAATATAGACCTATTCATTGTGACTTCTCCATCTTCATTCAACTTGATCCTAAACACCCATTTTGTGCTAATGACATTCTTGTCTTTAGGCCTAGGAACTAGTTCCCAAGTCTCATTATTTTCTATTTGGTCTAGCTCCTCATTCATAGAACATATCCAAAACTTGTCTTTTCTTGCTTCTATAAGGTTATTAGGTTAAATATTATACAATAGATAAAAATTATCTTGATTTAGGTTACTTACCAACTTTCTCCTTATTTTCATACTAGCATCCTTGTTGCCAATGATTTATGATTCAGGATGGTCTTATTGAATCTATCTTGACGGACCTTTAAATCTTGTCTTTCCTTGACTTATTCTTCCTTACCTATCTTTATTGTTTATTATTCATTATTGAATTCCAAATTATCTAATTTATCCTTTGACTATCAGTGTGACTTCATATAACTTGTCTCATTAATATTCACATTGGTGCTTTCCACTATCTTATGTAATATCTTATTATAACATCTATAGGATGAGCTTATTCATGAGTATCCCAAGAATATTCCTTCATTAGACAGAATCAAACTTACCTAAGTCTTCCTCATCTCTTTTGATTAATCATTTACTTCCAAACATTCTAATGTATTCCACATTAGTAGGTCTGCCTTTCCATATTTCATAATGGGTCTTATTACCATTAGTATTTATCTATCCTCTATTCAAAATGTAAATGAAGTGATCATTGCCTCTCTCCATTATCCATTAGATAATCTTAACTCATTTAGCATAGTTCTATACATCTCTTGAATTGTTCTATTCTTTTTTTTGCCTACCCCATTCATTTGAGGTGTCCTAACTATTGAGAATATTCTCCTTATTATATGGACATCCTAGAAGTCATCAAACTCATTGGAAAAAAAAATTCCTTCTCTATCAAATCTTAGGCACTTGATATTCCCATTATTTTCATTTTCATCTAGATCCTTGAATACCTTAAACTTTTGAAGAGCTTCTGATCTTTCTTTCAAGAATGTTGCCCAAGTCATTTTTATGTAGTCATCTATGAGTAACATGAAGTATATATCTCTTTCAATACTTATGATTCTTATAGGTCCATAGATCAATGTATATTAACTCTAAAGTTTTTGTAGTATAATACTCCTTAGACTTGAACTTCCTTCTAGTCTGCTTACCATGTTCGCATGCCTTGCAAAGTGTGTTTATAAGTTTGGTTATTTTAGGCATATTCTTCATAGACTTCTTAGAGATTATCTTGACCATATTGTCAAATTTTATGGGGCCCAAACTTTTGTGCCATATCCAACATTCATCCATCTTGATCATAAATCATCTCTCTTTCTTGATCTCATTTAAGACATACAGATTGTTCTCAATGTTGTTAGTATTGGCAATTACTCTTCCTAATTTGGCTCTCCTTATAGCTCACTCTCTACCATGAAAGGTCAATGTGTGTCTTTGATTTCACATTTGAATTAGACTAAGAAATTTATGTTTCAAGCCTTCCACATATATCACATTCTTTGTCATGGTATTACCATTATTCAAACTCAAGATACCCTTACCAATAATATTGGTAGTAGTGTTATCTCTAAATATTACTATCCCTACAACATTATTCCTCAATGAAATTAACCTGATCTTGTCCCATACCATGTGGATTAAGAAACCACTATATATATACCATTTTATTCCTTCTTCTTGGATGTGAAAGTCAGTCTAAGCTAGCATATATTATTATCCTTTAGTATTTTTATCTTCCTTAACCTTATCCATAGGGTCTAACTTCTTGATCCAATTCTTAGTGGTATAACTATATACCCTTTTATTTTAACTGATATTCCTCATTCACCTCATCTTGAAATCCATTACAATATGTCCTCTCTAATAAGAATTAAAGCAAAAAAATAGGATTCTACTATTGAGATGATTATTCATATTTATCCTATTCCTCCATGAGGAATTGATTATAGTATGATGTCTACAATCCATAGCCCTATTTCCGTATTGATTTCATGAGAAATAGTAACAATTAAAAGAATTCACATACCTTGTCTATCTGATGTTGAATGATACATAAATACATTTGTTGTCTATTAAAGGAGTCAAATTCTTCTTGACTTGTTGATGATAAATTTGAGTCTCAAATTTGAGATGTTCTCAATAGGTCTTTACTCTATCAATATCATCACTTCTTGATAGTCCATTTTCCTTTGTGGTTTGATTCTCCTTGTTTTCCTTTTAGTCTTATTTGAACCCAAGACCTATCTTATCATGTGGATACCTATGACTATTTAAAATATCACCAAGGACTTCATTGATCTTTTCAAATTTATGATGCATTTTTAACTTGATTTTTTCCTAATCCAATTCTTCCTTCAAGGACTCCATTTCTATTCTAAACTTGATGCATTCTTCATCCTTGGTCTTCAGACTTGCAATGACATCTCAATCTAATTTTACAATTTTTTTATGATGTCCTCATGTTCATTGGTGTTTTTACATAGTATCTCTTCAAAGAGATTTATTTATTCCTCATAAATATTAACCAATGATCTTAGTTTCTAATAATTCTTTCTTTGGAACTTTAACTCCTCTAGAGAACTCATCAATTATACCTCAAGGTTCACTTCAACCTCTTCTTCATATTCCATAAGAATTTTCCATTTTAAACAACATTAATTGTATATTTATATGGATATTAATAGATTTTTATTGATATCATGATCATTACTATCATCATCACTATCATATATGCTTGTGTCACTCATATCAAGGGAGCTATTATATTCTTTGGTATAAAAACTTCTCTTATTCTTGAGTGACCCCTTATTGAATTTATACTTCATAATTATTTGTCTCTTATCAAGCTTATATAACTTCTTATTATCACCATGATTTTCATCATGCTCATTCTTGTCCTTGATAGGTCATTTGGATGAAAAATGATCAATCTTACCACAATTAAAGCACTTGAGCAGTAACTTGCCCTTATACTTGATCCTTTCCTTAGTTTTCTACCAAACATGGATTATATCTTGTCATCATTAATATCTATATCAACATAATCCTTAACCTTTTTACCTTATGAATTTTTCTAAAATTTGAATTTAAATTCCTTCTTGGAAGGTTTTCCATCACTTTTTCTCATTTAATAGGTAGTCAATATGCCATGAATCTCATCTATTTATAATATGTTGAGATCTTTGATCTCCTCCATAGCAGAGAGTTTTTAATAAAACTTAGATGGTAGGGATATTAATACCTTTTTTACTACTTTTGATTCTTCCAATTTCTCCCATAGAACTACCAATTCACCTCAAAAACTAGTCATAACAAATTAGATCTCCAATGTTTATGTAGACACTGGTCATGAATATTGATGCATATAAATAGTTATATGATATATCCAAACCATATTCAGATAGAAAAGTCATATGGTCTAATTTCAAAATTTGGTCTTATAAACCAATTTCTTGACCTTATGTTTTAGAGTCATATCTGAACTAGGCAGGTCATTTTAAATTAACTTTTTCACCACATACAATGAACTCCAAATATTATCAAATCATGATCATGAATTAAAATTTATAAATAAATTCTTCATGCACTTTGTTTCATCAATCTATCATGCACATACCTTCAAATCTATCTTTCCATCTTTGCATGGGTTTTATGTCATTTACACCATTAGGTCTATCTATGACTAGATTAACTAAATGAGCAAGTTATAACACTTTAAAGATATAACCTATCTAAAAATCATCATGGAAATTTAAAATGAGTCTCTATCTTCTTTTATCATCCATTTTATTTTCATGACTAATTCAAATCTTGAGAGCTACAATAATTTCTTGATAAATAAGCCTATATCTATGCATTTTCTCTCTCATCTAATGAAACACCACCACCTAGAGGTACCTGTTAGAGTTGACTACATGATTTAATAGATTATCTATGAATTTGAATCCATCTTAAGTTATTTTGAACAAAATATTTCATATCAGGTCCTTATTAGGTTTTTAGGGTGAAAAGATCCTCCTATAACAAATTAACAAAAATGCATGAAATAACAGATTTATATAATTAAAAAAATCTCTAAAAGGATTATATTGATAAAAAACAACTTCAATGGGGAAACCTCCTTTGATAAATCTTAATATAATAAATTTATGGTTGCCTTCTTTGGCCTCAACACTTACTTATATACTAAGTCTAATATAAACAACTACTACTTCCCATGAATGTGGGATAAAACAAAATGCTAATGGGATGACATACAAAGCATATGAATCCATATAAATGAATATAATAAAAAATTAAAGAGAAGGGGTATAATGGTTCCTAAAACACCCTTCCTATTTAAAAAATCTTTGTCCTCAAAGCTTCAGATGTGGAAATTAGTGTTGAATTTGAAATAGTGGTTCCCATGGTCCATACTTTGGTTGTATTTTATGCAACTTAATTAATACCTATGTGATGGAGAAGGAGTGAAGTTGGTGTGTACACCTCTATAGGATTGCCTCTAGATCAAGAAGAATGGATCCTTTATTATCAATTCTTAGTAAAATAGTCTACACTCTAATCTTTGTGCTAAGAACTTTCTTTATATAAGATACATGAAATACTTGGTGAACTCAAGAAGAAGGTGGGAGATCCAAATTATAAGTAACCAACCCAATATTTTGGATAACCTTATATGGCCCATAAAACTTGGGAGATGGCTTATGACACCCTTTGATTTTTAGAGAGGATTGCTTGTATGGATGTAGGTGAATAAAAACCATATCACCTACTTGGAATATGCACTAAAAATGGTGCTGATTATCCTATTGTTTCATTCTATTTTTTACATATGAATATTTTCTTGTAGGGTGTTGAGGATCTGGTCCCAAGTTAGAAGAAGCATGTCAATCGTTTGAACTAATGAACTACTGGGGGTGTATGAAAATAGCATAGGTCGTATTTGACCATAAAATACTTCACATAGAGTAATTTTATTTGAAGTGTGGTAGGATATATTATACCACCATTTGGTGAGAGGGATCCACCCTACCCATTAATGTTGGTTTTTTAAGGTGAAGCAATGAAGGAAAGTTTCCAAGCATTTTGTTGATAATTTAAGTTTGGCCATCCATCTGTGGATGATACATAAAAATCATATTTAGTTAGGTGTTGATACATCAAAATAATTATATCCAAAAATGTCTAGTTTAGGTTACATCACGATCTGAGACAATAGAAGAAGGAATGCCACGAAGATGGAAAATCTAGCCCTAGAAAATTTATGTGATTATAAAGGTAGTATAGGGATGGCTAAGGGCACAAAAATGAATATATTTAGAAAGGAAATCAACCATAACCAAGATCATTCTTTTCCCTCAAAATTTAGGGAGCCCCTCAATAAAACCCATATAAATATCTATCCAAATCATGGTAGGGATGGGCAAGGGTTCAAGTAACCTAAGAATGAGTGGTGTTTCACCCTTGTTGCATTGGAAGGTATCACATTCATCCAAAATCTATTTAATTTCCTTTTCATTCCATTCCAAAAAAAGTTAATTTTACCCATTCATAAGTTTTGAGAAACCCTAAGTTTTCTACAGATAGAGAAGCATGGAGTTCATAAAATATAGCCTGCTAAAGATCTATTCTCTACAAAAGCACCAAATGACCCTTATATCATAAAGAATTACCATCCCAAGAATAATGTGGTATAATAGAGGGGTTAGTGGTTAAATTTTGAATCATTTGAGATAATTAGGAGTTATTAACACACCCTTATTAAATAGTGTCAAACTAATTTGAAATAGGCATGAAAATAGCTGAAAGGGAAGCTTGGTCTATACATGTGTAAGACAGAGAATTATCCACAATATTATCCTTACCCTTATTATAAGTGATCTCATAATCATAACCCATGATTTTTCTAACCCATTTCTATTATGATGGAGTAGAGACCTATTGTTCCAAGAAATATTATAGACTCTAGTGATTAGTTTTGATGCAAAAATATTCCCTAGTAGGTATGGCTACCATTTATGTAATACATGTAAAATGGCCATCATTTACTTCTCATAAGTAGAGAGTACTAAATTATTTATATAAAGATATTTTTTGGTGAATGAAAGCATCCTTATTGAATGAGAAAAACACCAAGTCCATTGCCATAAACATCACTCTTGATCATGAAGGTCTTGGAAAAATATGGTATAGTTAGAATAGGTGTAGTACGCATAGCTTATTTTAATAATTTAAATGCATACTCAACAACTTGTGTCTATGTAAAATCATATTTTTTCAACATAGATGTCAATGGAGATGTAATCTTCCTATAGTCCTTGAAAAACTTGGGATAGTATCTAGTCAGCCCCAAAAACCATAGAGGCTCTTGAGTGTTTGAGGATGAGGCCAATTTGTCATGGTATCTATTTATTTAGGATCCATCTAGACCCCTTGGGATGAAATAATATTCCTAAGATAATCCACTTCATCTTAGCCAAAATTATATTTGGAATATTTTTCATAAAGATGATGATTAGAGAGAAGTTGTAGTGTGAGCTCTAGATGTTGGAGATGCTCAAACCATGTTTTACTATAGATGAGGATATTATTTAAGAAGACCAAAATAAATTTCCATAAGTAGGGATGGGACATTTTATTCATCAATGCCTAGAATTTGAAGGAAAATTAGTGAGGCCAAAGGGCATGACTAGAAACTCATAGTGGCCATCATGCATGTGAAAAGATATCTTAATGATATCATCTTCATGAATATAGATCTAGTGATATCCAGAGCAGAGATACAACTTGGAAAAATAATGAGTGCCATGAATATCATCAATAACAAGGATCAGTAACTTATCCTTTATTATGATGTGATTAAGTGTATAAAATTCAATGTAGAGGCACCATGTCCCATCTATTTTCTAGACAAGGAGAACTAGGGAAGAATATGGGTTGGTAGTGGGGTGAATAATGCCTTGCTTCAGTAAGTCTCAAATGAACATCTTAATCTTTATATTTAGGTAAAATAGGTAGTGCTAGGGCCCTATGTTAGGAAGAATTATTCCAAGAAGGAGATGAATATGGTAGTCATCTAGTCATGAAGGTCTAAATCCAACTGGTTTGGTAGAGACGCATGCATACCTATGAAAAATTATTTGTGGATCAAAAGGAATAATGGGGACCATTTATGGTTATATTTGAATGGAATGGAGCTAGGTAATGACATCGTATGAATTATTCTTAATAATATTTTCCATGGGATGTGAACTTATGTTCTTAAGATACCTAAGTGTAAGTATTTCAATGTATGTTTTTGATTATTGTCTAAAAACTACTTCTAAAGTTTAGAAAAATCCCATAAGATGGATCCAAGTGTGCATAACCATTGGGATCCCAAAACAACATCACATCCACCTAATGGTAAGGAAAAAATGTTGGAGTATAAGTTATAATCTCCAATAGATATATGCACATTATGACACTTTTATCTATAAGTTAATTTTCCCCCATTGTCAATCATGAACTCAATGTTAGAGTAAGAATAAACAAAAAAATCAGCCTATTTGGCAATCTAAGAGTTAATGAAGTTATGAGTGATAACTAAATCAATGAGTATTGTAAGAGGGATATTATTGAAGTAACCCCTAAACCACATGTTTTATGGTGTTGTGACACTTTTTAACGCATGGAGAGAGATATCTAGTTGGTCCTCCTAAGAAGTAGGTTGCATAATTGATGGAGCTTCTTATAGATAATTTGTTATATCCTAATCATCTTCCAAAACTTCAATTTTAGGTGGAGAGTCCACTTCCATTTGGTAGAGATTTTTATAAACACATCAATTTCCCAAAGTGAATTTATCATCATAATTATAATATAGTCATTTTTCTTGATGTGATCACATATTAGCTTCAATCAAATGCTTGATAGGAGTGGTTCTAGGGGCTAGTGTTATTTGAGATCATTGTGGAGTTATATTTATTAATGGAGAAAATTTGGATTTCAATCATTGATGAGCTATGATCTTGTCCTCTACCAACTTATCCAACCATAGGGATTCCATCATAGTGTTGGGATGAAACATTTTGACCTCAGATTGAATTATATCCTTCAATCCACTGATAAAGCAAATCTTGAAGAATTCATTAGATAATTCCTATGTGTGATTGACCATTTTTTTAAAATTTGTTTAATATTACCTCATGGTTCCTATTTGGATAAGTTTAGTGAGTAATCTAGTGAAGTCATCAAAATCACTTAGGCCAAACTATTTCAAAATGAGGGTGAAAAAATTGGTCCATATGGGATCGTCATGAGCCTTGGTATACCAACATTACCATTGAAAGGCTTCATGTTCAAGTGAAAGGATGCATGTGGGACATTTTTGGCATCAAAATTATTATGAAAACTAAAATTTATTCTAGCTAATAGATCCATCTAGTTAAATATTCACCATTAAATCAATGAAAATAAGGCTTGGGCACATGAACATTATTGGAAGAGTAAAACCCAGTGTCCAAAGAGGAATCTAGATGTCATCTATTGTTCAAGGCTATATGTTGAAGATTAAGACAAAAAATATTTTCATCAAGATCTTTGATTTGGGTCTTGAAGGTGGAAAGTTCATCCTCCATGTTTTTTTAACCTATGTGGGTTACTACCATGACAAGAATAAGAGATTTTTTTTCTATCAAATATTTGGTTGAAAGTCCTCTGAGAGTCTTCTGATTCTTTGCTGATAGTTTTTTGAAACTGATATATTGATTCTGGTTCAGATCTAAGTATATTAAAATAACTAAACACTAAAACAAAATATATTTTCTACTACATATTCCATATGAAGACAATTATAGGGAATGCCTACCCTATAAATAAGGAGATCCATATCCCTTCAATATCTTAACTAATAACCACCCAAGTCTTGCATAAATGATTCAAACTAACAAACATACTAATACAAATATATTGTGACTCACACTATTTTTGGTAAACTAACATATAAGCCAATAACATAATATTATTAAAAACAATATTTATGTTGGTTATTAATAATGTGAACACATAACTATACCTCAACATTCACCCCCTTGTGAATATTATTAATTTTATCCTACACCCCCTCAATGCAAGCATGGGGAGAATATACATCATCAAGAATTGGCATGAGCAAAATCATATGCCAATTCATTCTTTTAGTTTTACATACTACTGACGTGATCTTATTGCACATGACCACTACTATGCAAAGGAATGCATCCTACAATTAATTTATGTGACCTCAAAAAATGTGTCATTGGGGGTCATCTCCATAAAAAATTAAGGTCGTCACAGGATTATTTTAGTTTTATACCCTCTTATATAACTATTTTCCATATTTTATTATATCCACACTCTCCCTTGTCTCTAAATAGCATAGGTGTTACAAACAAGTATGGGAAGGAAAACACACAACTAAAAAAATAAAATCACACCATGCATGTGAATAGGAATGCCATTATATTGTTATTCAAACACACACAGGTCACCAAATAGTTCTGGGTCCCCATTGTTGGTGACTAATGAGACGTTCTATAAACCTCCTTCTTTTATGTATCCTCCAACCTCAAGTATATGATACTACTTACTCAATTGATACCTCAATGAACCTCATGTTTTTTATGATAGGACCCCTTATAATTTGGGTGTCACATGCGAGTGAAAATACATCCATAAGGATTTTTTTTACAATTTTTAACAATGAGATTGATGACTTTGACCTTTTTTGACTTGATTCCTTTTTATAATAAAATACTATACTCTAAATTTTAACTTTGAAAAAAAAAACTATATGACACAACTTTATTTCATATATATGACTATGGAACCTACTAATTTCAATAACTTTAATTTTATTTTTGACATAAAATACTAGACTATAAATAATAACTCTTTTTACAAAAGTAATTAATATGAAATAGACTTAAGGATTTAATTACCAGCTAAAATATAAAAAACTAAGATTTTGAAATCTTTTTATTTTCCCATTTTTATCACCATTTTTGATGACACAAAATACAAATATTAAATAACACACGTAACTTCAAATTTAAATAAACTAGATACTAAAAAATAAAAATAAACAATATTTTAGATGCAAAACAAAAACTATTAAAAAATGACTCTAAACCTAAAACTATGAATTATCTAAACCAGTGGGTAGTATTGAGATTTTAGTTGGTTGGAGATGAATGTAAAGTAAACATCAATGCATTTTGGATTGATTTTGTGTTGATCTATGAGTTTGGTTGCATACAAATTTACTTATAGGTTCTGATCTGCACATAGTTGTATGTAGTGAATGTGAATAATAAATTGAATGCACATGGTAGATGCTTCTTTTTTCATGGTTTTCATTATTAATATTAAATTTTTTTGAGAAAAAATATATATTAAACTTTTGATAATTTAATTCCTATACTACATAGATAAAGATATAAATTCAAAAACAAAAAATTTGTTGACAGCTTTGAATTATATTAGGTAGCACAATGATGTTTGGATCGATGTAAATGGGAAAATAGGATTGTAAATAATTAATTATTATATAAAAATGGTTGATTTTATACACTATTGGATGGGTGTTCTATGTAGGGTGTTACATAAAAATATATAAGAATGATTAAATGCTCATCATGGTAGTTTATGTTGTGCCTTTGATTTATGCAGACATTATACACAAATTCTACTCATGGATGATATTTGTTGACACCTTTGTGGAAAATAGTGGTAGATATTGGTGTTAGATGAGCTATTGATGAACAAATGAACAAAATATAATATGTATTAAAGCAATTTTAGATGCTTCTAGGATTATCATTGTCTGGGACAACCATCATGATCAATTAATCTACCCCATACAACACTCAGGATTTCATGTTGCTTTGATACTAGATATTTATTATAGTTTATATATGAGTATATTAAAAGAGGTAAACACTAAAACAAAATATATTTTCTACTGGATATTCCATATGAACACAATTACATATATATAGGGAATGTCTACCATGTAAATAGGGAGATCCATATCCCTTCAATATCTCAACTAATAACCACCCAAATATCTCATAAATTATTAAAAATAATAAACATACAAATTATGAGTATATTATGACTCACAATATACTCAATAAACTAGAATATAGACTAATAACATAATATTGTTAACAACAATATTTATGTTGGTCATTAATAATGTGAACACATAACTATACCTCAACATGATAAGATGAAGAGTTTTTGGTTTCTAGTTCCTATCAACTATCTGAATGCAAGTCCTTTATGAGTATTTTTATACTCAATTGATTGATATTCTGGAAATATTCTAAAAATGATATAAATGGGCCATAAGTTTTAATGGTTGTATAAGGTTTTAAAGATATATCTTTGGCCACCAATGTCATCTAAGTGAGTACCACTCTCCAAAAAAAGTTTGGCCATAGATTTACCCCTAAGTGAGGTCTCTTGGCTTTCCTCTTGGGTGGAAACTACTCAATCAGGAAGGGTTCATTTCCCATTTTTTTGGTAGGTCCTCTCAATGGTTCAACCACTTTAGGGTTCCTATGGTACTCCTCATAATGAGTTTTAGGGCTTTCACCCAAGCACTTCCCATAGTTATGTGAATAATTTTTTACCTTGATCCAAAATATATTATTGTAATACAAAATTATGTATTATAAAAAAATTTAAACTTTCTAAATAATTTTTTTAATTATGCAATCAAACAGAGTTAAGACTTTCTAAAAAAATACTTAATTGAATTATGCATTAGAATAGAGTTTAGACTTTTTGAACAAAAAAATTTACCCTAGAAAGCACTTTGATACTAGATGAGAGGATCCTACTATAATAAATTAATGAGAATGTATGAAATAATAGATTTATATAATTATCAAAATCACCAAAAGATGTATATTGATCATTGGCCACTTCAGGGGGGCAACCTCCTTTGAGAAAGCTCAATACAATAAATTCATGTATGTCTTTCTTGGCCTCAACCCTTACTTATATACTAAGACTAATCTAATCAACTACTACTTTCCCATGAATGTGGGATAAAATAAAATTCTCATTATATGACTTACAAATCATATGCCTCCATAGCAACTAATATACTAATAAAGTAAAGAAAAGGGGTAGGATGGGTTCCTAACATAGGGAGATTTAACATAGATTTTGGTATTAACAATTGTTCATAAAGGAATACCACTTGAATCCAAAAATAATGCCAAAGATATTATCTAGGACCCTTCCCCATCTTTCCTTAATAACTAAAACTTTCATGTAGATGTTACATATGCCAAATAATGTCTAAAAGTGCTTCTCGAGTTTGAGGCCTCATTATATAAGGTCAAGAAGGCCTAAATCTATGATTCATGCACTTTTATTTCAAATATTGACCTAAAAAATTATGATCATGCCTAAAAATCCTTATCTCACTTCTTTTCATGCTCACATGTGCATACTTGCCCTAAAATCTTATCTTCATACCTCATTAGGCTAGGTAGGATCTAAGAGTGGTATGGGTGAAAAACTTAGACTAAAGGTCCTACCCATATAGGCTCACTCTGAAACACTCACGAATGATTATATAACCTTACATGCTCAAACAATATCAAACGTGCCATAAAACCTTCACATGCCCATATTTATTCATTTCACCATGCACATACCTCTTCATGTCATGACTAGGCTTCTCATACACTTTACATCAATGATTTGTAACTTCCATACAAACATAAGACATTAGTTGCCTTTAAATTCTCTCTTTCTCTCTTGATAAACACTCTCTCACTACAACATTCTTCCATGCACCTTGTCGCATCACACATTGCTAACTGATATTAATCACCTTAGACATCAACCTTCAAAAGATGTACCTTTGACATTAATGATAATACTTAATAGTTGAGACCTAATCAAGCCCTTAATGAGTATATGACTATCAATTGGAATGAACCTATTGAATATAATACATATTTTCATCCACATCAACATTACATGATCTTAATTTTGGTGGTCTTCTAGCTCATCAATACTATAAAAAATCAAGATGTTTTCCCATTGGGATAAATGTTTAAATATGCTTAATTCTATGAAATTTAGGTCATTTTTAATCTTATTTCAAATTATTTAAATATTTATCTTTAGGGAAGAATGATTTGGATATTCTGAGGGTTCTCAACTATTTTTAAGGATGGTTATTCATCTACTTCTTTGTATTTGGTCTACTTTCTCTTTCAATTGATTCAAAGTGACTAAATGTTCATATCATTATATTTTTCTTAAACTTGGTAAATTATTATTATTAATTTAATAAATTAGCCATGTGTTTGGAAATATTATCCCTTATATTCACCAAATTTTTTATCTCTTCATCTCCTTTTGGATCTTTTATACTTATCCATTTTCATTTAAAATTAAGAAACTCATAAAGTAGTGGTTATTTTTATTTGTTTAAAGTCTAACAAATACTTACTCAATTTGAATTCTAATGATTATTTCCATGTCTCATAGGCCCAAAATGAACATGAAGGTGACACCTATTGATCATGTGCTTCCTCATGAGCCTTTTGACTTAGTTTAATTTTGAGGATCTGTGAGATCTTCTAAATTCCCAAGATGATGCCACATGGAATAATTTTGTTTCCCTATGCCTAGAGATGGTTGTTAAAAGGTGTGAATATGATAAACTCATTGAGTTATTTGGATAATTCCATGTGCAAACATCCTACATTATCATACACCTAGGT
This sequence comes from Torreya grandis, assembly GCA_037957365.1. NCBI lineage: Eukaryota > Viridiplantae > Streptophyta > Pinopsida > Cupressales > Taxaceae > Torreya > Torreya grandis. Next base: position 2,345,524 of record JARHVA010001669.1, on the reverse strand, counting down.
TAATCAAAATAGACAAGCACAGGGAGATCAAGTGAGTATCTAATATGAGGAATGTGTCAAGATCCTGGGGATTTTGATTAATTAAGAAATTTAAACCATTAAACTAGGACTATTGGGTTATAGGTGAGCAAGAGCATGACACTTATCAAGATATCATTACACATTTTCCAAAGGAAATTTTAAAAGGGCATGGGCCCCTCATTCAAGTAGTGTAATAGTGAAATAATGCCATGTAGCATGAACCCTAACATTAAATGACATATTGGCTCCATAATAAATAAAATGTAACCACATAATGAAATTTTCCTAATGAATATATGTGGTCCTCTAAGAAAAGGATCATTAACTAAAATTTACAATCATCTAGGCCCATCAAGAAGTCATAGCCCAAAGATTGAATGAATGTCTTACCCCACCTATTACACAAAATTATAAATGGAGTCTCTTAAATGGAAATGTGATCAGAAAACATAAGATACAATGTAATTTACATATGGAAATTTAATAAAAATACATGTACTACC